>PVLD010000255.1:0-207500 GCA_004027595.1 Dinomys branickii | reverse complement strand
GGAAGCAATGAAAAGCCATTCGACTCTGCCAAGTGGCAATGACGTCTACAATGCTCACAGGTCACTGAGCAGTTCCGTGGTCAACATCGAGTTTTGAACATGCTTCAGCATCCCTCAGGACTTCCAGACCAACTTCCTCCTCTCCTATCCATCCACCCTACCTCTCTCCCTCGGTGACCCGCTCTCTGCCTTCTCCGTCCTGTCCTCTCTTCTCTCTGATGTCCTTCTCTGTGTCTGTCCTCCCCCTTGATTTTATAGCCCTGGTTAACTGAACTTGATCAAGCAATAACCACAAGATCTTATTCTTAAAAGGACCAGGAATCAGCCTGGTTCTGCTCACTAGAGCTCCTTCTCTCTCCCAGGTTCCACAACTCCTACTCAATGAGTGTTCACATTCACTAGGGGAGTGCCCGAATACTTAACCTGTGAGTGAGTTGTCACCTTGAATACTGGCCCAGGATGCAACCCTCTCTCACTGGACAACACTTCCTGAAGCAGGGAGGTGCAAGTAGGCTTCCTGCCGCCAGCCTCGGAAAAGGACTAAGCTTCCCTTGGGCCTGACCCCCCGGAAACGTTGGCAGTGGTGCGCAGAATCAGTCAGAGAGCAGCTCAAGGACAGAGTGCAGGTGGAGAAGTGGAGAATTTTGGTGCAGAGGGTTCTACCGCAGCTTGGCTGGACAGAGAAGAGAAAGCTGGGGTGGTAGCTGGGAAGTTCCGTGTGGTAGAGAGTTGTGGGTGTTCTTCAGGCTGCAAGAGATTTGAGCTTCACAGCAGGTCTGTCCGCCGCCACTGGGGACAGGGAGAAAGAGGAAAGCTTGTGGCTTCCCTGCATCCTTCCCTGCAAGGGAACTTGCGTTCCTCACCAGTGTTTATCATGAGGAGGAGAGGCAGATGGGCTCTTGCTGTCCCTTGTCCACCTTCAGGATGCCATACGTCATGGCTGGTTCCAAAGGGCACCAGCCTCAAGACGAGTCGGCAACCCTACCGCATGTGACTGGACTCTGACCCATCTCGGGGACCCAGGCTGAGCCCTTCTGAACCAGAGCGTCCTCCCCAGACCCCGGAGTTTGGTTGGTTGATTCATCCCACATGCACACCAGAGATTCACCGTGCAATAACCTCAGTTTATTAATTAATCAATTTGATGTTTTTGAGGCAGGGTCTGGTTATGTAGTTCAAGCTAGCCTTGAACTCACTATGTAACCCAGCCTGGCCTCAAACTTGCAAATATATTCCTGCCTCAGCCTCCTCAAGAGTGCTGGGATGACAGGGCTATGCCGCCACACCCAGCTTACTGCTATGATTTGAATATGGATATTGTGCCCCAAAGCCCCTGTGCGGCTTGGTCTCCAGATGGAAGCATTAAGAGGTGGTCATTAAGGGGTGGGGCCTTGTGGGTGTTCCTTGGTCACTGGGGGGCACCCTTCATGGGGACTGTGGGACCTAAGCCTCTTGTAGGCTCCTGTGATGATGCCTGGCTCACAATGTAAGTGGCTCCTCTGTGCCCTCCCTACCTTTGCCATCTGGCATCCTCACCAGGGACCCAAAACAATACAGCCACTTGTTCTTGGACTGGAAACTCCAAAACCATAAGCTGAATAAACTTTTTCTCTTTCTCAATTAACCAATTCATGTCTTTCATTATAATAACATGAAGCTAACTAGCACACTTCCTTTCTGGGCACTTGTTGCACCATCCACTGAGACAAAGACACTAGGTGGGTGAGGCAGATGAGTCAGGAGGAACAGGCAGGGGCTCCACAGCAATGCATTTGTGCACAAGGGGGTGGAAATTGCTGGATCTGGGTCCCAAATCTGAAGCTTGTAAGGGCCAGGCAGTGACAGAGGTGACCTAGGCACATAGCAGGAAACATCCCAGTGATCTGGGGAACACACTTGTCTTGGTTACTCTTTTCTCCTTGCTGAGACAAAATACCCAACGCCCAAGTTAATAAAGGAAAGGCTTATTTAGCTTACAGTCTGTGGAGGTTTCAGTCCATATTTGGCTGGTTCTGAGGCAGAGTGGCATATGGCAGAGGGCAAACGTCCATGGTGGCAGAGCACAGCAAAAACAACCAGAGCAAAAGGGAGGAATGGCGGCAAAGCAGCCTCTTTCCTTCCCTTACATTGTAAACAGGCAGCCCCCAACTCTTCCACAGGCTGAGGATGTATACAAAGTAGGCACCCCGGCTTCCTGATGAGTTGCTCAGCCAAACCTCTAGACTCCCCAAGTTGACACAATGTATCAACCATAACAACACCCACGGCATATCTTGCAGGCTTAAGACAATGCAGAAACAATGGGCAATCAGGTGTTACCTGGCAGGACATGGGCTCTATGTTCCCAGATCTTTCCATTTTTGATAAGAAAAAATCCAAATTACAATGAAATGAACTCTATTTTTCAATATTTTTAACTAATGAAGAGAACGTCTAAATGCTAAGCCTATATGAAAACTAAATTAAGAGTTAAAATATTCCTTAAGAACTTAGTAAAAAACCTAAGCCAACAGAAAGGTATACCATGTTCTTGGGTAGGAAGGCTTGGAAATTCCAAAAAAGAAGAAGGAAGGGTGGAGAGAACTACCTTAATTAGAGTAACACATGTCTAAAGTTTTAGTGGTTAAAACACTGAGGCTAGTACATGAACAAAAAGAGACTGGGTAAACCAAAAGGAGTCTAAACACAGATACAAATATGTAAAGAAATGTAAAATATTATGTTATGGTTTGTGTCTAGATGTCTCCTCAAAGCCTCATGCAGTCATGGAGAGGTGGGCTTTTCAGAGATGGGTGAATCTCTGGATTCACGGTCCAATGCTGTGATTAAGTGTGTGAATGCTACACCCATCCTAGGGTGGGTAGCCTGCAATATAAGGGACAAAAAGAGCCTTGCTACTCATTTGCTGTTTTTGCTGTTTTCTGCTGCTATGAACTGTTACCTCTCTGCCATGCCACCCTGCCTTGGAGCCAGCCTACTATCAACAGAAACCTCTATAAACTGTGAGCTAAATAAACCTTTCCTCCTTTCCTTTGGGTATTGGGTATTTTGTCTCAGCAACAAGAAAAGTAACTAAAACACCAGTGAATCACTTAGTTTATTCACTTACACCGTTTACTGCCTGCTTTCTGTCTCTGGACTGGGTACTCCATGAAGCCAGTGCTTTGGGATTTTTTGGTTCATCGCTATATCCACAGCCTCTAGGACAGTGCCTGGCTCACAGTAGATGGTCAATAAATGTTTGATGACTGAATTGACGAGGTGAAGCCAAGATTGAAATGTTAAAAACAAAACCTTCAAAGCAATAGGGGAGATCACTGGAGAATATAATCTTATAGTGGATAACACTTCCCAAATAATTTAAAACCTCAAATGCCATTAAAAATTGTGTCAATTTACCCACAGAAAAAAATTTCCTCATGATGAGAATCATCATCCATAAAGACAAAAAATAAGTGACAATCTGGTAAAATAATGTGTATTTTTTCATAATAGACAAAATGCTAATAACTATAAAGAGATCTTTTGGAAAAAGATAACACAAGAGAAAAATTGGCAAAGCATATAAATAGAAATTCACAAAAAGATGTTCATTCTTATTCATAATATGAAAAATGCAAATTAAAACCCCAATGAGAAACCAGTTTTCATCTATTAAATTCGCAAGATTGAACATTTTGATGCCTCACTATGCTGGTGAGGGGTAAGGAAGTGGACCACCTCTGATACTGCCCCAGGAGTATAACTCAGCTTACTGTACAGGTAGTTGAAAAGCTACTATCAAAATTATAAATGCTCATGTCCTTTAACCCAAAAACCTCACTTGTAGGAATTACAGAAATAACTGAACAGATGCAAAGCTGTTTTTATAAGGCTGGACACTGCTGAAGAGTTTGTAATAAAAAGACCAAAAACACCCAAAATATCTATTTGCAGAGGGATGGTTACATAAAAGACCATTCCTCCATGCAGTGGAGTAGCAGGTACAGGCATATCTTGCAGGCTTAGGACAATGCAGAAACTCAGAATACATCATGGCAGAAATGTCTCCAAAACATAACATTAATTGAATAAACAAGGTGCAGAGTGGTATTAGGGTGGGCTACCATTTGTACAGCCAGAAAATCAGTGACTATACTTGAAGTGTTTGATGTTCTGATCGTGGGAATGGGCAGGGCTAGAGCAGCATATGGGAGGTTTCATGGACCCCAGCTAGACTAACATAAGTCACCCCTCACATGCTATTGGCTTGGACTGGGTCACACGACCACAATTGCAAGGGGAGCTGGGAAATACCCAAGAAGCAAGGAGAGCAGATTTTGGTAGATAGCCATTGGTTTCTGCTGGTCTATCCTTCTGTATTTTTTGAACTTTCAAACACACGATTAAATTATACAAAATAATAAACATAAAGGTAAAAAACCATGGGTTAGGTCTGAGCTGAGAGAGCTCCCAGTTTAGAATTCATGTGAACCTGATATTTCATTAAATCATGAAGGTGTACTCCCGATCAGTGGGATAAGTGCAGAGTTTTCTGAAATAGCAAATGGTGCTGGGAAAACAGAAATCATTTGGGCAAAGAGGTAAAGCCAAGTTTCTTATCTTCCATGCCCCACAAGAAAGGGTTAAAGAGCTAAATTTCCAGTGGGCTAACGAACTAAACACAACAAATGAAACAATAAAAGTATTAGAAGAATACTTTTGAATATGAAGAATAATGGTCTTGGAGAGGGTATCTTTCCAATACTCAAGACTGTCTGACAATTAGTAAATTGGACCTAATAAAAATCATGAAGGCTAACATAAAGCCAACGGCAACAGACTAGGTGAAAATATTTGCCATATGAACAAAAGACAAAGAAATAATATCCCACATATTGTAATGGCACTTACAGACCACTAAAAAAACTTAGCAGAAAGACAAGTGTGTGGCATGGATATGCACAGAAAAGGAAATGGCCAATCAACCATGAGAAAATGCACACGCCCAAAGGTGACCAGAAGTATGAAAATTAAAGCAAGAGTGGGATATTGTTGATCATCTATCAGATTGGCAAAAATTGGAGAAAGGAGAAATACATTGTTGGAGAGGGATGGAAGACATGGTTTTCTCAGACACTGCAGGCAGCTGTACAATGGGATATCATTGTCAGGGGGGAGCAATGTGGCATAGCTAGTAATATTTAAACTATGCAAACCCTTCCATTCAAACTTTTGCAATAGCCACTCTGGAGAAATACTTGCACATGTACACAAAGCAATATGCCTAAGATGTTCATTGCTATATTGCCATAACAAGAAGTAAAGAGGAGCCAAACTGAATGTTCACCCACAGAGGGAAGTTAAACTGATCCAGCCATATTGTAGAGCACCCCACAGCAGGTTTTATAATGAGATAGATCTGTGTGGGGAAAAACAGAGATAGCTGCAAAGACATATTGTTAAGCCAAAAAAAAAAAAAAGAAAAAGCAGGTTGTAGAACAATACATGCACTATTTTGTAAACATAAGACAAACCATGCATTTCTGTAATAATATATAAGAATATAAATGCTAACAGACTATAGTCTGGAAAACTACAAATTCTCACAGCTAGAATTTCTAGAGGGAGGAATGGGATGAGGGAAGGTGAAAGGGAACTTTCGGTTCTGTTGTGCCGCTCCTTGACCTCTGAGATTTTGTGATGTGCCGTGTATACCTGCACGTTCATTGTCTGAACATGCGCCTACATACACAGCTGTGTATTAAGTATTATAATACTTATCAAGGGCTTCCTGTGTGCCTAGCGCTGTGCTATGCTATTACCTTACTGAATTCTCCTGGTGTCCTTGGGACCCAGGCACTCATGTCCCCACTGTGGCGGGAAGGCCTCCGGTGCCATCAACCTCAGCACTTGGCGCTGTGCAATTGGCTGCCTCTGGGGGACCACAGTTCTCCTACAATATAGAGACTGTAGCAAAAAATACCCCGGAGTATACTTCAGTTTCTCAGTTGCCCAGGTAATAGTCCCTATTCCAGTTCCAGTTGCTTCTGTCTCTTAGAAACAGCTGCTCACTATGATGCACAGCTGGTCGCTGTGATGCACATTGTATAAACCAGTCCCCAGGTGACAAGCCATTGTGCCTCTGTACTTCCTGCTTGCTTCTCCCATATAAGTCCTAGACCACCAGAGAGCAGGGCCTCATATTTTGGGAATGATCCCGATCAGTGCCCATCAACATAAAAATAAATCTGCCTCCAAATCCTGGTTGTCCTTTTGGTGTTTCTGCTTGCCGTTGCAACTCCACAAAGGCACAGAGCAGGGCTCACAGTGCCTGCAGCCCGCCCGGATTGCCTCCTGGTACAGATGGGGGAAATGAGGCATGGGACAGCAGGGACTCCGGTGCATCTGAAGGCAGGGCCAGAACAGGGACCAGACCCAAGTGGCCTCACCTCCACACCGAGGCTACTGCGCCGTTGCAGTTTCTGCCTGGGCTTGGTGGCGGTGGGGATGGCCAGCAGGGGAAGCGTGGCTTTGTCCGTCAGAGTGGTTGACAGCACCTGCACTCCAGGGCCACCTTGACACCTTGGAGCAAGGAGGGTCGTGTCTCCCTGGGGGTCCCCACAAATGCTTCATGAGTGGCAGGCGATGGGCAAGGATTGAGCCCCCTGACTCGCCCCCCTGACACACACTGAGTCTGCCCGGATCTCTCTGTGTCACTGGTGATTTATCTCCATCTCTTCAGCTGGCCCCTCCAATGCCCACCTTCATCTCTGAGGACTTTGGTCATTGTGATCTCCAGCTGCCACCTCAGCTGGTCCCCATTTTCTCTCCCACAGTGCCCAAGAGCAGGGCAGACTCCAGGGACCTGATGTCTCCTGTGATCCGGCTGTGAGGGGGATGCCTTCACACAGGCAGCTTGGCAGCTTGCTGCGTGTGATCCCCGGGCCCCACTGTGACTGTGAGCTCTGTTCCTTTCCCCACAGCATGTGCCAGTCAGCATCAGCAGGACACACTGCGGTACAATCTGTCACACATCCCCCTTTCAGACACTTAGCCCCAGGGCTTATTCAAACTGCCTCAGCCCAGCTCCAGGCTGGCAGGGAGGCTGTCAGTGCTGAGGACACTCAAGATGCAGGCTGGGGTGGCACCTCTTGGCCTTGCAGCATCAACCTCCAACACACACATACACAGCAGTTACGTGGTGGCAGAGCACCTGGTCTCTCCAGGGAGCAGCCCTGTCGGTTAGGGGGCAGTGAGGAAAGGTCCTTACTTTGCCTTCACGACCCCGGCTCGTGTCCTCAGTGTTGCTCACATAAGCAATAACAAGTCAAATATTGGAATAAGCCAGTGCTTTAGATCTGTGTGTCATTTCAGAGAGAAATCCCTCCCGTGAGCTCCCCTAGTCTGGCAAGTTAAAAGCTTCTGCCTGCAGGTGATTTCTGTCTTTGGAAGTAGAGGAATGAGGGTAGAGAAATCACCTCGCTTCTCAGCATGGTCTGCAGTCCAGGGCTCCTGGGCCCCTATGAGCTTGTTAGGAAGACACAGAATTTGCCCCCGTCCCCAGCCTGGACCTCCTGCTGGGGATCTGCCTGTGAGGAAGACCCTAGGTGCTTCTCCTGCACATTAAAGCTGAGAAGCACCCCCCTCTGTGTTGTCCCCAGAAACATGTGACTTTCTCCAGGAAGAGAAAGTGGGGTCCTATGAGCAGCTGGGGGTGAGTTTGAGCGCCCCCCCCAACTCACGCTCTTCTAACCAGCTTGGGAAGCAAGACTGCTCCACCTCTACAGGCTCAGATTCCTGTCCTGGGAGACGGAACCCTTGGGATTCCAGAGTAACACAGATAAGGAAGGGCACTCCTGCAGTGCTTGTGACATGAACGATCCAGGAGAGGGACATGGCTTGGCGGGCAGGGACACACACACACGAGGCAGGGCTGGGACTGGCCTGGGTCCAGTCTCCCTTCTTTATTCCTACGGGAACGCAGGAGGTCTTGGTGACAAACTGGTCTCTGCCCCGTCCCTCCCAGCTTCCCTCTCCCTGTAATGGGTGACACTCTGGGGACGTGAGGTGCTTCCTAGTGCCCTTTGAAAAATAAACAAAGCGCTTTACCTCCTGTCCCCACCCCAGATTCCTAGTTCTGAAAGAAATCTCACCATCCCAAGCCACTCTGACCTAAAAGTCACTGATGAGTCATAGAGCTTTGAATTTATATGAAGTGAAAATGTTAGCTTCCTGATTAGCTAACCAAATTATTGCTGGGATAAAGAAAGGGGAGCAAAAGGGTGCTGGTGTCAGAGAATCCCTGGTGGGAAACATTTTGAGAGGTATCTCGAGGGTGACAGAGGGCAAGTCAGTGAGCACTTGAAAGTGACAATGGACTCAGTGACCAGGAGGCCAGAAGTGACCTTCACAGTACAGGCTCCTGGTGTAGTGGGAGCAGACACCTGACTACAACAGGGTAGGTGATTGGTAGACACACACACACACGCACACACATGCTCACACACAGACTGTGCTATAATACATATGAAACCCCATTCATTACATAACAGCAACAAAAGAAGGAAATGATGAAACCAGAACTGAGTGTAGTTGGGTAACCTTTATCCAAATTTTCTTGCTCATGTGGTGTCTTGGTTACTTTTCTCTCATTGCTGAGACAAAATACCCAACGCCCAAAATGAAGGAAGGAAAGGTTTATTTAGCTTACAGTTTGTGGAGGGTTCAGTCCATGCTTGGCTGGTTCTGAGGCAGAGTGGCACATGGCAGAAGGCAAACTGTTCATGGCAGCAGAGCACAGCAAAACAACCAGCAAAAGGGAAGAATGGCTGCAAGCAGCCTCTTATCTTCCCTTACATTGTAAAACAGCCTACCCCCACCCAGGGGTCGGGTAGCTCTCACAAGATCTCCATGCCCTCCTCTTCAACAGGCTCAGGATGTATACAAAGTAAGCACTCTGGCTTCCTGCTGAGTCATTCAGCCAAACCTCTAGACTCCCCAAGTTGACACGATGTATCAACCATTGCACATGGGAAACCTCCTCTCCTGGGGTTGAATCAGGCAGTGGAGCCTCCCGGAGGTTCTGGGTCGTGAACGTGGGAGTTATGAGGGTGGGGACCACAGGAATGGGATTTGTGCCCTTATCACAGAGAGCTGCCTTGGCCTTTGTACTATGTAAGGACACAGAGACAAGGTGCCATCTATGAAGCAAGGAACAGGTACCAAATTTGATCGCCTTGCTCTTGGGCTCCCCAGTCTCCAGAGCCAAGAGAAATGAATTTCTATTGTTTACAAATGACTTGATCTGATGTATTTTGTTACAGTAGTTCAAATGCACTAAGATAATGATCTAGAAGAAAAATAAAGTAGAGGGAGGGAGACGGATAATGCCCCAGCGGCGGGGTTATTTAGTGTTCAGGCAGCAGGGACCCAAGGAAATTGTGGGCAGAGTGGAGCAGGGACGGCACAATCGGTGATGTGACTAACTTGTGTACAAGGACATTCAATGTGACTTTAATTAGGATAGTGAGACATCGGAAGCCACATAAGTGACTCACGAAAGAGGACTAGTTAAGTGAAATATGGCTATGTCCATATCACAGGATGTCACATAGCATTTAGAGAATACAAAGTAAAATAATAAAATGCCACACGTGAGTAAGGCTCATTTGACAACGACAGCAGGGGTGACCAGAGTCTCTCCCAGGAGAGGGCCGCTCAAAAATCACTGCTGGGCCGTACCAGGGGTCACCCAGTCCTGCAGAAAAGCAGTTCAATAGTGTGTAGCTCAAGAATCTCAGAAAGGTTCATGTTTCCTTAACAAATAAGCCCTCCTAGAAAACAATCCAAGAAAAATATCTAAAAATGAAAAAAAGAAGATGACACCATGACATTGAAAACTAGAGACTGTCCAAATGCCCAACACTCAGGCAATAGTTAAATAAAACATGGCGTGTTCACATGTGCATTCATTATGAGGCCATGAAAAGTATGTTTCTGAAGAGGTTTATTTAATACCACAGAAATATGATGATGTACTTCCATAATCCTAACAATCTGGGAGGCCGAGGCAGGAAGATCACAGTACTGTACACTGAAGAGTGAATTTTACTATACTTGTGTGAAACTTAAGCAGCAAGTAAGTAATTTTTTAAACTTTAAGCCAGGGATGTATCTCAGCGGCACAGCACTAGCCTGGCAAGCGTGAGGCCCTGAGTTCAATTCCCTGTACAAATAATTTTTTTAAAAAAATTTTTACTTTAAAAAAATGTTTTAACTGGGCTAGAAGTTCAGCTCATCAATTTATTCCTCCACATCTTAACTTTACCTATTCCTTGAAGTAAAAAACTAAGCAAATGAAATCAAGTCCCTAATCAGACATAAAATAGAAGAAACCTTTTTGTTTTGTCTTGTCACAGCAAGATAGAATGAATACTTATCCTGGAGATGGTTTATGAAATTTCAAGAACTAAAGTCTGCCGGGTGTGGTGGCGCACACCTGTATTCCTACCATTCGGGAGGCTGAGGCAAGAGGATCACTGTGGGTTTGAGACCAGCCTGGGCTACAAAGTAAGCTCAAGGCTAGCCTGAACTGCATAGTGAGACTCTGTCTCCAAAACACACACACAAAAAGAACTAAAATCTGTCTTACAAGTGTTCAACCTTAAAAAAGAAAAAAAGAAAAGAACCATGTTCAGCTCAAATTTCTCAACAGTCCCCTATACTAGAAGAAGAATATGTATATGATTTTTAAAGAATCAGGATGTGGCGAGGCTGAGGGGGAGGTTGCAGCCAGAAATTTCCTATAAAACAGATTTTTTTTCTCCTCTGAGAACTGAGCTGACTGGAGTTTTGTATACATGAGTCTCAGAAGGCAGATCACTCCTGTGGCCCTCTTGGAGAAACATATTTCAGGATATGCCTCAGTCCGCTGAGAGATGAATCCCAACTGAAGAATTTTAAAAAAGGAAATGGAGATAGACTTCCAGGAAGATGACAGAGTGATCAGCATCAGAGAAAGAGCCTCTCCAAGATTTGGTGTCTAGACACCGGAAGATAGCAACCTGAGAGAGGAGGGAGGGAGGTGGGTCTCCGGGACTCAGCAAGGATCAGAAGTGAGAATTGAAGACTACAGGGAGATCAAAGAGAGAGGTCAGTAAAGAAGAAGGAGGTAGCGGGGAGGTGGGTGGTGCTTTCTCCCTGAGCCCAGACTTACTGTGTGGGAGGAGCAGCTAGAATCAGCGGACACATGGTAACTACTGGCAACCTCTCCGCAGAGAAACACACTGGTGTAAAGAGCAGTGGATACAGTGGACCCCAGACGCTGGTGAGTTATTTGGGTTCAGACTTACCCCAGGAGAGGACAATCTGGCCAGGAACCATCTTGGAGAGGATCTCAGAACTCAGAGCAACTGCTGGCTCCATCCAGCCAGGATCTAGGTAAGGGAGCTAAATTTAAGTGGACAGGAATATAGCAACGGGGAGCTGAATTCTAGCTGGCAGGGCTAGAACTGAGGCCAAGTTCAAGCCAGAGGGACACACAGACTGCTGCAAACTGAACAGGCCTAGTTCCAGCCTCACAGCTAGAAACCAGCCTGAGCTTCAGTGGAAATAAATATACAGACTTGCTGGGATTATCCAATACCCCAAGTAAAGCCGCAGCTGGCCTTCTGGGATTAATGAACTCGGGTCTGGACTCTGCCCACCTGTGACAGCAGAGACACATCTTGAAATGGATCGGTTTTTTTCTTATTTTCTTTTTTTCTTTCTTTCTTTCTTTCTTTCTTTCTTTCTTTCTTTCTTTCTTTCTTTCTTTCTTTCTTTCTTTTTCTTTCTTTCTTTCCTTCCTTCCTTCCTTTTTGAGACAGGGTCTTGCTATGCAGTTCAGGCTGGGCTTGAGCTCACTTTGTAGCCCAGGCTGGTCTCAAACGCACAACGATCCTCCTGCCCAAGACCTGGGATTATAGGTGTGTACCACTACACCTGGCTCTTTTATCTTTTTTTCTCTCTCCTGTTTTTCTTCTTTTGTTTTATTTTTTCTTGATTGTTTGTTCTTGTATTTATGAGTGCGGACACAGTTTCTAGTTTTTTGTTTTTCTGTTCTTATTTTTTATTTCTTCCTTCTTTCTCTCCTGTCTTCATCAGTTTCCCAAAGTTTGTATGATCTCCCTTTGTCCCCTAGCCTTGCTTCTAATCTCTTCCTCTTCTATTTCTCTATTTTCCCCCCAAACCCCTTTTAAATTTTCTCCCTGAGGGTAAAATCATCATATTGAGGACTTATTTACTGCATATAATTTTATGGACCATTATAGTTCATATAGTTCACACAGTTAAAGGTGGCAAACTAATAGGTACCTCGGTTTGTCATTTTAAGGCTGTGTTTGATGCTGTTGTTACTGCTGATTGCACCACTTTAGCCAGAGTGACATAATTGTTCTAATCAATTGTCCTTCCTGTATACCGAGACTGAGATTGTCCAAGAGTCATTTAAAAAAAATACTATAGGCTAGTGCCTAGAACCAGGGGCTGGGTCAAGTAGGCAATAAATTGAAAAGGGAAGATCTCGCAACAGATTCAAAACCCAAAAGCCAAAAGCCAGCTATGCCTGAAAGACACCTCTGAGAAGTAATCGTTTCCCAAGGGTTCTAAATACTAGCAATGAAGCTACTTGCCATAAGCAATTTACAACCCAGGAATTAAACTAAAAACAAAAAAATAAAAATAAAAATATACAAAACAAAATGAGAAGACATTTCAACTCACCATTTCAACTCACTTCCAACTCACCAAAGGCAAACCCAGGGGGCAGTGAGGTGGGACAACTGGACTCTAGACTCAGCTAGACTCTCTGAAATGGTAACAAGGCAAATGAAGGAGCCTGTAGAAAAAAATCAAATGAGAAATAATTTCTTAGGTAACTACAGAGGTGAAATGAAAGACATGCTTAGTGACTCTAGAGCAGATACAGATCTAAAAAAAAAAAAGGAACTTAGGAAAATGATGGAAACCACGAATACCCAACATAGGAAAGAAATGGAATCCATAAAACAAATTCAAACATAAATCCAGGAGATTAAAAATTCCACTGAAAGTGTCTGCTGCAGAATGAGCCAACATGAGGACAGAGCCTCAGATATAAAAGACAGGATTGTGGTTAGCAATCATGAAAAGAAGGATTTCTTGCATGGTGGCACATGCCTGTAATCCCAGCACTCAGGAGGCTGAGGCAGGAGGATCATTGCCAGTTGGAGACCAGCATGAGCTACAAAGTGAGGTCAAGGCCAACCTGAACTGCATAGAGAGACCCTGTCTCAAAAAGACAAAAAAATAGCAAGGGACCATGAGAGATCAATCTAGCTGCTGCTAAACGATGCAAAGACGAATGACGTAAGACTGGTCAGAGTCAATGAAAAAAGCAGGAGGTAGCATGAAAAACAGACAAAAGGAAATGGGAAAGCATGAAACAACTGGAGTCAGACATCATAAACTATTAAAGTAGTGAAATATTATTATCAGGTGAACCCAGAAGAAACAGCTCTTTCAGAAGAGGGTACGCATATACTGTATTCTTAAAAATGACCAAATTAAACTAGATGCTTGCATCCATCAGTGCTTGCTAGAGAAACATATTTAATGCAAGTTATGCAAAGACATAAAGATTCATAAGATAGGCTTATCATAGTGGTCCCCAGAGTCTGGTGTGGAAGAGTGCAAGCCAGCTGTCTGCTCTCTGGGGATCCGAAGGATTCAGCTGGCAACCTGGAGCTCATGGCAGTGTCTCATGTGAGTCCATATCCGGAGGCCAAAGGGTGTGTACTGGAAGCCAGGAGACAATGTCCAAGGTGAGGGTGAAGGCCGGATTTCCTCCAAGAAACAGAAGCCAGCCCTCCTTTGTTTTGCCATTCAGGTGACCAACCACCCCAGGATGGGTCTTCTGTCTTCAGTGAATCTCCTCAGCCACTCTCGGAACTGTGCTGAACCAATTTCAGTGAACAGTCCTTACTCAAATTGATACGGTCAGTTAACTACCACCATGGGTTAAGCTCAGATTACATTAACAAATTTAAAAATGAATGTGAGTGTGAAAATTCAAGGTGCAGCACAGACAGCACTGGCACAGGCCATTCACCAAAAGCGAAGTCCACCCAGTGGTTATGGTGTAGGTCTAGATGTCCCCAAAAGGCTCACGTGCTCAGAGGTAGGGTGTTGCCGGAGGACTGTATCGTGGGGGTGCTGTAGCCATCAAGGGATTCACCCACCAAAGAGCTCTGAAGAGAATGTCCTATTAGGAGTCAGGACTTGGTCGGAAGAGGTGGGTCCCAGAGGCGTGGCCTGGAAGGGTGTGTCCTCCTCTCCAGCTCCTTCCTCCATACCCTGCTTCCTGGTCCCCATGCTCTGAGTAGCTTTGTCCTTCCGCCAAGGCCCTTCACAGAGTCCTCACTGCCTTGGAGCCCGCCAAGTACAGGCTGAGTCCTCTAAAACCATGCACCAAAGTAAACCTCTGCTCCTTTTAATTGTGGGTTTGGGGTATTCTGTTCCAGCGATGAGACTGTGACCAAGACACTGACACACAGGAACGTGGAAATCACGTCACATGAGGTGGTCTGATGATATAATACAGCATTTCAGTGTCAATTTAAAAAAAAATTATGGGGCATGATGTTGCACACCTCTAATCCCAGCACTGTAGGAAGCTGGGTAATTTAATGAATCAGCGAGATCCTGTCTCAAAATAAAAAATAAACAAACAAACAAATAAATGAATAGGAGATAGCTCAGTGCTGACAGCCCTGAGTCCAATCCTCAGTATTACACACAAAAAGTCACTTCTTAGTTAGCTATTGTTCACTGAATCTGAAGATACTCTTGACTTTCACGTATCAGAAAGTGAAGAACAGAAGACACTTTTCTGACAGGCTAGAGAAAGCAACAGCAGGATCACAGGTCGCAAAATACCGTTTGTGTCAACTCTGAGAAGAGTAAACTCATCTATCCTGGAAGTGATTCTTAGGAAGAGCCGGGTGCCCAACAGCAACTGAGGATGTCTTTTCATCCTCCAGCCCTGCCACCACACTGACGCGTTTGACTGACGAGAAAACCGAGACCGAGGAGCACCGCATGGAGACATCCCCAAGTCCTGCTGATGAGACGAATGCGGGGAGCAGTTCCTCGGAAAGCCTTCAGTTGACCTACTATGTGCTCAACTCAGACACCTAAGGAAGAAAGAGAGAGAGAGCGACAGGGACCACAGGAAACAAAGCCCAATGCCAGGCGGGCCTTGGACACTGGGGAGGGCCGTGCCACCCAGGGGGGTGTTAGGGAGCCAGTGAGAGTTCTAGAAGTGGAAGCGGTGGGGGTTAGAGGTGTATTCTTGAGAATTTGTGGCTGGGGAGGGGATTAGTGAACAGCCCCGGTGATACTTAAGATCTCTAGGTAAATGGTCCAGCTGGGTGGTGGTGGTGTGGAAATGAGAGACTTGCTGAAACAGGAACATTGTGGAAATCGTAATAATCACAGTAGTTTGCAGAATGCGCAGACAGGCGCTCAGCGCGGAGGGGTGAGCTGATGGGGTATGCAAAGGCCGGGGGGAGACTGTGGGGCAGCAGCATTCGGCAGCACTGGATAGTACAAAAGGTGCAGGTAGCTGCCTGGGCCATCTGAAGAGACTGGTTTCCTTGTGGCACTGATCTTCATGTGCAGTGCTCTACAGATTAGGTGGGGTCTTTCTCTTTGTTTGTTTGTTTGTTTAGTGCTGAGGATGGAACCCAGGGCCTTGGACATGCTAGGCAAGTGCTTTACCACCAAGTTATACTCTCTTGATTTTTGTTTGTTTGTTTTTGCTTTTGGAGAGTTTTTTTGTTTTGTTTTGTGGAGACAAGGCCTCATTATGCAGTTCAGGCTGGTCATGAACTCCCTTTGTAGCCCAGGTCGGCCTCTCAAACCTGTGGTGATCCTCAGCCTCCCAAGAGCTGATATTATAGGTGTATGCCACTACACCTGGTGCTCTTGATGTTTTAAACAATACAGCAGTGATTACAGAACCATACTTTAATGTGACCATAGGAGATTGTCCTTTAGAAAGTCATAAAGCAGTCCTAGATCTGCAGTTTCTTATGGGCCCATCTAATATATAGTACAGGGCTTATTCTTGTTTTTGGAACAAATAAAGACTGCACATGTTTGTAGACATGACAACCGGGAGAAGGCAGGGTGTAGGGGTGGGATAGGGAAGTAATGTTACTGTTAGTTCAACCATATGCTCTGTATGTACAAAAAACAGGAAGGAAGGGAGGGAGGGAGGGAAGGAGGAAGGAGGGAGGGAAATCTGTGCCAGCAGACCTCAGAAGATGCGCTCTTGGCCCATCCCTTCCCAGATGGGACCAAACCCCCTGGTTTCAAGATCCAAGACTCCCTTCAGGCTACACTATCACGTCACCCCTGTATGCCTGTTTTTATCTGTTCTCCTCCCACCAAGGGTGGCCCCAACCCAACCTGACCCCTAACTCCACATCACAGATTTGACTTCAAGAACGCTTCGCACATCCAAACCCTAGGGGAAGAAGGGGAAGCAGGACAGGGGTGCAAAAGATTTTAATGCTCAAATGCTTCAAATGGATTAAGCGTTTGGTTTTACTTGGATTATTATTTTTTTTCCATGAATCTAAGCCATTTTGCATTTTGGAACCCTTCTGCAAACAGAGCAGTTTGTCTTTGTGTTTGCTCATTTAAAAACAAATATTTGCCTGCCAAGCAAATACTGTCTCTTAGGATGTGCTATTAATAGGATAATTAGGCAGCCGGTAATGAAAAGGATTGCTGGTAATTATGGCAAGATTTGTTTTGGCATTTGAAGTCAGCGATGGAGGCTGGAGTGCTAAAATCTACCTTAGAGTTAATTAGTACAATTAGAACACACCTGAAAAAATAGCCCAGCTAAATAACACTTCGCTTTACTTTTAAAGTGACAGTGCCCGGTGCTTGCCAAGCTGCGTGGGAGGTCCCAGCCCTAGCATCTCCAACATGACAGAGGGTCATGGGTGAGAAGGAGAAGTCGAACTTGAACTGGTTTCCAAAGCTCACATTTGCTGTGAGTTATTTCCTCTCTCTTTTCAACGCCTCGCCAACCCATCCCACTTCTGCCTGTGAGCGGTTTCTCTCATGTGTTCTCTTGAAAGCCTCAGAAAACTTTGCAATAGAAAAGCAAAACTTGGTTCATTTTTCAGAAAAGGAAATGGAAAACCAGGGGTGCCCAGGAGTTGTCCAAGGTCAGAGATGAAGTTAGAGGTCAGCATGGGGGCAACAGGTGACAGTCTGTGCCTAAAATGAGTTAAAGAGTGATCCAGAGAGACGCAGTTTTCCAACTCCTGTAGGGATCTTCGTTTCTGTCCCAGAGGCTGAGCTTGGGAGTTACTCTTTAAGCAGGTAGGTCCTCAAGTCCCTCCAACCTGTGACCTCTAACCTGGGACCTTGGTCACCACCACTGATCATATAAGGAATCGGAGATATCTAAAATCATTGAGTTTAGAAAAGACTCTCAAGGGCTAGAAGTGGTAGCACACACCTATAATTTCAGTACTCCAGAGGCTGAGGCAGGAGAATTGCGGTGAGTTTGAGGCCAGCCTGGGCTACAAAGTGAGTTCGAGGCCAGCCTGAACTGCAGAGTGGACCCTGCCTCAAAAAGACCAAAAAGAAAAAGAGCAAGGAAGAAAGGGAGGGAGGGAGGGAGGGAGGAAGAATGAGAAAGAAGAAAGAAAGAAAGAAAGAAAGAAAGAAAGAAAGAAAGAAAGAAAGAAAGAAAGAAAGAAAGAAAGAAAAAAAGAAAGAAAGAAAGAAAGAGAAAAGAAGAAAAGAAAAGAAAAAAAGAAAGGAAAAGAAAAGAAAAGGACTCCCAAATGTGTCCTGCTTCCTCTTTGCTGTTGGTTGTGCCCTTGCTGTGGCACTTTCTTGGTGAGGTTTCCTCAGCAGGCAGGCAGGTGTGTGCATTGCTGGCATGAGTGGACCCGAGCATGCAGTTCACTAGGGGTAAGTGTGTGTCTGCAGGAGCAGGAGGGAGGAGGTGTGAGTTTGTAAGCCTGGGAATTTGAGTAGACACACACACACACACACACACACACACACACACACACACACACACGGGAAGAACAGTAAGAGAATACTTACTGGAAGGAAACTAACAGAATACTTAGGAAGATTGACTGACAGTCAATCTAAAGAACGCTCTACAGTTAGAGGTAGGTTATCCTGTCTCTTTAAATTCTGAGCATCCTGATCCAAACATTGGGAATAAAACTCATACCCATCTGGTAGATTGGTCATTGCAAATGTACAGCGAGACAGTGAGACAAAGTACACAACACAACCAGGCCATCACTGTTACTAACATATTATTGCCATTGTCAGTGTCACTGAGGCCATTGTAAAACGTGCTCTCTCACGGGTGCTTTGTACACCCAGCCAAACACCGCAGTCATGTGAAGGCCAACCTTGGGGTGCTCTGGGGAAAGCAGGGCTGGAGACCCGAGGAGACCACATCCCTCTTGGATTTGTCAGTCCTGTTCTCTACAAAAGGCAGGGTAAGCTAGAGAAGAAAATAGAGAGGCTCAGCCCTGAGATCGTGGACCACCCCCTGCACTATAAGCCCTAGAATATTCACCCTTAGTTGTAAAAATAATAGCAGCTAACGATTCACCAGCCCCATGCTGCCTGTCTGTTCCTCATAGCCACCCCATAGGCAGGTCTCTTCACCTTTCTAAAAATGAAGAAATTGGGATTCAGAGGGGCTAGGTAACATGCCCTAGGTCACATAGCCTGGATTAAAGCTAACCTGCTGGCCCCCAAGCCAAGCTCTTTCCGTTGACCATGGTCCAACATTTCTAACTGAGGACTTGGGGATATGAGGCCATGGCAGGCACATTTCTAGGGACTGTCAGGCCTCCTCACCACCTCCCACGGTGACTGGGTGTTAAAAATCAGTGGCACAGGACTTGTATTTTGTAAACTGAACTCAAACAACAAAACCTCTCACATAAAACCTGAAAGCTATGTCCCCTGCAGTAGCTGGATTTGCACTGATTAATTAGAAAATTGCATTTATATAACCCTTTAATCTGTATTCATGTGTTGCTAAGGGTGCGGCGAGCTGGGCAGGGAATTACATCCAGATTAGCCTTGATCCATAAGCAGCCTGGATGTGAACTTCTTTCTGTGCTGAAAGGAGAGACTCAAAAGGATTTGGGGCATGGATCCCTGGTGAGGACTATTTCCCTCTCTCCTGCCTTAGACCCAAGCTGTCTGAGGCCTCTAAGGGCTCCCCGGGAAACTTCACACGGCTGCCTTAGTCAAACAAGGGCTGAGATTACCCAAGGAGCTAATTTCCAGCTGAGTGTGGCCCCTGGTTTCTGAAACAAAATTGGTTTTATTCTTCTCAACATGTGTTCGGCAAGATTAAAGATCCATCCGCTGCACAGCTTAATGTGAGCTGCACTGGAAGTGACTCATGTTGTCCCCAGAGCAGGGGCAGCAGAGTGGGAGGGGGCAGGGCCTGAAATCCTGTTTATTGAATCAGAAAAAAATAAAATAAAAACCTTAATGGATATAAAGCATTTTGAAGTAGGGATCTTAATGCTTTGCAATGTTTCAGGGGAAGTTATTTGATCACACAAAAGAATCACTGTAAAGTATTTCCACTGTTGTCATTAAATCTCTCTCTCTCTCTCTCTCTCTCTCTCTCTCTCTCTCTCTCTCTCTCCTTTCTTGAAGTTGGATCAACAGCTGGGCCTGGATGGGGACACATGTGACTGAGACAGCCCACCCCATTCTTCAGCAAGCAGACTGTTGTGATTGTTGGGGACGTGTGGATGTGGATGTGTGACTCAAGGACCATGCTGGGCTGAGGCTGCCAAACGGGATACATAGGGGCAGTTGGGTATCGTGGTGCAACTGGGGAGAAACATTGCGGCTGAAGGTTGACCACAGGACAAGGAAACTCCTATTATCCCATTTGTTGGCAGGAAGTGCAACTTCTAGTCTGTCCAGAAATTGTTGACCTTGACCAATCCATTACCCCACCTGGGCTTTATTACTAAATGCCTGATGAGGCTGACTCAGGCTTTAATGTTGTGCATTCACAAGCATCTCCATGGATTTCACAGCCAATCAGTGCAGCATTTTTCAACCCCTGATACTCTGTAGCGGTGGTAGAGCATTAGTGGTTTCACACTGTGGATCCTGCAGTCAGCCCGCTGGCAGAAATCCATCCTGGCAGCACCACTCGTGAGCTCTTTGGCCTTGGATGAGCTCTCTAGCCTTTCTTCGCCTTGTTTGCCTCTGCGATACCGCAGTGTCCACAGCTGCACCTGCATCACGGTGTTTACTTGAGAACAAGATGAGTCAAATAGGTGCCAAGCAGCAAGCACAGTACCTGCGCCAGGTAGGCGCTCGATAATGGTAGTTGCTGATCATCCTCGTAGCTGCAAATCCCAGCATCTCCCAGCAGGTGCAAATCATATGGGGCTGCAGGCGTGTGCGTACCTTGGACAGCTCCTGGCTTGCTCTGCTTGTGGAATGCAGGGGGTGCCTCAGTCGTCAGCTGTTGAACAGACAGCAATCTGCAGCCTATGAGGGGTGAGCAGTGCCCTAGTTTCTACCTCGAGGTCTTCCTCCCCCGCCCTTGCAGTCTGTCCAGCCTGGATCCTCCTGGAGGCAGAGAGAGTGTCTTGGGTAGGGATGAGCAGGGTGGTGCTGCAGCACCAACATCCAGGAGCATGGCTAGGATATGGATTTTCTGCCTCGCCTGACTCGGCTGCGGGGTCTCCTCTTCCTCATCTACGAAATCAGGGTGCTAAGTCACTGTCTTACGGTGTGGTGGTCAGCAGGATACTGGTACTGTAAGTGCTGTTGGGTGAGGAGAGTCCGGATTAAAAAAAAAAAAAAAACTTTGGGAAACATAGCTGCTTTGTCTCCTTGCTAATGAGTAAATTTGTCCCTGTATTAAAGTCTGTGAGAGGCCCTGCAGCTTTGAAGTGACATTGCTCAAGGGTTCAACCAACCAATAGAGCCCTCTTCCCACCTGGCCCCTTCCACTGGCTTCCTATGGAGTTGAATGGCAGCCTCTTGTTCTTCCTAATTCCACCAGACAGCGCTTCCTCCCAGGAAAAAGCCAATCGGAACTCCAGACTCAGCCATCCCAAGAAAGGGCTCAGTGTCCTCATTTCTTGGCCTGAGGGAGAAAGAAGAGAAGAAGAAGCCACAACCGTGTGGCCAGGCTTGCACACTGTCAGAAAAAGAACCCCAGTCTTTACCCCTGGGCATTCTGGCCATAAATAAACAGGCCAAGGCCAGCCTGCAAAGCAGGTTGTATTATATTATCTGAATGAGGCCGCCAGACATCTGGATGTCTCTGCTACTCCCCATCCCTCCTGTTGCCATAAATTTAAGCTAATCCTATGGGACCCAGGATCATCAGAATAATCCTCACATCTGTGTGGGCTTTTCAGCTTTTGAAAGCTCATTCATGGAATTATCTCATTAGTTCCACTCAATGCCTGTGGGAGAGACTCGGGATGATCATCACCATTTGGCAGATAAGATGCCGGGACCTAGGGAAGGAAAGTGACTTTCTCAAGGTCACATAGCAAGGCAGCAGAAAATTACAATGATGGTATGGGTCTCCTGCCCCGTAAGGACGGTACTATCTTACAAAGGATGCTCTGAGATTCAGACATACACCCCTTGCCATGGTCCCCAACCCCAGGGCTGACCCTGGCCCAGAGAATTCCAGAGTCCAGCCCACCGCCACCGTGTGGGGATGGAATGTAGGCAGAGGCTTGCGGGACAGCCATGAGCTTCACAGTCAGCTTGCTCAGGTTCAAATCCCAGCTCCAGCTTCCAAGTCGCCAGACCTCGGACAGCGTGGCCCAGCCCCCTGCATACAGCCCTTAGCCCTGAAGGGAGAATGGTAACCCCGCAAAGACTGCTGCCTGCGTCGTCTGCTTACTGCTCCTTCTGAGAAAGACTCCCCGTCCTTTGGGAAGCACCCCAACTCCTGCCACGTGGCTGTGAGTGAAGCTTCTCACTACCGCAGCCACAGAGGTGGGAACCCAGACAGGTCCCTGTGATTCCCTGATCATAAAGGAAAGCCCTTTCCTTTCTGGGGGCAAAGAAGATGGCATTTTAACTTTGTGGAGACAGGTGGCTGAGATGGCAGAGAGATGGGGAGAGAGTCCTGGAGGTGTCAGGAGCCCTGATACAGTCAGCCCCAGGAGCGCTTCCCTTCCCCTGGGTGTGTTCTAGCAGTGTGTAAATCCCCGGAGGTCCCTTGATCCAGCCCCTAGTACCCAGGCTGTCCTAAATGTGTAGGAAATGAGAATTATCCCTCGGTGCTTACCTGGGGGACCCTACCAGCCCAAATATCAAGAAAATATGTAGTGTTGCAGGGAGACTCCCGGATAGCACTCCATGCAACCAGCAGAGACCTATGTCCCCTTGGCCTTCAACAAATTCCAACCACCCAGAGCTCAAAGAAGGTGAAAGTCCAGAGTCCGCCCTCTCATCTGAACACAAGGATGAGAGTCCATTTTTTTATACCTGAGTGGGAAATGCCAAGGGCACTTGCCTACTTAGGAACAGTCTCAGAAAGCAGGGGCCCAGCGGCCCAGACTCCTGGACTGGGGTCTTTGGGATGCCTGTTCCTACCCTGCCTCTCACACTTAGAGAATAAAAGGGAAAAGACTGGATAACGGGAATGGGCCTGGGTTCTGTGCTTTTTTTTATAAAAAGGTGGTGGGGTGGCTGTAAAGATCAAACCAGATCCTATAATATGTAGTTAAGAGTGGATTTATTAAAATCTATTATCCAAAACCAAGAGATTTTGTTATTATGAAGTTATGAACTTGACACTCCGTTGACACAGAGCCTAACCTTTCCCTGGGAAATAATAATAACCTTTCCCTGGGACTTGGCGCGGTGGTTAGAGAACTGAATCAGGATCATCTCAAAGGAACAACTCAGTTCTCAGCCTCCCCAGCCTCTGCCTCAGCCTTCCAGCTCCCCGAACTTGAGGAGCTGTGTGACTGACTAATTGTCCCGCTTTGTCTGGTGCTGAGAGGTGCACGGGAATAAGACTGCCGCATTCCGCACATCCTCCTCCAGGTTGACCAGCCATCCAGTCTGTCTGTGGCTGAGGACTTCCTGAGCTGACAGGTGTCTGGCAAGACTCAGCAGCACCCATGTCAAGGCTGTGCTCTCTTACACATCTGTCCCACCTTGTACCCCGAACAACTGTTCTCACTGTTACGCTAGGGCCGGGTTCAAATACAGCCCCACCCGGGCCTCTGTCCGTGGTCCTGAAACATGCTTAGGCTTGCCGGGGAAAGGCTATTTCTCCCAAACTTAGGATTCTTGTTGGTTCATCCAGATAGTCATGCAATAAATATCTTCTTTAGGCAGCGTCAGCTATATAATAAACCATCTGAAAATTTAGTGGCTTTAAACAAAAACATGTATTATTTCTTACGGTTCTCCGGGTTGGCGAGACCATGTTGACTGGGGGCAGATGATCTAGCTTGGCTTGTGTTGTTTGGCCCCTTGGTTGCCTTCTCCAGCGTATTAGCTCAACTTGATTTGTATGGGGGACACAGAGCCCCAAGCCTACGGGAGAGGGTGAGTTCCAAACCTCAAGTTCTTTTCATAAGTCCATGTCACATTTTCTAACATTACATTGTCTAAGACAAGTCACATGGATAAGCCTAGAATCACTGTAGGAGGGGTCTGGGCACCGGCAAAGGCAGGATTACAGCCATGGCCTGGAGACACTTCTCCAATTATCCTGCATCTCTGATGTGCTGTGCGGCTGCAAATAATGGCATGACCCTCCATTGAACCCGTGGAGAAATGACTTCACTCCTAGAACTGTTTCAAGCTGAGAATCCATTTGGCCAAAATCATTTTCATAATTATATACAAGACTGATCAAAAGTCTTTTGGAACCCGCCCTCCCAACATCCAGGGCCATGCATCTAGTTCTTGCTGACTCAGAGAACTATTTTTTTTTCCTCCTTTAAATGAACAAAATCCTTCTGGGTTGTAAAACTTGTCGACAGTCTTCAGCACTAAGTCTTTGAGTTATGCATGGTTGAGCAATAAATCTTCAGTTGCCTTCTTGGATAATTGCAGAAGAACTCTGAAGGAGAGCTCCCTGGTCCCCAGCTCCCCAGAAAGGATGAGAGTTTAGAAAACATCTGCTAGGGGCCAGAGTCTTGCACACTTCTCATTTGATACAACATCTCCATGTCATAGAGAAAGGAACTGAGATGAGGAGGTGTAGGCCAAAGTTGTGGGCACTAGCAAGCTCTGTGGCAAGAATCTGACCTCAGGACACTTAGACTCAGAGACTGGGACCCTGGGCTTTGACCCCAGCTCTGGTGCATCCTCAAGTTGCTTGTTCGCCTGTCCTCGTTGTGACCCTGGTCTCAGGTATGACATGCACATCTTTGGATTACAGCACCTACCAATCCAGGTTCATGCGCGGTGCTTGCAACTACGACACTCTCTTGAACAGACCTGGCCTCTTCAGAGAGTGAATTTGACAGCATTTTTCAAAATGCTAAGTGTGCATTCTTTGATCTGGCAGTTCCATTTCTAGGGATTCATGTCAAAGAAATACGTCCAGATGGGGGTAAGGATATAGGCGCCAAGATGTTTATTTCTGCATTGATTGTAATAGCAAAAACAAATTAAAAATAACATAAGCACCCCAGCCAATTATGATTCTTCATGCTACAAAATATGACTTATCATTTAAAAGGGGGGAGGGAAGATCTACTAATGAAAAAATATTTCCAAGACATAGTATTTGAAAAGACTAAAGTGACTCTGCATATGGTAGCACAAAAACATCAGTTAAACACAGTATATGTAAAAATAAAATAAATTTTAGGACAATAAATAAACTTACATTTGTTGATTTCTGCTTAAATATAGTGAGGGAGAATAATTTGGATGAAAAATAACAAGGGTTTTCTCTTAACAGTAAGGAGATGATGGCTTAATTTTCTGTTTTTACTTTCTGTACTTCCATGTTGTTGATACTGTTCACTAAAAGTATATATTTAGCTCTAAAGTAGCGGAAGAGCAGAACTCCAACGCTGGGAGGTGTTTTTTTGTGTATGTCTTTATTTATTTTTTATTTTTTTAGTGGGTATCAAGAGTCAAACTCAGGACCTTACACTTTGGCAGGCAGGCGCTTGTACCACTGAGCTATATCCCCAGCCCTGAGAGGTGTTTTGAAGGTGACTATGGCCTAGAAAGGAAAAGCTGATTGTTAATTTATTGCTGTTATGAAACAGCTAGTCAAGCTGAAGCCCAGGACTTAGTCTGGGCTCATTTCCTTCTCCCTTTGCTTTGCTTCCTTCCCTCCTTCCTTCCTTTCTTCTCCCTTTTGTTTTTCCAGGCTGAGCTTGGCCACCAGGGCCTTGCTCATGCTAGGCAGGCACTTTCCACTGAACCGCACCCCAGACTAGTCTCAATTGTGAAGGTGATCTATTCCACAGAGGTCGTGCAAGCCTCAAGAAGAGCTGATGGGACAAAAGGAAAGCACCCTGGTCACAGTGTGGTGTTGGTCCTGGGCCAGCCACTTCCCTACTGGGCAAAGTTGCTTTTCTGATCCTCTTTTTCAGCACCCACAGAATTGGGCTGAGGTGCCTGCTCTTCAGGAAGGTTCTCAGCTTTCACTGAGCCAGGTAGCGGGTCTAGGCAGCAGAAAAGTGAACATGAACCTTAACAGGTCTGTATTCCCTTATTCTGTGGGCAGTTGTTTTACTCTGAAACTGGAACTAGGAAAATTTCCACCGCCACCAGTTGTTTGCGACCTCAGTGAGCACCTGGCAAGGAATAGGAGACCACACTGATGCCATAGTCCCAATGGGAAAGCCCTGGGGAGACTCGCAGGGCCTTTGCTGTGACGGTGGCGAAAGGGGAACATGGCCTGGACCGGTCTCCCTCTTGCCCTGACTTCCCAGAAGCAAAGCAGAGCATCCCCTGATGCTGTGGCCCAGCACAGGGACACAGAAAACAGCACATACACTCATGACCCTCGTGTGGGGGAGCCACACTGTGGGGACTGGAGCCAGGAAAGGACAGTTGAACCCTCAGGTGACCCCTCCAGGTTTATGGTGTTTTAACTTCATTCTATAAGCAACAGAGAAGTTGCCTCAAAGTATAGCTTGATGGCCCGGAGTTGCTGAGTGACTGGCACTTGTGACCTCCTAGCAGCTGAGGGGACATTAGGGCCCTGGGACAACTCCTCAGACAGGACCTCACATTCAACTAGAGCCAGTTTTTCTCCCCCAAAAATCAGTTCACAGTATTCCCTCTGAGCTGCCACAGAGCAACCACGCACAAAAGCCTTCACGACCCTTCAAAGCCACTCTCTACCTCTCCTGGACCCCAGGGATGCTTTCTCTGTCCCTGGTCTACCCCGTCCCCAGCTCTGCATGGGCCCCGATGTGCAGTCCCACTCCCCCTCCAGTCCCCCTATGCCACCTGCTCCTCGAGCTTATGACCTCCTGGGAAAACCTGCCATGAGCGCTTGGGCCACAGTGAGTCAGCGGGTGGTGCGTCATCTGACTGAGCCTGTCAGGTGACCAGCGGCGGGAAAGCCCTGGGCACTCCAGCAGGCCACAGCACGCTATCCCAGGCTGCAAGCAAGGCCGGTGCCATTCATGACCAAGCCTGGAATGGGCCTCTGTGTATGGGTCTTTGAAATAAAGTGGTAGGGGGGTGGGGTACAAGGAGAGATAATTTCTAATCCTCTGGGTTGTGAACAGAGACACAGCTCTAAATGCATGAAGTAAATATAAAGTAAAAGAATATTTGAAAGAAAAAAAAGAAACAAGAAATTGCATTTTCTTCTCTGGAGTTTGCTTCTGTCCTCAGACACAGGTCTTTGCCCTGCACCTGACTGCTAGCATGGTCCAGGGGTCTTGTTGCCATGTTTCTGTGAAAGTGCTGGCCCTGTCCCCAGGATGTAACACTGGATGGCCCCGATACCCTACGATGCCATGCTCCCCACAGCTAGTTAGAAACACAGACTCTCAGGCTCTACCCTGGACCTGCTGAGGGAGAATTTGCATTCAGCAAAGTCCCCAGGTGTTTCCGGTGCACATGTGAGTTGAAGATGCTGCCTGTGTTCCAAGACGAGGTGACCTTCGAGTGGGGTACACTCATGGGGGAGGGGGACAGGAACACTGACTTCAAGGGACATGAGAGTGAGCTTTTCCTGGTGTAATAGTTCTTGATGTCCACTGATAGCAAATGGTGTGCCATTTACAGAAATAGTAAGTAGGCCTCGATAGGTACTTTTCTGAAAAGTGAGTCAATTGAAAGCAGTATTTCCTGACTAATGTCTGGAGTGCTTGGCTCTGGTGATGTCAAGGCAGAATCAAAGTGGCTGATTCTGAAAGTGCTGCTTCAGGGAGAATGCTGTAGAGATAGCCAGAGACTTGATCAAGCCCACACTGGGGGAACAGCAGAGGCCAGGTCTGCAGTAGCCCTTCCTCCTTGCAAACAGAGGCGGAAGTGTCAATCATAGCAGCAGCAGAACCAGGAAGAGAGGTGCGTCGGGGACACCAGACAGGTCTGCAGTGCATGTAGCTGCAAGTGCCAAGGAGCCGCATGCTGCCAGCAGTGTCACTTTGAAAAGAGCTCTTTCCCCTGCACCTGCAAGCCAGGGACACCCAGCTGCTCCCTCTGAGAAAGAGCCCCTCAGTAAGAAGCCAGTGCTTCCCAGGTGTAGCTTGATGAGGTTTTCTAAGCAGGCAATCTGAAGTTAAAAACAAGTTGTTATTTCTCCTCCCAACCAGGCTTGTTGAGCTTTGTTTTAGATATTTAGGATAAGGACATTCAGCTTTACAAAAACAAGCAAACATACCTTTTGTGATAGTTTTTTTTTTTTTGGTACTAGGACTCAAACTCAGGACTTTGAGCTGGCCAGGCAGGCGCTGTGCCACTGAGCTATTTTCTCAGCCCCCTTTACGATATTTTTAGGGTTTCCCTGCAGTGTTTCTCAGCCATGTTTGAACTACCTCTAGTTTGGTATTTCATAGCCAGACATCTGATCCTCCATCAAGGCCCTGTGTAAATGCCTCCTCCTGCAGGAAGGCTTTCTGGGTTGTCTCCAAACCCTGCTTAGATCTGTGTCACCTTTGGCTTCCTTGTTATGGGGCTCAGAACAGGCAATGCATTGCAGCTTCCAGAGCTAGGGAGACCCCTGAGCCTGCCTCATAGAAATCTTCCAGGATGAAAGTTCTCTGACTCAGCCAGGCCGACGATACAAGTCACGGTTGAGCTAGGCAAGTTCCTTATTTACTCTTCTGTAAAATGGGAAGAAATTAATCCCTACTTCATGAGGAAGCCTGGAAAATGAAATGAAAGCAGTGTTATAACACTCCACTGCTGTGTGGCACCTCGTTAAGTCATAACATAGCTTAGCTTTTTTAGGGTTATAAATAACGAATGCAGTATTGAGAGAGAAAGGTGAGGCCAGCAGTTTAGAGCAGGACAGCCCTTAGAGGTATCAGCGGCCCAGCTGGTCCACCAGGCCCTGGGGACCTCTGCCTTGCTGTCCTCCTTGAATCCTGCCCCCACCCCAGGGACGGCTGCTCCTGGCGGCTGGAAGCCCACCCCTTTTCTCACCGTGTGTCCTCAGTAAAGTTCACAGGCACCTGAGGCCATGTGAGCTTATCCGGGTGAAGGACGAAGGATCAGTCAGGGTGTCACTTAGAGGTAGGCCCAGGAGCCAAGGGAGGAAGTCCTTAGCTGAAAAGAGGCCCCATAGCCCTAGCTCTGGCTCTCAGACCTGGGTTCTTTCCGGTGCCTCTCTTTCCAAGGAACAGTGTTTTTCCCCACCGCCGAAGTTGTCAGTCAATGCACCCATGAGAGAGAAGCAAAACTTTTGAATCTTTGTTTCCTAAAGAGAAGGAGGGGCTTCAGGGTGAGCGAGGATGCTTTCCTGGGGACAGAAAGCACAGCAGGCAGTGGCCCTTTCCTTTCCGAAGTCACCCCCCAGGTGACAGCGTGTCCAGGACAAACGCAGGTGACCCCTCTGGGAATGTTGGGGGTAGAGGCAGCTAAGACACTGGGCAGCTGTGTCCTAACTTTGAGTCCGGGGAGTCAGAGCAGGAACAGAGGGTGCCAGAAGGGTTGACTGGAGCCAGACTCCTTGGGGACAGAGGGGAGGGGAAGGGGGTGGACCGAGCAGGGCACAGTCACAGTGATGCACAAGACACAGGACTGCTCAAGAGCTCAGGACCCACCGACCCATGGACATCACCCCCTCCAAAGCTGCATTAGTGCCCCAGAGAGCAGGTCTCTTACCACCCCCTCTTCCTATTGGGGCTGTGACAACCGATAACTGACTTCACTTCCAGGATCACTCAGCCCCACTTGGGAAAGAAAGACAAGCAATTGGGCTAAGGAGAATAAAACCCATGCCCAAGTGGGCTTTGAGAAAGGAGTGGACTTTAGAGACCGGGGATGTCCACACCAGCACAGCTGGAAACGCCCATGCGTGGGGTCACCCCTCTGGGTCACAGCACCAAGCACCCCAGGGAGAGCTCAATGAGGGAGAGCTCTCTTCCTAATGAAGAAGAAAGACGCCAAGACAAGGGACCGCGGAGTGAGACAGTTTGGTTCACACTGGGGTCCAGGTGGAAAGGGCATTGTGCTCTTCCAAGTGCCATGACGCAGGTGCCATGATCCAGGCAAAAGCTAATTTTAAAAAAACAGATTCTAGAGCAGCCTGTTCTGTTGTCATGGAGGAATTCTTTAGAGAGAATTCCTGGCTTTAGTTGGTTTAGTAGATTTGCTGCTTTCATGGTCCCAGCTGTACACACACACACACACTCCACAGCTATTGCTGCATAACTATGGCTACAGACTCCCTGTGTGGGTTAGCTTGCCCTGGCCTTGGCCCCTAGAATGTGGCAGAGGTGACAAGCCTGCCTGTTATTTTGAAGCCTTGTGCCTCATCCCTGGCATGAGCAGACGCCCACACCAGCATGTTAAGGACTCAGCAGGAGGATCCCCATGACCCCAGATACCCACACAAGGCTGCCCTAGACCAGCCAGCCTCAGATAGAGCCCAGCCGAGAGGACCACAGTGGCCAGATCTCCTGCGGAGAGGAGCCTGCAGAAATTCAGAGGCCATGGACACTTCCCAGGAAGCTCTGCATCAGACGGGTGGGGACACCACCTAAGTGAGGGGCAGGAATGGGCCTGAGGGGTGTCCTATGGACTGGAGGGGCTCCACACAGCCAACGAGCAGCCCCCAGCTCCGCCATCCCTCGCTGTGCAGCAAGACCCCAGGGACAAACAGCAGCTCCTGACCACCTGTGCTGATCCAGAACGAGGGCAGGGCCAGTTCAACATTCCAAAGCTATCTCCGGCTGACTTCAAGATCAGACATCCTCCAATCGATCCCTTCTTGGGAGCTGTCAGGCTGGCGGCTTCCTGGTGTCAGCTGGGAAGAGGAAAGCATTTATGTGCTGGGGCTGCCTGCCTCTGAGTGAAATCAGAGATAGAAGGGGCCTTCTGCTGAGGGGGGCACTTCCATTCAGGTTGTCCACAAAGAGCCATAAGCAAAATGGGGGGGTGCAGAAATCCTCAAAGCTTCCCTCCCATCTTCACAGATGGGAAACCACAGAGAGAAGAAGCAATATGCTCAAGGCCATGTCATAATTTAGGAGAAGAGTGGACCTAGGGTGCTGAAATCTAGCATTTTTAGGGTGCTTAGGGTATTTTTAAGTATATTAGTGGTTACTTAATATACATTACCTAATGTGATTTTCCTTAGACATGCATGGTAAGAATTGCCATATATGATAGGAAATTCACATTTTAAAGATGAAGGAATTGAGGCTCAGGTTTGGTTTGGTTTGGTTTGGAGTCAGGAATCGAACTCATGACCTCACACTTGCCAGGCAGGCACTGTGCTGCTGAGCTATATATCCCTGGTCCTCAGAGGTTTAATTAAGTCATCCAATATTATAAACTTTTATTGTGTGGAAAAGAGAGGACCTGAACTCCTAATTTCTAAGCTGTGGATCTTAACCGCCAAGCCACACTGCCTCTGGGAGATGAAACTAAAATCACCTGTTCAGGAACCAGAGCCCAGGCTACTGCCACACGGCGCACAGATGTGCCCATGCCCTGTCCGTCTCCTGCTTTAGCTCTGTCCCAGTTTCTACGTATCTCCTCCTCTGTGGGTGGCTGTGTCTCCACCTCCGTTTCTCTGTGTCTCTTGATTGCTGTTCTGTGTGGATACAGGAGTCTTTCTCTTTGCTCTGTATGTGCATGTCTCTGAGTCTGTGCGCATTATTCTGAATCTCTGTGAACAACTGAGGAACAGAATTCCACACTAAGCATGTGGATGGATGGATGGATAGATGGATGGATGGGTGGGTGGATGGGTGGGTGGACAGATGCATGGATAGATGCAGGATGGATGGACAGGTAGATGGGGACTGCCTCCCTTCACAAACAGCAGACATGGTAATGCACAAGCCCAGCCCAGCCCAAGTGCCTCTTGGCAGTCAAGACTCTCACAACCACTGGTCGAACCCCTTCTACTGCCCTCCTTCCTCAACCCTGTGTATTTCATTTCCATCTTAACCTGAAGCTGCTTCCCCAGGGTTTAATGGCTTGTATTCAGTCTTATTGTTGATACAGATCCTTATCTACCCCGGGCTTATAACTGACATTTAAATTACTCTGTAAACAATGAATCAATAATTATGGATTCCTGGACCCAAAGGTTTGCCAAATCTTGTGTCCCAAGTTTTCCCAGGCCAAAGGGGCAGAGGAGTCAAGGTCAAGGCTTTGTCTAATCTGAAATGAGGATGCAGGGTCTACACTACATAAATGTCTTGAATTAGAACGGAGCTGTGTGCCCCCAGACCAGAGCAAGGTGGTCTCTCATGGGACTTCCCATGTGCTTGGTGGCCTCTTCCTGTGTGTACAGAGCAGGATGATAAGCAACAAGGATGAGAAAAATTGGATCGTGTCCTCTAAGTGTCCCCACAGTAGGAGATAGCAGTGGCCCCAAGGTGGCTGCAAGCAGAGGGCACCCATGGCCGCAGCACAGATCCCAGAAGAGTCCACGGGGAGACAAAGAAGGGAAGAAATACTCTAAGAAATGGAAGTTCATGGAGGAGGAAGAGTGCTCCCGGAGTGGAAAGAGCCAGGGCCAATGAGACCTGGAGGTACCAAGCAGGTTTTAGGGGTGGCAGGAAAGGTTCTTCAGGAAAATCACATAGGACATTAAACTGAGGCCTGATCCTGGACAGCTCTGGATACAAAGCTGAAGCATGTAGCTATCTGTCTGCAGGCAAAGGGGAGCCATGGAAGGTCTTTGAGATGGGGTGGCACCTCAGCAGGCTGGGCTTCCGGGAACCTCTGAGAGCAGCAGGAAGCATTGGAAGTAGTGGAAAGCAGGGTCTTACACTGGCACAGCCAGAGGGCGGGGCCGGCAGGGCCTCACTCCCAGGGCTCAGCTGAGCTATGTTATCCGCCTTCTTTTAAGCACTGCCTCAGCTGCCTTGAGAAAAACAACACACGGGAGATAAATGCTTCGGGGCCCTCTTTGGTGCTGTGAATTATGGAGGTGGCCTTCATCTTGGAGGCCAAACCGTTTATCACCCTGGTGAATTTAAACTCTGGTTCCAGGAAAAAAGACAAGCAATCTCTTGTCCCTGCATCAGCACAGACACGTGTTCCCCAGCAGCCAATTTATTTGCCCGGCTGCTCAACTGCAGAGTTTCTGCGCCAAAGCCCTCCGGGGCATCTGTCTTGGTGGGCTGCCCTCGAGGCATCCGCAGGGGTTGAGCTCCAGTGCGGAAGGTGGGCCCAGCATGGCGCTGTGAGGGTCGGTTGAGTCTCTCGATGAGTGTGTGTGCGTGTGTGTGTGCGTGCGTGCACGCGTGCGCACGCACACACACACGCACACACACACAGGCATTGAGCTGCAGCTCTCCGGATAACTGAGAAGCAGAATTCCACAGGGAGTGAGTAGATGGATACATGGATGGATGGAGGACCACCTCACCCACAAGCAGCAGACATGGGAATGAGCGGACCCATCTCAGTACAAGTGTCTCTGGCAGCCGAGTCTCACAGAGCCATTGAGCCTCGGTTTGGGAGAGGGAGTTCTCAGCAGGGCCGGCGTATCCATTTAGGCACAGTAGGGGCAGCCAGGACCACAGTGTAGCCATAGGCCATAGAACGTTCTCATTCCTTTTACAATCAGAGAGGAAAACATGTCAGAGGTAGTAATGCACACCTGTAATCCCAGCACTCAGGAGGCTGAGGCAGGAGAACTGAGACTTGCCTGGGCTGCACTGTGAGTTTAAGGCCAGGCAGAACTGGCTAGATGACCCTCTCTCAAAAAAATAAATGCATAAATAAATAAAATCAGAAGAAAATAATCCATCCTGGATTCTATTCATCTTTATACCAATACCGTAATAAAAATACTGTATATTGTACATGTATATATATTCTTATTTTGACAGAGGAAGGGACCCAGAAGGTGAAAAGCCCAGGGCCCTTGACCTAGGCACGGGGTTTCGGTATTCTCTCTGTGACAGCAGAAAAGGCCAGGCAGAGCTGGGGCCAGAATGCAGCCCAAGCCCTCATTCTCCACCTCCCGTCCTCCCCTGCCCGCCTCAGCTTCCTACCTGTGAAGCGGACCCATGCTCCGGACCTCGCAGGCGGTCAGGAGGTTACAGGCGTGCACAGCGCCCCGCAGAACAGCTCGGGCTCCTACAGCTGTCACCCGCTCGCTACCCCTGCCTACCCCTCCTGGCTCCCTCACCCAGGCAAGTGCTCCTCACAGGGCCACACCTCCTACCTCTGATGCTACGCTCACACTCGCCATGCCCTGGGTGTGGAAAGGCTGCTAGGTCATAGCAAGTTGTCACTAGCACCTGGGCCCACACACACACACACACGTGTGTGTGTGTGTGTGTGTGTGCCTGGATGAACCCAGGGCCTTCCCACTGAGCTGCACCCCCTCCCACCCTTCCTTCCTTCCTTTCCTCCTTCCTTTCTTTTTCTTTTTTCTTTTTTCTTCCTTCCCTCCTTCTTTCCCTTTCTCTCTCTCTCTCTCTGTCTCTTTCCTTCTAAAACAGTCTCTCTCTCTCTCTCTCTCTCTCTCTCTCTCTCTCTCTCTCTCTCTCTCTCTCTCTCTCTTTCCTTCTAAAACAGGGTCTCTCTAAGTGACTAAATTGCCTGAGCTGGGCTGAAACTTTCAACCCTCCTGCCTCTGCCTCCCCCGGGGATTACAGGCATGTGCTGGGATTACAGGGACACACCAGCACACCTGTTATGGTTGATACATTGTGTCAACTTGGGGAGTTTAAAAGGTTAACTATGTGATTCAGCAAGAAGCCAGGGTGCTTACTTTGTATACATCCTGAGCTTGTGGAAAAGGAGGGCATGGAGATTGTGTGAGAGCTACACGCCCCCTGGGTGGGGGCAGGCTGTTTATAAGGTAAGGGAGAGAAAGAGGCTGCTTGCCTGCCATTCGTCCCTTTTGCTCTGGTTGCTTGTGCTGTGCTCTGCTGCCATGAAGTTTGCCCTCTGCCATGCGCCACTCTGCCTCTGAAGCAGCCAAGTATGGACTGAAACCTCCACAAACTGTAAGCTAAATAAACCTTTCCTTTCTTCATTTTGGGTGTTGGGTATTTTGTCTCAGCAACAAGAGTAAAGTAACCAAGACAACACCCAGCTGCTGCCCCTAGCCTTTATCTCAGAGCCACACTCAGTGGTGCTTGGTGGCCATCAGTCAGCTGGGGATCTAACTGCTTTGTGGGGGGCCCTCTGCACAGTTCACGCAGCAAGTGCCTCCTTCTGCAGGCTCACTGGGTGTCCATGTCCAGGCAGGAAGGGAAGCCTGATTCTGTTTCTTCAGCACAGAATGTGACCATGTCTTCGTGGCCCTTCATGTGACCATTTCAACGTGCGTGAGTCCTTTGAGACCAGAAACAGGGCCAGTTTAAATCATTAATATGTCATGCAACAGCTAACACAGGGCCAGTCCCTCAAAAAGACCTGCCCGGAGAATGGGCACATATGCAAGTCAGCTCTTATTTTAAAAACTGAGTGTTTAGCATTGAGAGGTCATCAGCGGCTTCCATGCCCACTGTGCCCCGTGTGTTATTACCAAGATGCCACCTCTGGCCTGTGCACAATGCGCTGGAATGGCCGGATGCAGGGGGCAGCAAACTTGGGGGGTCTGAGTGAAGAGACCCGGCCGCAGGGAGACACCAGATAGTCAGAGGCTCTAACTAACACATCGCTCACTGCACAGAGTACAGCAGGGGTGCTTCCCCCGAACTCCAGCAGAACCTCAGGTTGGCTGGTTCCTGCAGTCCTGTTCCAAGGAGCTCAATGCCACTCGTGCAACTGATGGGTACTTATTAGGCTGACATAGTGTGCCAGTCACTGCTGAGACTGCTATGCACAGAAGACAGGCAGATGTAAGGCCGCAGAGGATGGGTACTTTTAAAATTACAGAAATAATAAAACAGAGCGCACTGGGTATCCAGAATGTCAGCTCTGGGAGGAACCTAAGACCTGTAACTGCTGTGCCTCAAAACCACGTAGGGTCTTGAGTCCTCAGTTGCCGTTGCACCCGAGTCATTCCGTGGCAGGGTAGGGGTGGGAGGTAGAGATGATGGGGGCCCTGCCCACTCTACCTGAGAACCTGCTGTCCTGCGGCAGTGCTACCCCCACCGCCTAAGGCTCTGCCTCCTTCACCCAGCCAAACCCTATCCTGCAGGGCCTCAGTGGGGAGGAGCTTGGCACACTTGTACCCACAGGGCCTCCTGAGCTGCAGGTGCAGGGAGGGCCGAAAGCACCCGACAGCTCATCCTCTACCCCTCAGAGGTGTGTGCAGCCACCTAGACCAGCAGCCCACTAGCGTGTGCAAATGTTCCAATGTAAATGCATGCGAAAATCCATCTGCGTGTGTTCAAAAGTCTTTTTGGAAATATTTACAAATGTGTGTGAATGAACGTGTGATTGTGGCCATGAGTGTGTAAATGTATGTGAACACATATGGGCATGCATGAAGAGTGCACGTGGCTGTGCGAGTACGAGGACAGGCCACACGAGTGCGTGAGGGTACGCAGTGCGCGTGCGCGTGTGCGTGCGCGCAGACCCGCCCAGGCCCTGCCTGCGCGTTCCGCTGTCTGGAAGGAAACTGCGGGAAGGGCCAGATGGTCTCCTCTGACCTGCTATTTATCATCCCGGCAAAAGCTTATTCAGTTTAATGCTCTTCGGCAATTCATTTAAGGGCTCTGTTTGTTTCTGCTGATGAGGACTGTTAATTTGCACAGCGGTCTCATTAGGCCTAAACCACCAATTAATTCCTTTTGTTCTCATTAAATGGCTGATTCCTAAACATTTCTAGGACAACAATGGGCCGCCAGAGCCCAGCCACCATCCAGTTGCAGCTGGGAGGTGGGGGCCTTGCAGCAGGTAGAGATGCGGATCTCCTGACCCCCAAGTCCCAGACACGACCGCCCTGGTTGGCTGAGCTTTGTCAGCCTGGGATCCTGCCAGCCTCAGCCAGGCCAAAGTTGAGGCCCAGCAAGCTGTCACCTGGGATGGTCCTGGCATAGCGGGCAGAGAAGCACCGCAGTAGGAGACCTGTGGCCGCACACAGTCAGCCATGGCTCCTGGGCCATTCCAGGCTGAGACCTGCTCTCTCTCCACAGCTGCCCCCACACACTGCATGGAGCCTGGCGCCTTTCTCTAATGGAGGTGCCAGGCTGTGCACAGCACCCTGCACACACACCATGGAGTTTGGGAGCCCTGGAGAGCAGTGTATGGGAGCAGGAGAGGTCCTTGGACTGCACGAAGCTCAGCTGGAGACCCCGTGTGCTGGGGGAACCCAGGCCCCGCCCCCACCCCTCCTGAGACTCAACTTCCTCTGCTGGAAAAGGACCATGCTCTTCTGGAGCACAAAGCCATCACTTCAAGGGCTGCCTGGCACAGATGCCCTATACAAAGTGCACAAAACCCTCCCTTTGGGGCCCCACCCTATCCTCTCTCTCCCATTGAAAGGCTCCTCCAAAGGCAGGCACCCATTTCCTGTAAGGGTGCTGAGTTCCAAGTGTGGAAAATTCCGAAAGAGCTCTTCTCAGAGTTTAAGGGAGCCAGCTTTTCAAGAATTCAATCCCCTCTAGGGAGCCCCCACCCATTTGTGCCCTGCTGAGCTGGCTGAGCAGCTGCCAACCCTGCCCCACCCACCAGGATACAGAAAATAGAGCAGTGGACGTAATACCCAGTGGCACCACGGGAAATGCCAGGAGGTGCAGCCTACAGCACCCCAGGGACGCAGATACCATGCTCTAAACGTTGCTTAGCCTCTGGGTTTCCACATCTGTAAAACGGGAACAGTGTAACTACCTCCGTTCTTAGGAAGAGTGAAGTAAGTGAGTCATTACCAAAGTGCTTGTCAGAGCTCAGGAAATGTCACAGAACAGGAACTCCTATCTGCAGGAGCCACACGAGGCCCTGACCCCTCTCCTGTACCAGCCCCACCGCACATCCACTCACCCCAGCCTCCCTGTGCTTCTCCGTGACAGTTCCACGAGCCCCAAACACCCACAGAGAGCTACCAGATTTAGCAGGACGCAAATGCTACCAGCCAAGTTTCACTTTCAAATAAACAATGTAATATTTTAGCATAAGTGTTCCCCAAATATGACATGAGAAACTATACTAAAAGTATTTGGTTTTTATCTCAAAATTGAAATTTCACCTGGCATCCTATACAGCCCTACCCCCAACCCATAGGTCTGGCAAACCTCTGCTCAACCTTCTACAATTCATTCCAGGATCACCTCCCCTAGGAAGCCCTCCCGATCCCCTAGTAAAATCAATGAAACTACACTGCCCAGCCCCACTGACGTCTATCCAGGTCATGTCACTATGAGCAATACATGACCCACTTGCCCATCTTTCCTGCTACCTTTTGAGCCCCTTGGGATGGTAGAGAGGGTGTCTCAGCTGATTGGGAGTGGGTCAGGCATTGTATACCTGTTTCCCAGCCTTCCCTCCCCTCCTCCTTACTCAGTGTGTTTCTGTCCCAAGAACTCTTTCCTGTCTCCCCACCAGCCTAGGGAAAGTATTGGCAAAATATTATAACTGGGACAGAGATCACTTGTTGCCATCCAATACATTCACACTCCTTTCCTCATTGGTGGCAAAATCTTGTCTGTGGAAGTACTGCACCCAGCTTAAAGTCTACATTACCCAGCCTCCCTTGCAGCTAGGCCCAGCCATGTGACTAAGTGATGGCCAGTGCATGGGAATTCCAGGATATAGTCCCTTCCCTTCCATCTATTCTGCTCCCTGGAAGGGAAGTGTGCTGATTGGAGCTTCAGCAACCATGCTGGACTATGAAGTCACTTTGAGGGCGGCAGAGCAAAAAGTAGGCTGGTCTTGGTTACCTTGTGTTCAAAATTCCAGCACTTTATTGTATACTATCTGCAATTATGGAGAGTTAGCCTGCCACAGTTTCATGGATGATGGCCAGCGTCAACGGACCTCATCATCCATGACCCAGCAAGAAGCATGAGGTTCATGTTTGTGTCCATTTTCATTCGTTCCTGTTGCCCTCCAATCCCATTGGACAACGCAGAGCAGCTCAGGGAGATGACAGAAACACAACAGGCTCAGTTCACACCTAAGGAACCCCAAAGTTGGGACTCCCCAATTCTTCATAATGGAGCTCCTAGTAACCCTGCCACATTGATGCTCAGAGCAAGATGTTATCCTTATTGTCCTGGATAGCAATGCCCTTTGACCCAGGGAGGGATACTGTCTCTAACTCCCAAGTGTGAAGCCTAGGAGATTGGTAAAGCATACTTCTTTATGGGTCTAGGCTGGGCTGTAACCTTGCAAACTACATCTTGTTCCTGACCCCTCCCTCTGTGGCTCTTTGGTTTTATGCTTCCTGACTCCCATGAAGTGAGCAAATTTCTTCTACCATGATGTCACTGTCTTGGAGCCAACTGACCATGGACTGACCCTTCTGAAGCCAAAAAAACCTTGTGAGCCAACATAAATCTTGCCTCTTTGAAGTTGTGTATCTCATGTTTCTGTTCCAGCAACATACGGCTGACTAATACAGTCTCTTCTCGGTGTGTGTTTCCAAACTTCTTTCAAGTAGGGGGTGGCCTGTGTATTTAGGTCACCAGGATTGAGGGTTATGTGGGGCTGGGTGTGATGCTGAAGACTACATAGGTTAAGTTCACTCTTTGTCCCTGGGACCTAGTCACTGTGTATCTGCTGATTCAGGCAGCACTCACAGGAAAAGGTCTGCCCCAAGTTTTGTCCTCAGGACTGAAATACTGGTCTTCAGCAAGTCTAAACTACAGACGAACTGCATTCATAGGAAAAAAATTTTTTTTTCTTCAAGTCAAGCCTAAAACTCCCAAGATGGACTTCAGGGCAACAGGAAGGTATAGGACATGGCTGTGCTCCTGGGTAGCTTCTCACATTTTGGCTGGCATGGATGGATATTCCCTTCCTACTGGACTTTAAGGAAATAGGATAAATAACTCAGCGAACCCTTGTTAGGACTTTTTGGCCATGTGGGATAATTACCATGCTGTCTGTCCAGCATTCCCCCCTTTTTTGGTGACAGCATCCACTTCTCTGTCCTCCCCATCATGTACCCACCAGGGAAGTTACAGAGAGGGCCCCCAAACGGAGCATCCAACCCCAGCCACTGCGCACTTATGACTCAAGCTGGGCCAGGCAGAGCCCTTTCCAGGGATTTTCCAACTGGAGACCAGGGAAAAAGTGTCTTTCTCCTCTGTTGGCAGAGCTAGAACCCACGGATAGGAGGCATAGGCAGTCCTGGTGCTCAGTCTGCACTTTGAGAGACCAGCAACAGCAGGACATAGAAGACAACAAGGTCACGCTGGGGACAGCAGTTGGTGAAGCCACCAACCCACTCTCTTGTAAGTCAACCCCATGGCTCAAGAACTTCCCTCTTTGTAAGATTGGTTTAAAATGGATCATATAAACTGTGACTCACAATTTAAACTCCCACTTTACCAGCTGGGTCTGGGGACCTAGAACAGATCCTATGTATCCGCTCTGTGCTACCCTCGGGAGAAGACAGAGAAATATGCCGAATGTCAATAGAGAGCCGGTATGGTGGTGCACACCTCTAATCCCAACACTCAGGAGGCTGAGGCAGAAGAATCGCTGTGTATTTGAGGCTAGGCTGGGCTACACAGTCATCCAAGGCCAGCCTGAACTACATAGTGAGACCTTGCCTCGAATATTAAAAAAATAAAAACTACAAAGGAATGAGAGAGTTCTGGCCCCTCTCCACCCAACAGCCTGAAGTGGGGCTGGTAGAGTGAAACAGCTCAGAGACCCAGCTGACCTTGGTCACCTACTGGTGCTTTTCAAACCATGACAGAAATCAACACTGCCTGCTCACTCCGTATCATTAGAATTAATTTCCACATGCTCTCCGCTCTTCTCTCCAGGATAATTGTTCTGCTGGGGCTCAGGGCGTGGGAGGGCAAGTGGTGTAGACTATTGTTTCTCAGCTTACTAAACACTGGCTTTAAATTAAAGCCCACCCGCATGCTGGCACGCAGGAGCGTGAGGCACGGGGAGGCCAGAGTTTGCCCACCTCCTGCTACCGATGCCAGGCTAACTAAACCTGTATGTCCCTCTCATCTGGGGACATCTCTTCTGGAAGGATGGCAATAACCTAGTTCCTACAGTTCCTGCTAGTTTTGTTTCTTTTTCTTTATTTTTTTAGGTTAAAGAGAAGCCCTGCAGCTGAAGAGCACACACAGCCTGAAAGGTCCCTTTGTCCTCTCCACTCTGTCACCAAACCCTAGTCCAAACAGTGCGTCTGTTTAATCAGTCAACAAGCTGTTATTGCCCCTTCTCCCCAGGCAGGGCTAAATCTTGCCTGTGCATTGTCTCCTCTAATCTGATCTAATCCTCCCAATCAGACTGGGAGAGCAATTATCACCTCTTTTCAGAGGAGGAGACCTGAGCAAGGTCAGGCAGCTGTGCCTCCTGCCTCAAAACCGCACTCTCTGCCCAGCCAGCAGTCTGCTGTTCCTCCTCCTGCCTGTGGCTCCCAGGACAGTGTCACAGCCGGTCCTGCGTCCCTTCCTGCACCTCGTGGTTGGCAAGGGCATTGCACACAGGTGAGGAGCTCCTCTCTGGTCCACACAATGGGCAGATTCTGCTCTTAAGAGCTGAGGCCTGGTCAGTTCCATTGCCCACATCAGTGTGTTCCTGAGAGTCAAGGCTACAGTCCCTATGTCTCTCACGGAATCCCCAGTTACTGTCCAGAGCCAAGCCCATAGTAGGTACTCAGGAAATACCAGTGACATCCAGGCCAGATGGATGAATTTCAAGCTCCCTCATGGATGCTGAGGGACCTGGGTTGGAGGGCTACTTCTGTACCGGGTCATACTTCCCACCAAGATGTCCCCCGGAGCTGAGAGGGCAGCTTGAGGACCAGCCCTTCCCAGCTGCTAGGGCCTTATTCGATCTTTAATTTTGTTTTCTCCATGACTACGCAAACTGTGCACACTACAAGTATGGAGAGAGGGGAGGGACCGGCAGCTTCTCTCTTCTCCCACATGGGTGGTTCAAGTCTTCCTCGAATAGAATAGCGAGACTTTCCGGGCCCCCACCAGAATGCACAACCTGAGCTTGCAATTTGCCTCCCGGCAAAGCAAACCCAGCCCAGGGTGCAAATCAGTCCTATTGATTCGCAATTAGAAGAATCGATTACGAAAAATATTAACAACAGCTTCTAATCCTTGCTATAAACGTCAGTTTAAAAGCTCCTGAGCGGTCAAGCCCCTCCGGTCTCCCTCTGTCCCTGCTGTCCCCATCCTGAAGGTGGGAGGAAGGAGCCCAGCAGAGCCTGGGAGGGGGCAGGCTCCCTCTGGGGTGGCCCCCATGCCCAAGTCCTCTGGGCCTACGAAGAGTGACCATAGAAGCCCTGGTCACCAATTCTCACACCTCATGGCCTGGCCCTGCCATGCACTGCCAGCCCTCGAGGACAGAGCACTCACTTCTGGTGGAGCAGAAAGGGACCCTCGCTGCCACACACTGCCTGGCACCCCCTTGACACCCCCCCCAGGGAAGGAGCAGGGGGCGTGGTCCTGGGCAGATGCGAATGACAGATAAAGAAGGGCCTGCACTTATCTCAGGCAGGGGGGAAACCCATCCCAGGTCACAGGGCTACCGCAGAGCTGGGCCTACTCTTGAGCCGTACAGTGGCCCTGCTTATTCAGGACATGCCTTCTGGTGATATGTGGGCCAGGGGCAGTGGCTGGAAGCAAGGCCCAGGCCCTGCTACCCAAGGTCAAGGGGAGAGTGCCTGCACTCCCTGCAGAGGCTGCTGACAGCTGGAGGAATCCTTTCTGAGAAAGCCCTGTACTCACCAAATTACCCAGCCCTGGGGCCCAGGGTCCGTTTACCCCACCCCTTGGGTGTGTGCCAAGCCTTTCTTGTCCCTATGCCCCCTCTGCCCTGTCTGGGGCTGCCTCCTTCCCTGCTCCAGCAGCAGGACAGTGTAAACTGTCCCCCGCTACATTAACATCCGCCCAAGTGGTCATTAACAGAGTCACAATCAATTTCTCCGGAATGATTGCTATTGCACAGGAACTTAATGGAATCACTGGGTCATTTTTCATTGGAAGAAAAGGAGGGGCAGATGGAGTGGGAGGGAAAGACTGCCCTGTACTGGCGCTCGGGCCCTCCAGGGACCCTCCCAGCGGGCCAGTGGTGGCCGGAAGCCTGCAGAGGGAGCTCATGGTGTCCTGGCTGGGTAATCAGCCAGCAGAGAGGCTTATTAGGCAAATGGAACATGATGAATGTTTTATTCCAACTGTGTGATTGGGAGGGCTGGAGGCGGGAGGGTCTCGCAGCCACAGCTGAATGTTCCTGGTCAGGAGGGGCCGGGTTCCAGTACATGGGTGGGGGAAGGTAACAACAGGGACTCCCGCAGGTAGGAAAAGCAGGGTTAGAGGGAGCGACCGGCAGGAACCGGAGGCTCAACAAACAGATCTGTCAGTTTTTCTTACCCGGAAGCACCTTCCTGTCCCTAGACAGTAGGCAGATGGGCAACACTTTCTGTGTCCCTGGCAAGCCTGCTCATAGGACTCGTCCTCTGTCACAGGTGCATGGCGGGAAGAAAGGCTGCAGGGTCTGCAGTGAGCCAGGGATGTGGGGCAATTGTGGTGCAGCCCCATCCCACAGCTCGCTCTCTCTGAAGGTTCAGGGACCTCTGCATGGAGGAACCCCAGCTTCTCTCCAGGCACAGGAGGAGCTGGCCACAGGTCTCTTGGGGAAAGCAGCTGGTCAGCCACCTTCAGCTCTCCCTGTGCTCCCAGAAAGCTGTGAACCACTGCCTAGATCCACCTCACCCCCAGTGCCTGGCCAGGATGGTTCAGTGATACAACAGGGGCTCAGGCAGATGCCCAGGGCCCACTGAGAGAGGGTCTGGGCAGAGCCAGGAAAAGACCAGCACCAGCCTGACTCAGCCTCGGGCACGGATGGCTGGCTCGTAGGGTGGTACCCCTGAATGTCCCCATTTCTTTCAAGACTCTGGGGGACAGTGCCTACTACACATGGGCCCTTGGGCCTTGAGGCTCTGACCACTGAAAAAGGCACGAGTGTTGGGTGTGCAAGGCCAGACCTGGAAGGCACCGGTGGGTGAGTGTGCAATGACCTGTGGCATCCAGGACAAGCTCTTGAACTCCAAGCCCAAGTTTCTCTCACTACACAATGGGAATAAAGTTGATCTGCTTTGCAGGATTAGGAGGAGAAGAGAAATCTCAGGACCATACCACCTTATTTAAATTCCCTGGGGCTGGAAGCATTTCAACATTCAAAGTATTTTTTTAGGTTTTCAGAAACGGAATACAGAGGGTGGACTACTGTTCTATACCCCCACACACACCAGTGGGATCTGGGACAGAGCCTTATGATAAAATTCGCTATGGTTTGTGCAGAAAAACAAACGCATACACACAGTCCACAGGATAAAGACTTCCCGTAGCTACCAGATGGATTCTTAAAGAGCTTTTGTGCTCAGAGTGTTTGGGGGTACCACGAGACAGGAGCCCAGAGAGGTTAATTCGCTTCCCATGACCACACAGGGGCTCAGGCGGAGCCAAGGTGGGCCCTAGGGCATCCCCGTGGGCAGCTGTGACTGTTCCGCTTAGACACTGAAGCAAGATGGCGGCCTGGGTCGGGGGTCACCGGAGAGCAACGGAGGCTGTGGTCGTCTAGCTGTGCTTCATACTTGGAAGAAGCAGGGCTGCCATTGAATCCAGCCAATTAGAAGAATTTCCCATAAAAATTTAATTCTCTAATAAAATAACAGTGCAAAATGAAATAGGTGAAGCATTTTTAAACTGTAAATTAATGATCTATAGCTATAGCCATCGTAATAATAATAGCTACCAATTACACAATACAGGAGGCTGAATCTGGGCCAGGAGCTAAGCATGTGTGTGCTGCTGGCTTCAGGGACAGGGGATGTGTGGTGGCATTTTGCAAACCAGGTGTCGGACTCAGGCAGGGCCATGGGCTCTCTATGGCTTCTTATGCCAAAGGCCAGGCCTTTCCATATACTCAGCACAAAAATAAATCACCTCACAATCAGTTCAGTGTCTCTCATTACTGTTGAAACAGAACCTGGTCTTCCATGTCTAGGCCTCTGTTTCTGGTACCAGCTCTGTTTCAGGCCAGGACAGCTGTGAAGCATACAACTGGGTTAGATGTAGAGAAAAGGCTACAGTCTGAAGAATCGCTGCATTCGTGGGCACTGGAGCCAGGCTGCCAGGTCCAAACCCTGACTGGGCACTGACTGTGTGGTCTTAGGAAAGTTCCTCAACCTCTCTGTGTATCTCTGCTTCCTCATCTATAAAGTGATCATGGCACCTCCTTCCTGAGGCTTTTGTGAGCTTAAAGTCAAATGGACACTCACAGGGAACGCACTTAGAACCACGTGTGGAACATGGCAAGGGCTCCAGGGCTCTTAGCTGCTAGTTTGCTTTCTCTGTCCTAAAGGGTCACTTTTCATCCACAGCCATAATGGCTCCTCCCAACGATCAAGAGGTGGGCTAACGCCCACTGATGGTCACACAGTTCTTGACTTCTTCAATGCACCTACACCTAACAGTGCTGAGCGTGGCCACTGCTGACAGCCTGCAGTAGGTGCTCAGCAAGTGTGGGTCCCTGGGCACCGAGCAGGTTTCTCAGTCCATTAATACACTATCCCTCCCTGGTTTGTTATTTTTCTAACCATGATTCAGTGAGATGCACCAAATGGTTGCCCTTTCTTGTTTTGTTTTGTTTTTTTGAGACAAGGTCTTGCCATGTAGTTCAGGGTGGCCTTGAACTCACAGTGATCCTCCTGCCTCAGCCTCCTGAGTGCCGGGATTATAGGAGTGTGCTACCATATCCAGCAACAATGTGTTTCTTAAAAAAAAAAAAAAAACTTGTTTCTTCCTCTGCATCTTTTAAAACAGACAGTCATAGTATACGTCACCCAAGGACCTCCTCATACTTTTGGGGCTGCTGTCTGCGCGGTCACCACCCCACCCTTCAGACCTTATGCTCACCTCACCTGCACTCCCAGTGCTGACTTCTGTGCTTTTCCTTCTCAGGCCCCCTGTTCGTGTTCCCGGACCTTGCTCTGGGTCCCTGTCCGGCTGTCCCCGCACTCTTAGACCATGACAAGTTCTCCCCACCTCCGCCACCTCTCCCCCCCAATCAGTCCTGTGTAATAAATCTCCCTGGGGTCAGCCTGCCTTGTGGATTCTGCTCTAAAGGGCCCTCGCCCCTCCGAGGCCCTCTTCCTGTCACCCAGAGCATTTGTCTCCTGTCCCCAGTGCCACTGAGAACTCTCAAAAGTGATGTCACATTGCAGGGCCTCGGGGGCGCCCAGCAGCCCAGCTCCCACACCACCCACGGGCGCTGCCCCCGGCGCTGTAGTCCTTTGGAGCTGACTCTGTTTTCAGACTGAGGGAGGTTCTGGACCTGATTTGCCAGCCTGAGTAATTAGGTGTGGCACCAGTGTCAACAGCTAATTACTTTTAGCCATTATTAATAGGTCTGCACCAATTATCTCTCGCACAGAGGCAAGATTTCACAGATGAAAGACGAGGCGAGCGGGAAGGGATGCGCCAGCTGAGCAGGCTGTCAGGCCGCCGGTGGCACCAGAAGCTGGGATCTGGGGTGGGGCCCTCTCCCCGGTGGGGCAGAGACAGTGGCACTGAGATGGCAGGGCTGGGACAGCGACAGCCCTTCCACCTGTGTGGCTGGAGCTGCTCCTGCCTCTCCAGTCCCAGAATGCAATCTCCTGAAACCTCTTATTAAAAGTATTCTGCAGGTGATAAAAGTGTCACCAAAGATTTGCTCATTTTCTAAACTGTCATTAATAAAAAATTTATGGTCAGGAGAAATATAGGCAGTGGAGGATGGAGGGTGGGTAGACAGAGCGGGAGGATGATTTAAAATCTGTCCCTTCATAAATTAAAGACATTTGCTTGCAAGAGGGAGCTGAGGAAGGGACATTTCTGGAAAGTCACTGCTTCCTGTCTTCCTGCTGGCTAGCATCCTTCACAGGCGGCCGAACCCCTCCTCCCTCAGCCTCTACACTCCCGGAGGCTCTCCCCAATCTCCTCACCATGCACACAGCCAAATGCCGCCTTCCCAGGGCCCCAACCCTACCATCCTCTGGACATTGAATGGACTTCTTCTCCCCTCAGCTGGACAGGAAGATCTTCGAAGGGAAATGTCCTGCCTCCAAATATGCCTTGATTCTTTTTTGTTTGTTTGTTGTGAGACAGAGTCTCTCTGTGTAGTTCAGGTCAGCCCTGAATTCACCATGTAGTGCAGGCTGGCTTCAAACTTGTGATCCTCCTGCCTCAGCCTCCAGAGTGCTGGGATGACAGGCGTGCACCACCACTGCCCATCATGACTTCATTCTTAACCCTCAGGATGGAGCGGGGTCTTGCCCTTAGAACCAGGAAATGACGTCAGCAGAGAAACAGGAAAAAAGATTGAAGAAACTGCTGAGTTCAAGTCTTTCTCTAACACCTGGGGGCCTGAGGTTCGGAGGAAGAGTTCGACTCACTCAGTCGAGGTCACACAGGGAAGGACTCTGCCCAGTGAGCCCTCAAGGGCTCAGACTCTCGCCACTCCCCCCGCCACTCCCCAGAGGCGTGACCTCGAGCAGGTCTCTGCGCCCATGTGTACCCTGCTGCTGTGGCACTGGCTGTGGACCTCAATGCCTTGCCCAGTGAAGTATATTTATCATCACTGCCATCGCCGGTGCTGTCCCCGAGTGCAAGGTGACACTGGAGGGAGCCTGCTTTCTGCTGGGGCTCCAGATCCCAGACTGTGGGAACCCCGCCATGACTGTGGTCCCTGAGGCTTTCCCCTCCCTTCTAGGTTAGGTGGCCCAGCACCACCAGCCCAACAGGGGCCCTGGGGGAAGGAAGAGGGTGTAGCCAGCGGAGGGGACAGGGTGGGGATCAGGTGCTGCTGTGAGAAGCAGAAGTGAGAGGGCAGGTGCAGGGCTGGTGGCAGGCTGGGGGACAGGTTCACAGCCCGAGCTGTTCCCTCCCCCATGTAGGTGGCAGCTGTGGGAAGAAGAGCCGGTAGCCTGTGGCCAGGGCAAGCTCCAGGTCTCCTTGCCCTCCCGGTGGCACCATGTTGTCCTGGGCCCCATGGGCGGGCAGAACCAGGGGCTCTGTACAAATCAAGGCACCTTCCAGACCTTCTCGGAGACTGGGGAGAGAGGGGACAAAGAGGATTTCGGTCTACTTGGCAAAAGGGGTGTGCGTGTCGCATTTACAACACAGATTCGGTGTTGCTGTGCGCAAGGAGCCTGGGAGAGCCTTGGGCTGGGTTTGCAGGCTCGGTGTGCAGTAGAGGGAAAGGAAGGTGCAGGCCGGTAGGGCTAGGGGTGCAGCCGGCAGGCCGAGCAGGGACCTGAGGATCTGCAGCTGGCCCGGCCTGTGCGGGGAGGAGCCGCTGCCTTGCAGCCAGAGACTGGGCCTGGGTCTGCGTGTGGCTGAGGAAGGAGCAGCTGGGACACGGGTATCGCCACACCCTGGGGCCGCCAGTGCCAGCCTGGGTCCTGCCCCCCCCCCCCTTTCTCATCTGCATCTTCCCACTGACATTTTTAGGCCCCACTGCTTCACCTTGTATCTGGGCCTCTGTCTTTGACTTTCTGACTTGGGGGATTTTCTCTCTCTGTTCCTCAGTTTTGATCTCTCTCTCTCCCCCGCTCCTTTCTGTTTCTCAGAGTCTGCCTCTCTCCCTCCCTCCTCCTCTGCTTTGCTGCGTCTGCCCTGCCTTCTCCATGTGGAACTCTCCCTCCCTCTCTTTGACAGATGCCGGATCCCAGCTCCAGAGATCTCTGTGCCCCGGGCAGGTCTGACGGAGACTTCAGCCATAGGCTGCAGCTCTTCTGGCTTTAATGGGGTGGGAGGGGCTTCTGGCTTTGGCTTCTCCAACCTCCCTACTTTGATCTTTATCTTCCTTTGAACCTGTGTCATTAGGAACGATTGGCTTCAGATGTTCCATCCTGGCCAGACAGCCGGGACACTGGAGCAGCACTCAGGCTTGGTTCGCAGAAAGCACAGGACGCAGCTCCCAAAGGGCTTGGGGCTTCAGCCGAACCCACCCTGGGCTGAGAGGCTGCCTGGGAGCCCTCCACCCACACACAGGCCACGGGCACGGTGTGGATGGGGGACAGACCTCCCCCAGCTGTAGCCCGACCCCAGCACCTCCATCTCCTTCGGAGTTCTCCTCTCCCGCCTTCTCCACACCAGGTGTGAGGAGGCATCCACTCTGGCGATGACATGTGGTCTCCAACCGCCTGTGCGCTTCTCCAGGGAATCTGGAGAGGAAGGAAAGCTGCAGACCTGTTTCCAGAATCGGGGCCAGAGCTGGGTTCAACGCTTGTCTCCTCACTCCAGTCAGGCCACTGTGTAGGCCCGGGGAGGCCCTGAGCACAGTTCTGAGACAGCTGGGCCAGGCCGTGCCTAGGGCTCTGCGAGCAATTTTTGGTGAGCAATGGACACTCCTGGTGGTTTTCTCCAAGGGCCTGGGAAATAGCCTTTCCCGGTGTAGAGGCGGAGGCCGTAGATCTACCCTGCTTCTGTCTGGGGCGGGTGGAGTCAAGAGCTTATTACACAGGAGGGAGGCAGCCAGGCTTGGCACGTGGGCCAGGCTGTGTGTCTGATATGCAGGTGTCAGGCTTGCTAGCTGGCTGAGGAAATGAACTGAAGCCGCTGGTTCCCAACCTTGGCTACACAACGAAATCACCAAGAGGGCTTTGAAAGCTCTCAGAGACTGAGACGGGAAGGCTCTGTGGCAGGGTTCGGTGAACATGACTTGGAGGGGTCAGTATTGTGGATTGAACCTAGGCCCTTCACACTGAGCTATATCCCCAGCCTTTTCTATTTTGAGACCAGACTTGGACAAGTCAATAAATTACTCAGGCTGGACTGGAAGCAGCGACCCCTCTGCCTCAGCATCCCGGAGTGCTGGGTTTATTGGCGTGTGCCATCGTGCCTGGCTCCACATATGGGATTTTTAGAAGCTCCCAGAAGATTCTACATGCAGCCAGGTTTGAGACCAACAGACTCTGTACTGGGAGGTCAGCTGTATGGGGTCTGAGCCTGCAGGAGATGGGAAGCAGGTGTGACACAGAGGGTTCCGTGTGTGTGCCTGTGTGTGTAAGCAGGAGATACCAAGAGGACAGCGCACAGCAGGGCTGGGAGGGGCTGCAGAGGTAAGAAGGGGCCTCTGGGCCTCTGGCCCCAGTTTCCTCATTTAGACAGAGCCCATCGAGGGGACATGATTTGTATAGAGTCCCAAGGTCCTGGACGCCGAGTCTTCCCGGAGCTACACTCACACCCCAAGATCTAAGGTGCAGAAGGAAATTCGGAGGCACACTGATTGCACTGGCTGAGGGCCTTCGGAGAAGTCCCCTCACCATGCACAGCCTGGTCTATAAAATGACTGGACAACTGGCTTTAATTTGGGAGAGTGCGGAGGAAATGATATAAATGGTAAGGCAACAGCAAGAGCTCAGGTTTGTCCAGCAGTGACTGGGGCACCAGCACCCTCTGCACACGTTTCACAGCGCTCTTTCAAGGGCCACCACATACCCCATAGTTATCCTACTTTCTGTGGATGGGAACAACTGAGGCTCAGGGAAGTGAAACAACGGCAGCCAAAGGTCACACACTCATAGCTAGAACGTAGCAGGGTGCTTTTTTTTTTGCCTTGAGACATGGTCTTGCTCTGCAGCTCAGGCTACTGAACTCACTATATAACCCAGGTTGGCCTTGAAATCACAGTCATTGTTCTGCCTCAGCCTCCGGAGTGCTGGGGTTACAGACGTGAGCCACCATGCCTGACAGGCAGAACTTTTCATCAGAACCCATCCGGTCGGACCACCTGTCAACTCCCAGGAGCCAGAGAGCATCATCCCCAAACTGCGTCACCAATCACGTCTCCCCTTCAGCTGGCCCTGCATTGTAACTTCAGAGGACACTCTGCACCCAACAGACAATTTGTGGCATCCACAGAGCAACAGACCCTTTGTGGCATCCCTTCAGAGGCAGGGGGATGTGAACCACGACCCAGAGAAGCCAGGGGACCGGCAGAGGGCCATGTGGCAAGGTGGAGGCCACCGAACTAGGACCCCAGTCCCTATGCAAGCTCTGCTGAAAAGGTGAACGCCACGCGTGCTTGGTGGGTTTGCTGCTTGGTGGGGGTGGCTGGTGTTGCCGAGACCCTTGCACCTCTACTAGCGCCCAGCTGTGACTCTTGGCACACCGTGGTCTCAGTTCTCATGCGATGCAGGCATTCATGCCCAGAGGATGTTCCAGAAGAGGGCGAAGCTCCTTCCCCAGGCTTCCTCTGCCTGGAACACAACGGTGGTGCTTCCAGAGCTGGGGGTGTGGGATCCTTGAAGCAGCCAAAGAATCTCAGCTTCTGGGGGCTGCCCCGCAGCAGCTCCTCTCCTGGGGTATTTTTAGTTGCATTTAATTTGGCCACGTTGAGCACTTTTGATTTCACAATGATTAGTTAGAGCTTGTGCACTGCTGTTTCTCTACTCCCCGCCCGCCTGTCTCCCCCAAGGGGACTGGGTGTTGTTCTGACTTTTATGTGCTACAATAAAAACTTTCATTGTAGCAAAATGTTTGCTCGTCAAAATTAGCTTGGTTAATTCCAAAGAATTGTTTCATCTTGGCTCCTCAGGCACCGGGGATCTTTTTTACAAGATGAATTGGCCACCAGCCAGCTATCTCCAGGACAATTCCTCTGTAGCGTTTATCCCCCTGGAATTTACCTTTGGAGAGGAAGACCAGCCCTTGCCTTCCAAAGGCTCCGCAGGATGTGTACCCAGGTACGTGGGCTCTGAGGTGGGGCAGGGGACGGCAGGAAGAAATGTGAGTTTGGTTTTGATTTTAGAAGCAAAGCTACACATACACACACACACACACACACACACACACACACACACACCCAGCCACAAACACACAAACTCACTGGGGACAGCACTGCAGACAAGTGATCGGCTCAGTGCATGCAGGAAGACATGCAGACACATGTAGACCACCCCCTCCCCAGCTGGGTCCAGGTGGGAAATGCTTGACCTGTCCCCCGAAACATTTTGAGGGCTCTGCAGGCAGCAAGATGCAGATCTTGTGAAGACCCAATGCATCAGAGGAAAGTTAACAGACGTCACCTTTAATTATCGTGGGAAAAAGAAAAAAAAAAAAAAAATTATCGTGGGGCCTTCACATGACCAACACCAATAAGCCCAGGAAGCCGGTGCTCGGGTGCCAAGTCCAGGCCAAGATGGACTCCAGCTGCCTTCCCCTCACCACCAGACCGATCTCTGTTGCCAAGGTGACCCCAACCATCACTAGCAGAGTCTTCACCCATGTGGTTGGGGAGGCCCGGATGAGAGGCCGTGAGAGCAGCTGGCTGGTGAGCTGCCTTTGAGGGCAGGGAGCCAGGACTAGGTAGGGCAAGAAGAGGCTGGGGATGGGGGGGGGACTCTGCAAAGGGACTGTTTTGCTCTGGCTGCCTTGGGGTTGATGCTCAGAGCTGGCTTTAAGCCATCTGGGGTTATTAAATGACACACTGCTCTTCTAACCCCCTTTCCAGGAGCCCCCTCTTTCTCTTTCTCTCCTGTCTCTCTCTTCTTTCTTCTATAGAGTTGAGTTTATATCCAATATTTCTGGAAAAGTATGAGTTAGTGTTATGTGAATACCCACCATGTGCTTCACCCTGTGGCTGGTGTTTTGAAAGCAGTGGCTCAGTGACTCTGGACAATCCAGCCACACCAGCATGCCTATGTCACCTGAGAGAGGGAGAAGGTGGCTCAGAGAGGTTCAGGGACTTGCTCAAGGCTCTCAGCTGCCACTGAGGGGACAGTGGTCGGACTCAAGATGGCTGCAAAGCCAGCTGGTGCTCAGGTGTTTGGGAGCTGGGATGAGATGACAGGTGAGGGTCTTGGACATTGCAAGCTCTGGCTACAGTGTGGGTGGTGGAGTGGAAGAACAGACCCCTCAGGTGGTGGGAGAACGGAGGACTCAGGGCACAAGGGTGGGAGGAAGTAAGAACTGTTGCGTTGGCAGACCCGTGTCCACATAGCTGAGACACAAAGGGGTCTCTGTCCTGCTGTTGTTGTTCCTGCTCAGGTGTTGTCCCTCTGGGTTCCTCACCTCTACCCAATCAAGCTCTCACGTTAGAGAAAAGGCACATCCAACATCCACTTTGGCTTGAAATCTTTTCCCCTCCAAAACATGTTGAAATCAAATTGCCATCATGGCCACATTGAGGGACAGGACCCTCAGATTAGGGTATGAGGGACCTGTCCTTCATCACTTTCTGATCACTAGGACCAAATACCCGATTGCCGTGATTTAAATGAAGAGAGATTCACTTTGGGTCATGGTTTCTAGGGGATTTAGGCCATAGGCAACTGGCTCTGAGGTAGGTAGAATAAAATGGAGGGGTCTGGAGGAGGAGACCTGCTCATGTCATGGTAGCCAGGAAACAGAGAGGGTGGAGAGAAGATGGAGAGGGACACAAACCCCTGGTGACCTGCGTCTTCCAACTACGCCCCGTGCCCTAACAGAAAGTCAGCTACAGTCCCCTGTAGCGCCCCGTGATCCAAGCACCTTCCACACACAGGATCATTTGGGGGGGTCACATTAGACCCAAAGTGTAATACTCTGCCCCACCTCCCCCAAAAGACTCACGTCCATCTCATTATGCATTTATCCCCTCTGTAAGACTCACCCGAGTTATGCGAGTTCCAGCACTACTGAAAAGTCCCAGTCTAAAATCTCTGAGACCGAAGGCAAATGCTCAGCTGTGAGCCCCTCTAAAAATCAAAACGAAAGTAAGATGCTGCCAAACTACAATGACACAAGGCAGACAATCTCATTCAAAACTAAAGAAATAGGGGAATAGGAAAGAATGAGGCCAATGCTGATTAAAACCCAGCAGGGCAAAACATTACATCCCTTAGCTCCACGTCCCGCACCTCAGGCAGGTTGTGGCAATCTGTGCACCCCAAAGTGCATGGATGGCTTTGCTGGTTGCAGCCCACATGGCCTCTTTTTGGAAGTAGCTTTGCTCACTGCCTGTGGCTTTCCTCAGCAGCTGTTCTACATTCCTGGCATCTCTAGTTTCCTGGGATCTCCATTACACTTTTGGTTTTACTCTCACAAATTTATACACTGTCCTCCCAGGCCTTCCTTTGAACTCTGGACAGAACCCTTCCTGATCCAACAACTCCTGCACTCTGCATGCCTGAGAAACCAGCACCATGTGGATGATGCCAAGGTCTGCTGCCAGGTCAAGTGGTAGTTGGGCCCCATTGGGCCATGGCTACAGAGGCCTCTGAGTGCCTGGATAGCTGAGCACTGCGACACACATCCTGGGGAACCCATTTTCTGGATGTCTCTTCTTAAACAGGGGTCCCAGGTGCTCTCTTCTAAAATGAAAACTCTAGAAGTTTGCAACCTTGAGCCCTTGAAGAAAGCTTGGATCTTATTGATTCCTAAAATTCCCTCAAGGCATCTTTTCTATTGTCTTGGCTTCTAAAGTGCTTGGCTTCTTTTGAATGCTAACCTTTTTCAGCACACATGCTCTTCAAGGCCGCAACTTTGCAGCTGCTCCCTTGCAGATGAAACTGCGGAATTTTCACATCTGCTTTTTCCTCCTGTTTCTCACTGGAGATCTCACTAAAAAGCCACCACCAGTACCAGTACCACAGCCTGAGCATTGGACTGACTTGAAATTTCCTTCAAAAGATTAATTAGCCTGCCACTTTTAATCTCAGTCTCCTGCAAAGTCTCAGGACGTGAACAGAATGTAGACAAAGTTTTCTGCCAGGGTATAACACAAGTGGCCTCAAGTCCAAATGCCAGTAGGGCCACTGTTCCCAACTTAAACCTGAGCCTGGCTTTTCCTTTCTGTCTTTCTATTAGCATTCTGCTCTGAGCTCTGAGTAGAATCTCCCATCAAGCTTGGCTTACACTCTTGCACTCTCTCTGTCTCTCTCTTTCTCTCTACATATATAGATAGATAGATAGATAGATAGATAGATAGATAGATAGATATAGATATTACTAATGTGGACAATTGGGATTCTGAGGACTCAGAAATGTATTGCGCTTCCCCCAGAAAAAAGACAAAACAAACAACAAAATGCTTTGCTGGAGAACGAGTCATTGTATGGAGACAGTCCTACCTAGGAACTCAAGAATAGGCCCATAGAGAAAGCCTGGCACCTTTCCCACCCCCCACCCCCGTCTCCATCCTGGCCTGCCCAGCAGTGGCTGCTACCTTCTCTTTCATCCCAGCTCTACAAGCCTCTCCTGCAGGGACAGCTGGGCTCAGAGAGGGGGACGCAGCACACATGAGCCAAGTTCTGGCCCTGCCTGTATGGTGGGCAGCAACCCCTGTCCTGCTGAGAGAATTCAGGAGACTGCCGGTCCCTCCTTCCCTTCCCCACCCAGCTTGTATCCCCAGACCTTGCACTGTGCACTGAGGATGCAAGGAGATGGAGACACCACCTCTGCCTCCTCAAAAACTGAGCATGTGAGCGCCGGTGGCTGGAGAGAGGAGAGGATGGAGGATGTAGGACGGAAGGATAACTGCCGTGAGCCCACGCAGCTCTTGATGTTCCCAGGGAAAAATGGCAAGAGGATGAAGAAATAAAGGTAAGAGATGAAAGCTGGGGTCAGGTGGAGCCCTCTCTCTCCAGATGGGAGGGAAACAACTGCCCAAGAACTTCAGAGCTTTTATTTATACACTCAGAAGGTTGGTGTCAATTGCAGCCTCTCTGCCTAGCAAGCTGTTTGCAAGCTGGAACAGCTTGTTTTCATGGCTGGAGGAGCTCTCACTGTTCCCCCCCACGCGTATGATTGATTTCTGGCTTCAGCCACTCCCTACGGAAAACAGAGGGAGGCTGGTGACCCCAGTCCCCAAAGCATTCTGGGCTTTACAGGTCCTAGGGGGACCTGTGGAGGATACTTGAAGTCCTGAACACTGGGCCTTGGAGAAATCAACCCCCAAACATCTTCTTCTCTTCATCATTATTTACTGTGCACCTATTATGCCCACACAGTTGGCCAAGGGTCTTATCCACGTTGATTCACTTCATTCTCCCACAAACCCCATCAGCCAGTTGTAATACCTTTTCCAGGGCAGGATGATCCTGAGCAGCATCCCATCCCTTGGCCTTGCTGCTCACTCGCTGGGCCTTCCAGTCAGATCTGAGTCCCTTCTAGACATTGAGTAGCAGCTCCTGAGCCTTGGAGTCATTGCCATCTCCTTCTGGGGGCCTGCGGCCTTTGTCAGGCTTGATCCATGGATCAAGTCAGAGTGCTCTCTCTCTCTCTTTCTCTCATCTCTGTCTCTGTGTCCGTCTCCGCCTCTGTCTCCATCTCCGTCTCTATCTCCAGCCTCTCCCTCTCTCCCAAAGCTTCCTGGTTATTTTTTCCAAGCCTCACTCTGCATCCTTTACCCACCATTTCTCCCAAATGCCACCCAGACAGTGGGACCACTGTGCCCTGGCCACTCCCCACTGTCCTGCCCAAGGGTGCTGGTGACACTCAGCACCCCCCACCCCTTCCAGGAGAGGGCTGTGTCAGTGACCACAGCTGTTGCAGCTGCATCCTGGGCCTCTTCATCCTGTGCAGCTGGGCGCAGGTCAGCCTGACCTGACCCGAATGTTGCTCTGGACTCCCAAGGAACATGCCTGCCAGGAGCATCCTGATGGGTCAAGGAGATGGAAGAGGGGCCTCCCCGGATGCTCTAGAGGCAGGACAAGGGGACAGGCAGATCTCACTTTGAGACCTTGGGCAGCTGACCAAGGTCTGCATCTCCATCTGCTAAGAAATGGGGGACCTGTTAGATCCCACCAGGGAGGGAAGATGGTCACTTATTAGTTGTCATCTGAGGCACTTTTTAAAAGCAATCTCGGGGCTGGGGGTATAGCTCAGTGGCATAAGCGCTTGCCTGGCAAGTGCAAGGTCCTGAGTTCGATCCCCGGTACCGGAAAAAAAAAACAAAACTAAAAGCAATCTCAACTGGGCATGGTGGCACCTACCTGTAATTCCAACACCCTGGGAGCCTGAGGCAGGAAGATCAAAGATTTAAACCCAGCCTGGCCAAATTAGCAAGATCCTATCTCAAAAAAAATTTTTCAAATAGATAAAAAGGGTTGGAGATATAGCTCAGTGCAAAGGACCTAAGTTCAATCCTCAGTACTAAAGGAAAAAAGCAAAACCATCTTTGAACTTCATCCAGAAACGCCCCCTGAGCAGGAGTCATGATGTCCCTGCAGGGCAGCCCTGGGTTAAGCATTGCCTACTCCAGCGCCTCCTTGGAGAGCACAGATGCCTAGCTGAGCACCCTGTCCTATAAAGGCAGGCACAGGGCACGACAGGCAGAGGCAGAGGGCTGACGTCAAGACAGGCTCCAGCAGGGCAAGCTCAGCCCAGGGGATGTACCTGCCCAACTCCCACAGGTGGCTGTGGTCCAGCTCGGGAGGTCATACTCCTTGGACAGCATGTGACTGTCCCCAGAATTTACCTTCACCTCTGTTTTTCCCCATGCCTCATAGCTAGACCAGCGATGACGAACCTTTTAGAGCTTTCAGTGATACAGATAGCCTGCTGTGGCACACGTGCCATAGGTTTGCCACCGCTGGGCTAGACAGTGCACAGGGGAGGAAACTGAGCCAGAGAGTGGCCTCCCTGCTGTGCCAGCAAGGTAAGGGTAGATCGGGGCTTGGACACAACGGAGAGCTCTGTCCACTGCATGGCACCTAACTCCAGCACCTGTGTACACTCCAAGGAGGTAAACTGAGGGAGTCCAGACTCTCCAAGCCACAGGCAGATAGACTCCTCCAGATGCAATTCAGATTGTGCCCCCAGGAGGTGTCCTAGTGCCAAAGAAGGACCCCAAGATGAAGTCAGGTGAGGCAATGAAAGGGTTAGGGGTGCACACTGCAATCTGGGCAAATCATACATAGGTGTTCAACCTTTTTTGGGGGGGATACCGGAAATCGAACTCAGGAACTTGTCCCCTGGGCCATGCTGGGCACAGAATGGGGAGACTGGGAAGCATTATGACCTCAGACGCCAGTGCATAAGGGTCAGGATACTCAGGGGCTATGGAGAGGAAGCAGCTCCTCCTTCAGCTCCCAGAGGTCTGAAAGGACAGGCTCAACCCTCAGCCTTACATGGTGGAGAGGGAGGCCACCCAGCTGCAGCTGACAGCATGGTTGTGGGTGTGTGCAGATGTGTACTTGCAGGGGTAATTCGTGGGAGAGGTCAGCCGACAGCTCTGGGCTGTGGCTGTGTCAGGACAGCAGCTGTGTGTGTGTGTCTCGCTCGTCCCTCAGTGCCCACAACAGTGCCTCGCTGTGTGACTCCAGGCAAGTGACTTAACCTCTCTGGGCTCAAGATTCCTTCTTGTAAAACAAAGCTAATACAGAGGCTGGGAGATTTGCTGAGACCCTGAAAGGACTGGGTGTGACCCCTCTTGCTTCAGTCCCTCATGCCCACAGAGAACTGTGGTCCTCTGGCTCCCCGGCCAGCAGGAAAAGGGACATTTTTGTTGTTGTCTGTTTTGTGGTGCTAGGCAAGTGCTCTGTCACTGAGCAGAATAACCAGTCCGAGACAAGGGACTTTGGATCCTAGGGTCAGAAACAATCATGGAAAGGGAAGGTTAAAGGCTCTAAGAGCCTTGTGTGCCTGGGGGAGAACTGGTTACTGCGAACACTTCACTCCTGTGATCATTGTTTTCCCTGCCAAGCGTCCTCTACAGGGCACCTGAAGGGCCTTCCCAGGAAACACTCCAGGAAGGGCAGTCCTCAGACCAGGGTGCCCACAAACCTCTCTATCCAAATGACAGAGATGAAGGGTCAGGGCCCATGCCAACCCCTCCTGGCTTTAAAAATACAGATTTGAAGCTAGGTGTGGTGGCCCATGCCTCGGGAGGCTGAGGCAGGATTGCCATCAGTCCACGGGCTGCGCTAGCTGTTGCTCAGCGACAGAGAATTTGCCTTCCACACATGAGGCCCTGGGCTCCACTCCCAGCACTGGAAAAAAAAAAAAAGGCCAAATACAAGCTGAGCATGGTGGCACCCGCCCCTGATTCCAGAATGCAAGAGGCTGAGGCAGGAGGATTGCTGCAAGTTCAAGCACAGCCTGGACAAAATAGTGCGTTATAGGCCAGCCTGAATAACATAGCAGGACCCTGTCTTAAAAAAAACAACAAAAGGGCCAGGGATAAATTTTAGCAGTACAAGTGCCCAGCTGGCAAGCACAAGTTCCTGAGTTTGATTTCCAGTACCCACCCCCCGCCAAAAAGGTTGAACACCTATGCATGAATGGCTGTTTGTGGGAAAAAAAAAGTGCTGTATTGTGCCACAAAACCAAAGAGAGATGTAAACAGATGCCCAGTACATGCTACAGAGTGCTCAATACAGATGGCCCATAATAGTTATCATTTACGTATTACAAAGATTATGTACTTAATAAATATATTTAAGTAAACATAAATACCGATTCCTTTCTAATAATATTATTGTCACTTAACAAAAGTGAATGCTACTGCCTGACAGAGTGGAGGAAAGAGTCAGGTGACCACAGAGTTGGTCGTTGTAGACGAGAGAGCCCAGACTCAAAGGGAAGGTTGGCTGAATGGGGCTGGACTGGTCCCCATCTGCAGGATGCCCGCACCCTGTTCCCAACACTCAAGGTGGCCAGCTCCCCAGCTGCTGTCCCTGGGCGAGGTGACTCCCTCTGTCGGTGCGACACATGTGGGCGGGTTGGGGGCCACAGATGGCCTGGACCCTAGGAGTGGCAGGACCAGCCTATAACCCCAGAAGGCCCCTCTGCTTCTGCTGCCAGGTGGGGCAGTGACCTGCCCAGGGCCCCGCCTAGCAGCCCACTGGCAGGGGCCCTGTGCAGACCCGACCCTGAACTTTACACACTGCTGTGTGGGCCTGAGAAAGGACTTTTGAAGCCTGGCACTGTCTTGTTTTGCTGGAGCCAGAGCAGAGAGGTGCCGTTAACATCGCCTCCTTCTGCTTCTGTGTTTACAGGGACCCGGGTGCAGATGTGACTGCCCGCTGGCCGCTGTGTGAGCTCGGGAGGCCCAGGAGCCTCTGTGAGCCTCTACCATTGCCTCTATGGCATGGGAGCAATCAGGAGTCAACTTCTGGAGTTGCTCAGAGAGGCCAAGTGAGGCGAGGCCTGCACCAAGCACTCAGCAGACACCTCGCACTGTGGCGGTGCCATGGGGCTGGCAGCCACTGCGGCTCCACTGGCTGAGTAAAGATGCGGAGGGGCCAGGGACAGCCAGGGGAGGTTATCGCTGAGGGGCAGGATTTTGGCGACGCTCGTGTCTTTTCTCCTTGCTTGTCTGATTTTCCCAAATACGCCTCCATGTTCCTGAATTCATTGTATCCCCTGAAAACGATAATAAAGTAAAAAACAAGCCTGTCACCCGCTGCGCCACGCAGCCTCCTCCTTGCTGGGGGGCGGGTGCCCAGGAGGGGCAGAGCTGGGGACCGGAGCCTGAGGCTAGGTGGCAGGAGGTGCTGTGTCCCCTGCCCGAGCAGAGAGGCCCCGACTGGGCGGGCCCAGCTCTCTGGTGCGCTCCGCGGTGCCCGTCTCAGACAATGTGAAGGCACAATCATTCATTATAACTCAATTACAGTGATTAAAGCTGGTGGCACGCAGAGGCAGGGAGAGAGTTGCCAGCAGAATTTACACTCCGTGTCATCAGCAAGAGATAACGCAGCTGACGCGGCTGCTGCCTCCCCTGCCATCTGCTTGGCTCGGGCCGCCCGAGGGGCGAGGGCTGCCGTTACTTTAATGGGGGCTCGTGTGGCGGAGCTGCTGAGAGGGGAGCTCGGTGTGGGGGTGAAGACCACACCTGGACCCCTCCCCTAGCACCTGGCAGCCCCACAGCCAACATCTGGAATGGGGGTGTGGGAAGGTGTTCCGGAATTGAGTGCACCAGGGCAGAAGCTGTCATTCTGAGACCTGGTTTCCCCCGCCACGTTCCAAGTGAAGAAACTGAGGCAGAGTTGAACAAAGGATCAATCCAGGAAGCTTGGGGCAGAGGCCTAGCTCAGGCCTGCTCGGGCTTCTCTGGGAGGGGGCGGAGAGGGGGCTGGGCCAGGCTGATGCCGAGACTTGGGAGACCCAGCAGGCATCACCGGCAGTGCCACGGGGGGGGGGGGTCCCTGGACTCGGGCCAGGAGGGATGCAGTGACCCCCAACAGGGAGGAGGCAGGATGGGGGAGATCAGCCCATGGTCAAGGCTGGCGTCTGAGGACACAGCTGTCTTTCCTGGAACAGCAGGGACACAGGCACCCCAGAACACTGGACTTCCGGTTGTGGTTTTCAGAGACAGGACGCTGTCCCGCCCAGGCTTATTCTGTGCTGTTCACCACGGTGGGAAATGGGGACTCGGTGCCCTCTTCTCTTGGTTCCCGTTATTCATTCTCAGAACACTTTATGTTCTCCCTGTGTTGAGGCTGAGGCCACCATTGTGTGGTAGCATCCCTGCTGCCAGCTGCTGCCACCGGCCCTGCCCTGCGCAGCCCAACACCACAGGTAGAGCCTGAGTCTCCTTGGGCCCAGGGCTCCTCTGTCCCCCTGGAAGTTTGCCCCAGCCCCATGTGCATGGCTCTGGCAATGTGCCCTCCTCAGGGGGCCTCTCTCCCATTTCCTCTCCAGAGCCAGCTCAGACCTGCCCCCACCAGGAAGCGATCTGCGCCCTGAGGCCATGGGTGTCCTTTCTTTGGGCTCCCACACCTCTGTCCAAGTGACCTGGGAGCCCTGAATGTTAGGGTCATCTGGGGAACAGGACTCCTCCCTACCCTCATCCCCAGCAGCAGCTTTGGGCTGGGTCCTGCTCATGTCCAAAGTCTGAAGCATGGATGGAGTGAGCCCTAGGAAATGTTTGTTGACTGCAAAAGTGTTGAAAATGGAGGCAAGGACCTGGCCAGAAGAGGACAGAGGTGTGGAACAGGTGCCCCCCTCCCCGTCTCCCTTGGGGCTCCTCACTCCACTCCTGCGAACCCCCAAGGGGCTCCCCGCGGGTGGCTGGGACCGAGGGCTGTCCGGCCCAGGAGACTGGAGGCTAGGGAGGCAGAAGGGCGCCACTGCCTCCTCACCTGCACTTCACAGCTCACACCGCATGGGGACGGGATGTGACCCTCCTGGGGCACCCGGGACACTGCAGAAAGCGTAAGACCCTGGTGGGGCTGCACCTCCCTGCCCGAGAAGCACTGCCCCCGGAATTCCCCAGAAGAGCAAAAGAGGAAGCTGAGGGAGCTTGGAGGCCTGAGATGCAAAACTGCACAGGGCACAAAGCCTGGCCCAGCACAGCCGCAGCATCCTGCCAGCACCCACAGGGCTCTCAGGCCTTCCTTCTACGAGTGTCCTGGGCACCCAGCTCAGGGGGCGGAGCTTCTCTTCCAAATGATGACGCTCTCTGGCCTCCATTTCGCTATCCAGAGAGAAGATGTTGAAATAGATCAGGGTTTCCCAGCCTGGGACATGGGAGTGGTCTGGAAAATGACAAGACACTGAGCACCATCAGTGACTGTCCTTCCTGCTCTCATCTGGACACTTGGGTTGGGTCCCAGTGCAGGTGTTGATGGGTGTCCGCAGCTCTAAACACAGGACCAACTCTTTCTTTGTACCAAAAATGGAGTGACAAAGGTTGGAGGCACAGCTAGTTAGACTTGTTCTCATTTCACGCACTGGAATGCAGATTCTAAACTGGGTGTGGTGGCACACACGCCTGTAATCCCAGCACTTGGGAGGCTGAGGCAGGAGGATCTCCATAAACTACAGGTCAGCCTATACGGGTTACATAGTGTGTTCAAAGCCAGTCTGAACTACACAGCGAGACCCTGTCTCAAAGAATAACAACAACAACAACCACAATAACAAAAATATAAGGTGCAGGTTAAGCTAAATTATCCTGGGTTTTCACTGAAGATCATGATATAAAATTTCCCTTTTAAATATTTAAATTTGCTTTTGAAAGTGAAGTTATTTAAAGAGGAGGTATTGAAGTCAGTCGTGAGCTGACCAGACCACATGTCCTTAGATGGTCCTATGGGTAGATGACTGTGAAGTCTTGGGTTCCGTGGACTCAGGTGGTTCTGCCCTGGTTGGCAGGACTCTAAGGCTCAAGCACCTGCCGCTCTGGGACAGGGCCAGCAGGGCTAGAGGGCGGTGGCTCACTCTGAGAAGAAGGTGCCGGTGAGTCAAAGAGTGATCTTGGGTAACATCTGTCCTGGGGCTTCCCAGGACCCAGGGAGTGTGTCCCCAAACAAGTGTAAATGCAAATGACTTTCGTTGACAAACCGAGGTCACAGAGCCTGCACATTTGGCAGCAGTTTGCAAACAGTGCTATGCAAGCCCATCTAACCCCAGCCCCTGCCCCAGCACAAGGGATCAACAAATCCTTCAGGATCCTCTGGGAAAAGACTAGCTCAGCACTGCAAGGAGAAATCAACAGAGGACTTCTACTCACTCTTCAACACCCAATTCAAAGCATCTGGTTTACAAAGCATTCATGGAAACAAACCTCCCTTTCTAAGAATTGCTGGTCTCCTGCTGAGCAACCCCCCCCCACCATTCTATGCAGGTCCCTGATGATTAGTAACACTGGGTTACCATTGTAGTTTGCTTCCTGTTTTAACAAGCACATTGTGTGAGACATGCCCCACCCACAACCTGCTCTGTTTATGTTATTGAATTCATGCATGGGCAGGTGGGTTGCTAGGACTGGTTTCAAATTTTGAGTTTTCAGATTCATTCAGTCTACTTGTGATTCTTAGTCTGGTAGGAACCAGGAATACAGAGAGTCCAGCTTGGTCTCTGCCTTCAGGAAACTCCCAGCAAAGTTGGGAAGGATCGAAGCAAACCACTCAGAAATGAATCCACTTTGAAAAGAGATTCTGACAGAAGACGAATAAGGTTAGATTTTTTGCAAAACTTATGACCTTATATTTGAAGTATCGGCAGTCCTTGAGCTATTAAAAATACATAAATGCTACTGCAAAGGCCCCAAAACAATGGGTATTCTGTTAGGGTTTTTTAGGGGGTGGGTACCAGGAATCAAACTCAGGACCTCACTCTTGCCAGGCAGGCACTGTGCCTGACCCAAATCTCTGGCCTTTTATTAGTATTAAGCACCCTTAGCATCCAGATGAGGATCTCTAATTCCTCCTCCCAGTAAAAGGATGCAGGATTTGTTGGGGAAGTAGCTGACTCCACATCCAGGACAGAGATATACAGGATGGGACAAAGGAATTGTCTCTTCTCATAGAGCAATAAAGTTATCAAAGGCTACTGTGGATGTTTCCCCAAAAAACCTAGTGACACCCTGAGGAACCCCACTAGAAGAAGGTGAGAAGAGACTCCCCCAAAACAAATTTAAATGTTTAAATACACACAGTCATAATGATACTTTTAAAAAAAGAACACCTCATGGGGCAACTTTTGAGACTATTAAGGAATTAATATCCTATTTTGAAACCTGGAAAATACAGCAACAACAAAAAAGTCATGCATTTATCCTGCACTTTCTATAAACTTTCCTTCAACGTGCCCAAAGGGTTGACGGAGTGTACGTTCTCTTTGTAGCGAGAAGTTGGAGAAGAAGGCACAATTTGAGTATCACCCTGTTGTACCCCTAATGAATTAATAGATCTGCACAATGATCATGGTGACTGCTAACCTGCAGGACAGAGAAGCGTCTAGATACTGTGCCTTTCCCGATGAATCTATGAGGCAGTCTTGTTGGGCCCTGAAAATCAAGCCTGGATCTAATCAAGCTCCAAGATCTAACTGCAATTTAGCAATCAGCAGAATTCAGGCTGTGCAGAGCTCTAAGGACAAATAATTTGGTTTCTTCAATAAATAAATCAGACAGAGAGAGAGGAAGAGGAAGAGAAGGAGGAGGAGGACGAGGCAAGACTAGAAACCTAAAAAATCTATTAATATGTGCTCCATACAGACTTTGATACTGAAAATGTTTGAAATGTGCCAGGCATGATTCTAGCTGCTAAGATACCAAGATCTGAAATGTTTTTTTAAAAAATTATGACAGTAAGGGAACTTTGTAAATTGTATCTTTTTATAGGTGTGTGGGTACCAGGAATCAAACTCAGGACCTTGCACTTGCCAGGCAGCCACTATACAGCTGAGCTGTATCCCCGGTCCTGTAAGTTGTACCTTTAATGGTATTAGAAATTATTGCTAACTTATTTGTTGGTTTAGCATTTTGAAGGTTTTATTTAAAAAATGAAACTTACCTCTTGGATTTCGTAAAACATTTCCTAATTCAGGGAAGAAGTGATTGTGTGACGTTTCTTGGAATAACAGCCTCCAGATGGAGGCTGGGTGAGCTTGGGAGGGATCAGAGGACACAGGGTCCCTGAGGTGAGCTTCCTGAGGGAGAGGCCTGGAGCTTCCTTTGACTCTCCTCTCTCTTTTTGTATCTGCGTGGCACTTTTCCCAATGAAGAGCTAAACATCTAGCTATCCTTCTGCCCATCCATGCATCCACCCATCCATCCATCCATCCATCCATCCATCCATCCCTCCATCCATCCATCCATCTAGCTATCCTTCTGCCCAGCCAGCCAGCCAGCCAGCCAGCTATTTTGCCCACCCATCCATCCAGTGTTCATGTTATGAGAGCAATAAAGCAATGATAACTTTATTGCTCTCTTGTGGTCCCTGAGCGGGAAAGCTGTCCCCACACACTCAGAGCCACTGAATCACAAGCAGCAGGGGTGATTCGCCCAGCCTTAGCACCACAGAATGGACCAGAAGATGAAGACTGGTGAGACCCGGTGAGGTGTGTAGCCCAGGTGACGAGTGAGCTGGGGGCTTCCTGTCTTGTCACTGGGCCTGCCACCCCACCCCAGCCCCTTTAGGGGCCGTGTCCAGACTAAGCCTTAATCTTTCTGGTGTTTTAGTTTTGAAATAATCTTTAATTATGAAATATTTCATGTGGGGAACAAGAAGAACACAATACTAGCAAAGTCATCACACAAATTTCTAAAATGTGCATATTTTAACATCTTCAGATTTTTTTTTAAGTAATAAAATGTGGTAGGTGGAGGTGAACTTTAGCCAATTCTCACTTTCCTTCCCTCCCTCCCTCCAGAAAACCACTATTATCCTGGTGGGGTGGGGGTGCTTTCGCTACTTGGTGATATGTGCACTCCAATATAGCACTGTTTTGTATAGATTTATAGTTTACATGAACAGAATCATATCATATATTTCTCTTTGCAGCTTGCTCTTTTCACACAACATTGTGTTTTTGAGACTTATCCAAGTTGACATATAAAAATCTGGCTTATGCATTTTAATGCCTAAGAACAATTTCATTACATAGGAAAGTGCATGGTTTTTGTAAAAGCCCATCCCCCGGTAACGCATAGGTGAGTTCCACTTACTCTGTGCAAACAAAGAGCCAACAAATACCCTGTACCCGCCTCTCTGGGCTCTCTGGGGTTTCTTTAGTTTCTCTCCTTTCTACTCCCCCCCCCCTCTTGACTCGGCCTGGACCCCTGGTCTCTGCAAAGGTCCCACCTCCCGTCTCCCCAGCCTGCTCAGCCTGGGACCTAGCCTGGCTTCAGGCCTGAAGGAGACTGGTGGGGCAGACAGCAAGAACTGGAACTGAGCGTGTTGGGGTGAGAACTAGATAAGGCTGGGCCAGGATATATTCTGAGGCTTGCAGAGCCCCCTGCCCGGCCTCCCTGTTGCCAGGTGAGTGCTGTGACATCTGGTTTGCATTTTTGGAGAACCCATACAGTGGTCATTGTTACCATGGCTGTTTCCTCCCCTGTGGCTCAGAGCTCTATAAGGATAGACATTGCATTACTGATCTTGGCATCTTAGCAGCTAGAATCATGCCTAGCACAAATTGGATTCTCGTAACATGAACACTGGATGGGTGGGTGGATGGATGGATGGATGGATGGACGGATGGATGGATGGATGGACAGACGGATGAATGGGCAGGATAGCTAAACGGATGGATGGATGCATGGGTAGATGGATGGATGGATGGACAGGATAGCTAGATGGACGGATGGGTAGGTGGATGGATGGATGGATGGATGGATGGATGGATGGATGGATAGATGGATGGACAGATGGATGAATGGGCAGGAGGATAGCTAGATGGATGGATGGATGGACAGGATAGCTAGGATGGATGGATGGATGGATTGATGGGTGGGTGGATGGGTGGACGGATGGATGGATGGATGGGCAGGAGGATAGCTAGATGGATGGATGGATGCATGGATAGATGGATGGATGGATGGACAGGATAGCTAGATGGATGGATGGGTAGGTGGATGGATGGATGGATGGATGGATGGATGGATGGATGGATGGATTGATGGGTGGGTGGGTGGATGAGTGGACGGATGGATGGATGGGCAGGAGGCTAGATGGATGGATGGATGCATGGGTAGATGGATGGATGGATGGGTAGGTGGATGGATGGATGGATGGATGGGTGGGTGGATGGATTGATGGGTGGGTAGATGGGTGGACGGATGGATGGATGGGCAGAAGGATAGCTAGATGGATGGATGCATGGATAGATGGATGAATGATGCAAGAGTGGGCAAGACAGGTGGGAGGGAGAGTTTGAGGACGTCATCAAGGTAGGCCCCTGGTTTCCATGACTATTATGGGTCGCCTCCCTTCCAAGAGCAATTTCCTCACTAGTCCTGGTGGGGAAGGGTCAAGAGGTCTCCCTCCCGGGATACTGATCCTCTAACAAGGTCACTGAGTCCTGCCACTGGACAGCTACGTCCTTGCTTCCTGTCCTTCCTTACTGAGGCATGAGCTAGAGATTTAGGGGAGGGTTAGACAACTTTATCCATGCTGGGGTTAGGGTACCTGGGCACAGGAAAGGTGAGAGGCTGGAAGGGGTGACCAGGTCAGCTGCTATCATGACATGACCTGGACATTGTATCTAACCCAATGGGAACTAAGACCATTATGGCGGCCTCGTGGCCTGTTCCCCCACCCCTTCTAAAGAGATCTTGTTCCCAGCAAGAGTCCAAAGAACTCCAGATGTCACTTGCTAACCCTGAGCAGAGGATGTCATGTGTGCTGCCCTCCAGAAACTGGTCTCGCTGAGCAGACAGGCTGACAGGTACAGGGGAACCCTGCAAGTACTGACTGGTGATAAGCCTGCCTTACAGCCAAAGAATAGTTAGGAGGTGACTTTTAAAAAGGCTAGAAGCAAGGCATGGTGTCACACACCTGTAATCCCAGCACTAAGGGGCTAAGGCAAAGACTGCTGCAAGGTCAAGGTCAGCCTGGGCTGCACAGTGAGATCCTGGCTTAAAATAAATAGGTGAAAACAAAAGGCTAGAAAAGTGGTATGGAGGCCTCCTGCCACACTATGGAGCGGTTGGACAAACTGCAGGGACTAGAAGAACACTCCCACATGCACAGGAAGCACAGAGCAGGGAGACTCGGATTTCACTTCAGTAAGACCTGGGCATAGGTGTGTGAGGCTGAGATTCTGGATTTCTAACAAGCTTCCCCACATGCATGGAAAGACAGCGGTGGGGAGAAGAGGCAGAAACAAGGAACCCTTGTGTTGCTGGAGGCTGTGTCCTGCCACCTCCGTCTCCTGTCTCTCCCACCCTTAACAGCAGGAACTGAGTCTTTTCACTCCACCCTTGACCAGGCCCAGGGTGTCAAGGTAGAACATCCTTTCAGACATTGTCTTCCTTTCTGGAGATGGGTATGTTACTGGCCTTTTTTCCTAGCCAGCTATGCCCACAGGTATGCCCAGAGGTAAGACATGTTCCTTGTCTACCCACCTGGGGCCTGTGAGCCCTGTCTTCACCGCTATTTGGCACTCAAGTGCAAATTCAAATCCAGGGCATGCACAGAATTTTATTCTGGCCAGAGGCTGCCATGGCTCTCTAGCCCTCTACTACAAACCACAGACCAGGAAAAGGGACAGTCCATGTCTCTCTGACATTGTTCTGCCATTAATTTTCTCTGTTGGATGGTTAACTGAGGTTTGGAGACCAAAAATGACAGAGATAAATTGGGCTAGAGGACAGCCAATATTCTAGCTATGCCCTCTGAGGTTGGCATAGACTCAGGACAGAAGAGAACCTCTGCTGTGACACCCTATAACTCAGTTGAGTCTGATTTTCTGATCAGAGTTGATTGGACCACAGAGGAAAGTGATTTTATGATATGTAGTGTGCCTAAGGAGAGTCACCAGGAGAGAAAAAAATCTCTCAAGCTTTCACAGAAAGCACCTTGGTCAAGCAATGGCCATGACTCATCCAGATGGCTGACACTAACAGATCAAGAGATGCTGTACTTGGTTCCAAGATGATTCCTGAGGAGACTGAACTGGCTCTAATAGTTAGTAAGGTTAAATTTTTATTTAGACAGGTCTCACTTTAACTTGGTCTTGAACATCCAGTGGAAAAGTGTAACCACAAAGCAACGCCACAGTAATAGGTTAGCTGTAAAAGGGTCAAGTCACCAACAACTTCTAACAGCTGCCAGCTAGACTGATAATGGTCATGGACTTTGGACTATATTCTTCAAGCACAGCTTTTCCAGCTTGAACTGAACACCCAACACTTCTGCAACTAAACAGAAAAGGGAGATAGGTTGGGAGCGGCTAGAGTTGGTTGTTGGTCATGTCTGAGGGCGGGACAGATCCAGAGTGCCTCAGGTGGTCAAGCAATCTCAGTATTGAAGGACAATTACAGTCTTAGTCTTAGTTGCTAGGTAACATTATCTCTCATGATACTACTTTGTATAAAATAAACACCCCTACTGTTGGAGTCAGTCCCCTTGTTGATCAGGCAGGAGGTAACTCCACTTGGAAAAAAAAAAGGAAAGGGCAGTCCAGAAGAAAGGTCTTATTCAAGGACACAGGATGGCTCAGAACACAGCTAAAACAATGCCTGGAGGCTCAGACTAGGCATTTCCTCTTGTGGGAACTTCTCTATAAACCTGAAGATCCCGAGAGCCCTGAGTGGGGAACACCCACCCTTTTCTAGGTACAAAGGCAACGCTTCATTCTTAGACCACCACTTCTCCTTTAAATGTTACCCCTTCCTTGTATGCAATGATAGCAAGCAACTATTTGTGCTGATTTATAATGACTGGCAAAATAAGGAGCTGATATCCATGTAAATCTGATTTTACTGGAGTTAAGCCGGGTGGCTGGAAACACAGGCAGGGCTTCCTTGGCCTCAGCCCTCTCCAGCTCCCACCACACCTTCCCTCCACGACCTGCTGATACCATCTAGGTCAAAAATGTGTTCCGGCTTTCAGAAGGCAGCTTGTGAAGCTCGCTCTTGATGGGGTTATACCTAAATGGGCTGTGAGGCGGTGTGGCCCAGTTGGAGGAAATGGCTTATTGAGGGTGTGTGGAAATATATTGTCTGTCCCCAGGCCCTTTCTCTGCTTCCTGGATGCCAGGGTTTGAGTGGCTTCCCTCCAATACACCCTTCTACCATGTTTGTGCCTTGGAGGCCAAATGACTCTACACTAAACCCTTTAAACTTCAAGTTGGGTGTCAGGTGTTTTGTACCAGCATCAAAAGTTAACATTAATCTTTCAAGATTCTAACGTTCTCAGGCACTGAAGTTTCACTTGAAGTTCATTATTTAACTTTTTTTAACCAAGATATTTTGCCTGGTGCTGCCCTGCTGTCAGGTGCTGCCCTGGCCAGTCTTCCCCGTCATCTGTACGAAAGCAAAGCCCAGCTCCCACCCGACCACTACCCGTGGAGACACAGGCATAGGATTGCAGGCATCACTGCCCACAACTGCCCTGCACAATCGGCCTTCTTAGGGGTGAGGTGGCTTGGGAAAGGCATGGATGTGGCATGCTGGTCCCGGATCTTCTTGGGAGTGAATGACACATGACGGGGGAACAATTAAAACACAACAATCAAACCAACCTTTAAATATTAACTTTTAAAAATATAAAAACAGCTCATTACAATGACTTTTCATTTTCTTTTTTTCTTCAGGAATAACTTTCTTCTACCCTCACCCTCCCTTCTGGCCAGAACCTTAAGAAGTGGCAGATGATGCTCTGGGACCCAGTGAAACGGAAACCCTGGACACCCCACATTTCAACAAGGTCCAGGGTGTCCTGCTGGCTCCTGCCTCCAACTCCACATCTCGCCAGGCAGCTGCGTAGCCAGGGAGCCCCCGAGACAAGCAGTTTTCCTGGGAGCCCCTCCTTCCTTCACACCAGAGCGAATCACGTTATAAAATAATCCATAAAAATGCGTATAAAAATTATCTTCCATATGCTACATCCACAGAGAGCCCACCACCAGGAATCACACGGCCCTTTGCTTTTCTTTTCAAATAAGAAGGGAAAATAAAGGACAAAAACAAAAACAAAATCCTAATGCCTCAGAACATCTGGTACCCACAGGAGACAGGGCTGTCCCTGCAACCTGCCGGGCCCATGACAGAGCAGGAAGGCTGCCAGGGTCACCAGTGTGCCAGGTTGTGTCCCCGCAGCCCACAGCCCACTGTCCTGCCCAGGTCGGGGCGCAGGAAGCCACTTCTCAGACTCACAACCCTTCAGGTTAAGACGTTCCCTCCTCCTCCAGGAGGTAAAGGGGCTGAAGGCATGAAAGGGGAGAAGGCATTTTATAGAAGGACATCACTTCTAAATTCTTTTTATTCAAAATTTTTTAAAAAATGTACCCACGTCCGTTGCTGTTCGTCTCTGGTGGCTCCCTGAGCTGAGTGGACTACACCTCCCTCTGACGCGAGCCCGTTGCAGGCTGCACCCAGAAGGTAAGAAAAGCCGGACAGGGAGTTCCTCAGAACCCCAGGCACCCCGCGGATGAAGAACGTGCACCAAGAAAGAAGGGCAGAGGATACACAGACAGACAGGGAAGACAGAACACAGGGGAGAGACCCACAGAAAAACCTGGCTGTTTCTGCAGGCGTCAGCATGGTCCTGTGCACCTCCCTGTAGAGAGCTCCACCTGGATACGCTCCGACGCTGCCGAAACCCCACACACGGTACCCGGGGGCGTCTAGCTGCGGGCTGCAGCTCCCCACCGTACCCCACAGGCTCTCCCCCATTCCAGCCCTCTCTCCTGTTGCTCCTCCCTGCCCTCTTTTCCCGGGGGGAACTTCACTTAAAAAAAAGAAAAACAACCAAAAAACAAACAAGCCACCACCGCACGTGGTTTGCAAATACAGCAGGCGAAATACACGGCAAGGTTCTGGTGGGAAGGGGCCACCTCCCCCACTGACCAGCCCCAGATAGGAGTCTGTTATTTACATTTTTCACAAACCTTGTGCACTGCACAATCGGGAACCGGATCCCTGCCCCCCCCCCCCCGTCCCAGCACAACAATGTGGTCCACTCCAGTGTCCCCGACCCAAGGGAGGGAGGGGGCAGGGCAAAAGAAGGGTGAAGAAGAAACAAGATTCAGGAAGGTGTCTGTGGGGAATGGGCGCCCTAAGCCTCCAGATTAATCTATTTGCGGCATCTGCCAGCATGGCTCTGGGCAAGGACCACGTCCATCCAAGTTCAAGTTCACGACACACATCAATCCAAGCCCACAGAGCTCAGGCCATGACAAGCCACGCCCCCTGCAGCCAGAGGGGCATAGCCCAGATCCCAGCTGCCCGCGGCCTGTCCTCTGCGACCTCGGCGGGCTCACTAGGTCTCCCTGTCAGCGCCGAGGCGGCTTCTCCCAGAGTTTGACATCCCTGTTAAGAGTCCTTGTTTAGTAGATGACCTCATAAACTGTGGCCTTCTTGTCACCAGAGCCTGTTACAATGTATTTGTCATCCGCCGAAATGTCGCAACTCAAGACAGACGAGGATTCTTTAGACTGGAGGAGGATGGCGACGAGGAGAAGCAGGAAAACATGAGAAAGAAAAAAAGGCAGGAACTGATTTGCTGAGTTTCCCATGGGGCTCTGCCCACCTCTGCCCGCCTGCCTGGCAGCTCCAGCCCCAGGCACAGCAGACTCCCACCTCCCCGCCTCTCTGCAAAGAGCGGCTTATTAGCAGGATGTCTCAAGGGTGGAAACAGGAAACGTGTGCCTCTCTTCTTCATTACAGCCGGGACACTGTGTAACTAGAGCTTTAAAGGCACCCCAGTGACACATAGCTCGCTGGACATTTCAGCAGGAGGCCAGAAAGTGGCCGAGGGGGCTTGAGTGCGTGAGTGTGTGCCCGTGTCCAGGAGGCAGGGTGGCCAGGTGCACCTGGACAGGCACCACTGGCCCAACGACCTGCTTGAGTGGGGCCCGGATGTGCCTCTTGTCTCTCCAGAGTCACAGGAGCCCTGCATAAAAGCCCTCCCCCTCAGCGGCCAGAAACCATTAGCAGCTCTACACGTCCCTGCGCTTCCTCTGCAGAAGCCATCCTGTCCCTGGGGGCAGGGAAGGGGACAGGGGGTGCAATCCCAGTTCCAGGCTCCTCCCGCCATCCTTGCCCCCATCACCAGGTGGACTGGCAGTACCTGGAATATGCTGGCTCCGTAGGGCGTCCTCCAAGCGTTGAGAAGATTATCTTTCCCTGTGCTCACGAACCACTTGCCTGCAGGTGAAAGCAAAAGCACCATCAGGTCATGCCTCCACCAGGACCCACCCTGGATGTGGTCAGTCGCCATGGCAACACATTTGCGAACTGCTAACCAGTGCTGAGCATGACTGCCCACTTCCAAGACCCATGGGCATCCAGAGAATACCTTTCTCTGCCACCCAGGGGTAGGATGGGAAGGGCTGGGTTGGGTCAAAGCAGGACCTGGGGTTAAACAAAGGGATTGATTCCAGAAGCAGAGGGCAGCCGCTCACCACAGTAGGCGAACTTGAGGGACAGCACGCAGCTCTCGTGTAGGTGCAGCTGGTACTTGTCCGGCTTGGTGTGGTGCAGCACCTCCACGTTGCTGCTCTCCATGCCCACGGCCAGCCACTCCCCAGTGGGGCAGTAGCCCAGGGAGAAGATCTGCAAGCAGGCGACAGACAGCTCAGCACCCTCTACTCGCGCGCCACGCGGCTCCCCAAGGCCTTGCTCCCTCACTGCTGCCGCCTGCAACCAGTCCCTAGAGCACCCCTGCCCATGACCCAGAGAAGGATGCCATTTCCAGCCCACCCTCTGGGTGTGACAGCCATGCTCAGAGAGGGTTCACACTCAGGAGCACAGGGCCCTTGCCCCTTCCAAGGGCACTCTCTGCCTCTGTGGCTCTGGGCCCTCCTTGGGAAAAACGCTAAGGGATAAAACACTAAGTTATTAAACGTTTAAGACTGAAATAGCGGAGTAATGAAAATACCAAGAAGTAGCAATGCCTGGCATTACTGCCTGCTGTCTAAGAACCAGGCACATGGCCAAGGCTTTTTAGAGGGAGCGTGCCAGGTGCCCCCACCAGACCCACGGGTCAGATGCGGTCACTTCCACCTCTCAGTGGGGAAGCTGAGGATGCAACAGTGGAGCGGGGGGCCCGCCTCCACGGGCAGATCCAGCGTGTCCAACTCCAAGGCCTTACGCAGCCTATCAGTGCTTCCTTCAGGAAGCCAGGACACAAGACTCAGGCCATGTCCCCCTGGGGGACTCTCTGTCCCCTTCCCTGTGCACTGGGATCCCGGAAGGCAGGGACCTGGGCACACACCTGGGAGGTGAAGTCATGTTGCTGCAGCTGGCGACCCTCCCGCAGGTCCCAGGAACGCACAGTGTTGTCCAGGCCTCCAGTCCACAACTTGGTGCCGTCGTGGGAGATGTCTATGCAGCTGGCCCCATCTGTGTGGCCCTGAAACTGCCTATGGAAGCCACACAGGAAAGAAGAATGCGCCTCAGTGAGCCCCTGACCACCAGGCTGGCAGCCTCTCCAGGGAGCAGGTGAGCAGAAGGGGAAAAGGCCCAGCGTAGGTCACCGTGTACCACAGCTGCTTAGAGAGCTTGAAGCACAACTAGCCTGCCCGCCCCCCTCTACTGGGGTGGCCTTGTGCAGGGTCAGGGCCCTCGGGTACAGGGAATTTTGGGGGACATGATACAGGTTTCTGAGACCCAGTTCCTTCACAGGGGGCCCACCTAATTCTGGAGGAGGCGAACTGGGGGTGAAGGAAAACTTTGTGAGATGGTTCACAAAAACCCAGCCCCCATTGACAGGACTCACAGACTGCCCGATTACCCCATCACATCACCCTCCACACCCTGCACGGACTACAGGGCTCAGGTCACAAATGTGCCCATGGCCACATGAGCCACAGATAGCCAGGGAGTACTAAGAGCATACTCTAGGCAGCACTGCTGGCTGACACTGTTCCAGGGTACGGGTTGGAGCTCACCCTTCTCCCCACAACCCCCTGCCACCCCTCACAGAAGCAGGCCTGCCTGTCTCTCTCCCGCATCATCCCCCATCCAAACCCCTTCACCAAGGTCAACAGGCCGGATGGATGCAGACCCACAGTCCCAGAGACACAAATGCGCTGTCCTGCTGGCCTCACCTGACCAGGGTCTGGTTGTGCAGGTCCCAGACAGCAATGTTGCCGTCGCTGCAGCAGGAGAAGCAGACTTTGGCATCAGGGCTGATAGCCAGGGCATAACAGGCAGGCGCTGAGGATGTGAGCTCCGCCTTGATGCGGGGCGTGGGCGAGGCCAGGTCCCAGATGGTGAGCGTGCTGGCCTCACCGCCCACGATGAGCGTGCGCCCGTCAGGGAGCAGCTTGCAGGAGCGGATGTAGTTGTCCCTGTTCTGCAGGGAGAAGGGGCGGGCTGAGTGGTGCCCTTGAGTCCCCTCCCAGCAACCAGAAAAGTCCTGTGCCATGACACCTAACACGGCAGCCCCTTCCTTTCACATCTTCACAGGCTCCACGGGGTTAAGGTCACCCCCACTTGCAGGTGGGAAAACTAGGGCTCAGAGTTTAGCCAGCTGGTCCTGCGTGGCTCAGCCAATTCACAGGGATCTCCCAAACCTCCCTGAGCAGCTGCAGGAGATGCCTGCAGCCCCAGCGCTCACCAGGCAGTCCAGCTGGGAAATAGGGCTCTTGCTGCCCGGCTGGCTGATGTCCCAGATCTTCACGCAGCCCTTGCCCCCCGTGTACACATGCCGAGTGGGGTTACTGATGGTCACAGCGCACACCACCTCCCCGTGGCTGAGGGTGTTGATCTGCCGGGCGTGCCTCGGGATGCCAGGGCCGGCCAGGGCGTCGTGCGGAAAGGGTACGGGCTGCATCTGCCCGTCCGCGCTCACATGGAAGGAGTACGCACTGCAAAGGCAGAGCCATGCCACTCTGAGCCACTCCCATCACCTGCACACCCCCTGGGCCCCGGGCAGGCTACCCTGAACCTTGGCCCCTCTTCTGCTTCTTTCACACCCAGCAACCCCACATTCCTGAGATGCCTCCAGTGCGGTGGGAAGGACCTCACAGTCCAGCTTCGAATTTTTCTCCCACTTACAATCCTTGTTCCAAATCAGATGGGGAGCCTCACAGGCACTCGGAATGCCCTTTGCCACCATCTGCAATGTACCCTGACATGCCAGCCCTGGAAAGGACCCAGCTAAATGACACCGCTGCTTTAGAAGGCAGGAATGTTGGTTGGGGAGGGGGATCTGTCTGGGCCCCTGAAAGCAAGCTGCAGAGGACACATCCGAGCTGTGGGCAGCCTGGGGGCACTATGGCTGCCACAGTGTACGTACACTCAACCTGTGTCCCAAAACCCCACAGAACTGAAGGGCAACAACCAGCAGGCAGGACCCAGTGGCATTCCCAAGGTCTGTGGCAACTCTGTGCACTTGGGGTAGGAAACACCGTCCTTCCTGGCACTGGCACCCAGTGACCACGTGCTCAACAGCCCTTGGTTCCCCAGTTTCCCAGTTAAGGGGAACCTCTGGGGCTGGGCAGGAGTGTGCCCTGGCAGCAGTGACCTGGGGTCAGCCCTGGCCTGTGTGGCTTTGGAGGGGAAGCCCCGGCCCATGGATAGGGCAGGTAGAGCCATACACTCTTGCCCACCACCTGCCAAGCTTGCGAGACCCACAACCAGAGCTTACGGTTTCCCTCCTGGGATGGAGGCGAGGCTCGAGGGCAGGCCTGTGGCCCGCATTGGGGGGTGAGGGTCAAAACCAACCTGCAAAGGAACGTGAGGTAGCCCCGAGTTAGTGATGCAGCCAGCTGCCCCCTCCCCCTCTTCCTTCTCCACCCCAGCGGCACCATCTGTCCTGACTGGCTCTGCAGACATGGTGCACCATCAGCTGGGCAGAGCACAGGCCCAGGAGGCCCAAGGGCTTTGCCCGGGTTGGTGGCAGGGAGTGGGTAGCAAATCCTCCACTCTGCAGCAGTGTCCACCCTTTCCTTCCAGTGTTCCAGTAGGCCCATCCCATAAAGAGGGGCTGCCCCAGACACAGCAAGCAGGGACAGGAAGACAGTCCCTCTCTACCAACCCGAATCCTAAGTGTTCATCCACACACAGGCAATTCTTACCCACTTAGCAAACCCCTGCTGGGTGACGTGACCCCATTCCCTCCCGTTGGCTTTTTCATCCCTCCCAGCTCAGGGGCAAGAATACCCTCCCAAGTCTCTGCCCACCGGGAGGTCACACAGCAGCTAACAGTGAGCAGGGGTGGAACCCAGGGCTGCATCAGCTCAGGCTGCACCCATGCGGTCGGAATTCAGTCCCCAGGGCAGCTGCTCGCTTCTACCAGCTCACTGATGTCTACCAGCTCCCCACTCCCTACCCAGTCCCCCAGAAAGGAGCCAAAAAGTCTACGTACAGCTCCAAAGCTCACCATTGGTGATCGACCATAGGCGGCGGCGGCGGCGGCTGCAGCCGCACTCATCTGAGGCGGGATGTTGTGCAGCCCAGCGTAGGCGCTGGGGCTGGTGAGGGACCCGTTCATCTCGTGGTGGCCCATCATGGCGAAGGGCGCCGCGTAGGAGCTCGTGATGGAGATGGGCGTGCGCAGGGCCGAGGCTGTGGGGAGGGCAGTGTCAGTGGAGGGAGTGGTCTGGGGGTACCTGGCCTGGCTCATGCTCCCTGGACATTCTTGAGCCAGCAGGAGCCCTGTTAACCCCACAACAAACCTGACCTGGGAAGCCTCCAAGTCCAAGCCCTGGGACAGCCGCAGCTCACACAGGCCGTGCCTCGGCCCACCCGTGGGGCTTCAGTCCCAACCCAGCCAACCCTCCCCGGCCATCAGAGCACCCATTGCGCCTACCCATTATACCTATCGGGTCCATGCCTGGAGGTTTGCCCGGCATGGACCGGAGCCCAGGAGTCGTGCTGGTGCCTGGAGTCGGGGCATCATTCCTTGGAGTTGGAGTGTTGGACTTGAGCCCAGGGGTAGAGGATTTGTCATTCTGAAGAGGGAAGATGCACAGACTAAGGAAGCCATGAAGATTCCTTTATCCCAAGAGCTACAGCTCAGCGCCTGGCAAGGGTCCCACATAAAACCCAGCCCCAGCCCCACAGCAGGGGCCATAGTGATGGTTCCCATCTTACAGACACAACAATCAGTCTCAGGTCCCCTGAGGAGCACAGGGCCCAGGCAGCAGGTGGCTAGTTCAGGATCCCCAGCCCCGGTCCTTCTACTCCCACCCTCTGCCCTCCCTCTGGCTAGCACCACCCCAGTTCTGCCTGGGCACCCCTCTACTTCCCACCCTCCCTCACTCTCAGAAGGTGCCAGGGTGAACCCCACATACATGACCAAGGTCTTTGGTCTTGGAGGAGGGTGTGCTGCTGGAGGAAGCCACTGAGGCTGGGCTGGTAGGGGCGTCCTTTTTCAGGCCTCGGGCCTTGTCCAGCCCATTCTCGGGAGGGGAGTGTGCGGGGCTGACCCTGGGCGTCGCTGGGTCCTGAAGGCACAAGGGGTACAGAGATGCTATGAAGGCCACGGCCAGGCTAGAGACTGCCAACCCCGAGAATGGCACAGGGAGGGCATGGGTGAGGGATGGGAGAAGAGTGGCCTGGCTGAGACTGAAGATTCCCCCCAGGGTGGGCAACCCACTCTTGACAATCTAGTCTGACCCCTGCAGTCCACGGGTGGGGAGATTGAGGCTGGGATGTGGGAAACAGTGACCTGCCCCAGATCAAACCCAAGTTCAGGACCAGAATCCTGAGATGGGGCGTGGCCTTGTGTGGCTTCTCTCCAGCAACTCCCACTCTGCAGAGGCCACACCCCTGGGCCGCAGCACTAGGGGAAAGAGGGACCCCCCCATCACAGGACACCATTGGCACCCACAAATGCCCAGCCACCATGCAGCACAGCTCTGCCCTGTTCCTCCTGATGCCCTAAGCCCAGGCAACAGTGTGGACCCTACCCCAGGGAGATATAGTTCCAATCCACCGACCTCCCTTCGCCCCGGGCCTGCCCTTACCTCATTAGAAACATCCACCACCAGATCGTCACTCTTGTCCCCATCACTGTCCTATACCCGAGACAGAAGACAGCAGGACAATAAGAGGCCATGCTCTCCCACCCAGGCCCATGTGTTCTCCACCCGCCTGGACCTGAAACCCAGCACACCCCACACCCTCTACCAGCAAAGCTCCAATTGGAAGCCGGACTTCCTCCAGGGTGGGGTGGGTGCTAGCCCTGCCTCCCTGGGGTTCCACTTCCCTACCTTGCCCACTTATCCCTCCTATCCTTTATAATGCACCATCTCCTCTTGTCTGCATGCCCATAGCCCTGCTGAGAGCAACCACCACACTCATGGAATGCAGTTGAGCCCTGTGTGTGCCAAAACCACAGCCAACCAAGTGGCTAGAGAGGGCCCTTCGCCTCCATCCTAGCTCTTTGTCCTCCTCACAACAGTGATGGAGGCACAGACCCCGTGTCCACTGGGTCTCTTGTGCCTGGTTCATCATGCTGAGGGCACACGGTGAGGGTTCGGGGGCTGACATGGGGCAGGGGGCGGAGCAGCAGTCCCTTGGGCCAGGCACTCTGGAATATCATGGCAGCTACCTATGGAAGAGCCCATAGCTCTCCCCCAACCTCACAGATGCCAGGCTGACTGACACCCACCCACTCCCGCCCCAATGACTCTTACACTCATGGTGCCTGTGAATGCCCCCAATGCCCATCCCAAGGGTGCCTCTCTGGCTCAGTGTCTGCCCGCAGACTTCCCAGGCCACAGTCCTGTCCTAGCTGATGACCCGCAGACATACGTATCGGCTCAGGCTGTCCTTCTCCTCTGCTTTCCGCTTTTTGGCTTCCATGCTATAGTCTGCAGAGCCCCGGTGTTTCTCACTGGCCCGGAGGCTTTCTGAAGGCGACACTGAATTGTTCTGGAAGAAAAGGACTTGAGGTCAAAACCTGTGCTGATGCCACCTCTCATGCAGTCACAGACATGAAGCTCAGTGCAGGGGACATGGAAGGCCAGGGGAAGGAGAGGACCTCTGTGCCATGTCTGCAGACCTGGCGTGCCTTGAGCCGCACCAGGGGAGCTCTTCCCCAACTATATAGCCTGGTCCCAGAAGCCGGCCAGAGTATGCCTTTGTCACAAGGCACTGCAATTAAACAATTAACCTTGCAGCAAGCCACCTGCCTCCTGGCCCCCGAGGCTGTATCCCACCAACCAAACCCTCAGGGCCATGAACAAACAAGAACTCGAAGTCTCTCTGAAAATCAGGAAACACATAATATAAGGAAGAAGCGTCTAGCTGGGTGTGGTGGTGCATGCCTGTAATCCCAGCACTCAGGAGGCTCAGGCAGGAGGATTGTTTTGAGTTTGAGACCAGCCTGGGCTACAGAGTAAGCTCAAGGCCAGCCTGAACTACACAGCAAGACCCTGTCTCAAAAAGACAAAAAAATCCAAAAAGCCTGCACTATATAATAAAAGGAAGAAGTGTCCCCTCCTGTGGGCCCTATGAAGTTGAGGACTGTGTCCATGGTCCCCCAGCAGGAGGAAACCCAAGGATTTCAGGCCGAAGTTCTCCCTCAACTCCAGAGCAAGTAAGGATGGAAGCTGTGGGGGTACTGGCCTGGGAAGGAGGAAGGTGGGCCAAGAGGTGAGGTGGAGAAGCACAGACAGGTGGGCCTGGGGACGGTGTGCGTCTTTGGGGACCAGGCCCCTCCCACATGGCTTCAAGGAGAACTCTTGTCAGAGCCTCAACTACACTTGCCAAACCTCTTTCCTTTCCTCCCTCCCCACCTCCATCTCTGATCATCTGTCCAGATGCTCAGAAGGCCTGGCTCTGGAGGCCAGGGGTAGCGGAAGGAGGAAGACAGGCCCTGATCTCCCCAGCTGCCAGGCTAGCCACAGGGAAGAGAAGTGCCAGCTGATCTGGGCCCCAGGCAGTGCGCAGAGATGCATGACGAGGTCACAAGGGGACACAGAGTGCGTCTGTTCAGAAGGGAAGGGTGTCAAAAGCGACCTTCTCATATTTCCTGTCTCATCTCCCCATTTTATGGGAGGCCAGTGCTGCCCTGGGGGCAGGGGTCACCAGGAGAGACAAGGGTGATAGCAAGCCTCCGCCAAACCTAATTTCCTTTCCTAGGCCGGTTTCTGGGCAGCCCTTCCCTGCCAAGTTTCTGCCTGAAGCAAATTAAAATGGCAGAGTTACCAAGCCTTGAAGAAAAAAAATGGAGGTTATAATGGAACCGCAGCTCAACCTTCCCACAGTCGTGAGAGCACCGTGGCCGTGCGCGCGCACAGCCACAATTCAATTAGCTGCTGCAAGCGCCAGCAGAAAAAAAATCACCGTCATTTCATTTCATTTCCTCCGATGGTGGTGGCCACCCCGTGCTAAGCAGAATGCTTCCAGCTCCTCGGGCTGGCTGCCCCTCGCGGGTGCGTGGGGAGGGAGGAGGGGGACGCGCTGCTGCCCGTGTTTCTCCCTGCGACCCGGTGTGCAGCTTGGAGAACAGCGAGTTCTTTCTTCTCTTGCAGTCAGGCTGAAAACCCTTGCCGCTACCGGAGAGTCATGTCAGGCATTTAGCAGCATCGATCCAGCCCGCCTCTGGCTGGCAGGCAGCCAAAAAACTAAGTATTTTTTATTGCTTCAGCTAGGCAAGGAAATATGAATGAAGCTACCTCTAATTGGACTCCAGACTAACCCTTCTGGGACAGCGTCCAGCCCATCCACCCGGCTCCCTCCCGCTCCAACACAGCCCTGTCCTTCCTGCCGGGGGCCTCATCTGTTGACAACCTGGTTTCCAAAGGCTTATTACTCCCGCCTACAGCCTCCAACACCATCACCACATACGCACAGCCCTGGTGCCCCGACCCTGAGGTGCCAGGCCCAGGCGTCCTGCCCACCCCAGCCCCAGTCCGGCATCTGATTCACGCTCATTCAGTTCTCCAGGGCCTGTGTGCACCCGCTGCTCTGTGAGTCAGCCTGCTCGGCTGCCCGTGGGCTTCTAGCAGGAAGCCTTCGTGACAGGGGACATAAAGCCAAAGGCAAAGAGAGGTGAGCATGAAGAGGATGAGACAGGAGGGTGGGTATTGGGCTTCGAACACCATTTCCAGGGAGGATATCTCTCTGGACCAGGTGATTGGGACCCAGGGGTCTTCTGAACACAGCTGAGAGCCAACCGGGCAGGACTTATTCCAGTGATGTGTAGGAAACTGACTCAAGAGACCGAGAGTCCCCAGAGTCTCACCAAGCTGCACCCAGAGCTGAGCCTTCCTTCCAGTGACCACTCTGGGCTTACTATTATCTAAGCGAACTGCTTCTCCTCAAATGCCGCTGTCAGAGTCTCCACTGCAGCAATCAAAGTGGATTTTCAGCGTCATTATTCTTTTCTTCCGTACCTCGCCATTTCTAGGCCGAAAATGGGGATCTGGATTTCTGAGCACGTAGGCAGGGCAAGAAGAGATAGCAGCCAGCGTCACAGCTGACGAGCGGCTGGAAGACTCAGCCAGGTGGAGGAGGGCCCGGAAGGGAAGGCGAGGCAGAGCTGCCGTCTAGATGGTTAGTTAACTGCCTGACCTTCCAAGTCCTGCTTAACACGAGGTAATAACCAAAGCCATCCTCACAGATTAGATGGCCCCAGATACAAGCAGAGTGATGAGGAATAAAGTAGCTCTGCTAATCGCTGGAGGATTTTTTTTTTATCCAGACTCCACTGCGCTTACTCAGAAGGCTTATTCGCTTGAAACAGAACCTCGGAGCCTCGGTGTGATCAGAAAGATTTACAACAAATCTCAGAGCTGGCAGACACGCAGGCGGCTGGCCCTTAATGCTTGCTTGCTAGTACTTCTTCAACCAAGTGAAAGCTCAGAACAGGCAGAAAACTCAGGCATTTGAATGAACTGCGGATTCAGAATCCTGCAGGAGGCATCCAGCTGCAGGGCGGGTGAAGAACCTTGGCGCAGGAGGTGGGACACCTGGGTCCTTAGCTCAACAATACCACACCAGACCCAGGCCTGACCAGCTGACCTTTCTGGCTAATTATTTCCTCTAGAAAGGAGGCAGAGCTCATTGAACAGAAGATGGACCAAAAGCCATGCAGTGCAAGCTGGGAAAGCCACACAAAGAGCTTCCCTAGTTGAAGGTCACGCAACAGGTGACAGCAATTCCTGCTTTGGACAGTAACCACCCCCTCCCTGCTGGGTCTGGATGAGATGTGCCCCCAGCCTATCAGCAGTAAAGCCACGTCTCCCAGCTCAGGGCACACAAACACAAACAGCTTTAGCTCCAGCTGAGCAGCAGAGTAGACCCCAAGGCCAACTTCAGTCACCCACAGGCTGGTCCCAGGGCCTCAGTCCTGGGAACAAACCCCACACCTCCCACACCCCAGGGTGTCCAGAGAACACACTTACCGCGCCGGATTCTCTCTCTTTGGGGAAAGCCAGGGCAGATGAGAGAGTCAGGATGCCCAAAGAAAAAAGACAAAACGAAAGCAAGTCAGTTTTCTCAGTCTAGCTGGCTTTGAGGATTTGCTAAAAATCCCTTCCTGATTTTAAAGCAGGCAGACGCCTGGCTCTCAGGCTCTAAGGTGGCCATCTCAGGGATATTAGGTGACATTTCTCAGTTTAGAATTCAACCACCCCAATGCCAGTGTCCTCCTAGGTCCCCAGAGTAGACTGGAGGAGGGGGGTGTGGCCTCGTTCTCCCCATCCCCATCATGCCAGAGGACACCAACTCACTCTGCAACAAGACTGATTCTTAAAAGTTACAGCCTTGAGAAGGAGGACTCAAGGGACAGGGGAGCTAAAAATGTTGCTAAAAAAGTAATGTTTTTTTTTGTCTAAATTAACCCTATTATTCTCTGTTTCTTTGCCAAGATACCCCCAGGGGCTGATGGTTTGCCAGCTAAGCAGCAGCTCCTGTCTGCTCCTGAGTCTCTCTCCCTCTGTGCCCAGAGGACCACCCTACTATGGGCACAAGAAACTTGGCCTCTTGGTTCCCAAGATGGTGGCCCAGACCAAGGCGACACACTCAAGTCCCTGTGCCCAGGAGGCTCAGAGGCCATAGGCCATGTAGCCCAATAAACATAGAAGGCAGAGCACACAGCTGGCAACATCTGCCAAGGGTGTACCATGGAGCTGCGGGCTGCCCTCTGCTGATGCAGTGTCCACCCTGAGGCCTGCCAAGTGCAGCGACCTAGGCCTTCGTGGCAAGGGCCCAGACAAGGGCTGGGGAAAGTTCCTCCCAACCCCCTGCTTAGAAATTGGCCCTGCTTCTCAAAGGACGAATAATAATCCTGGTGAAGACAAACATTTCCTGGGGATGTGACAGAAGAGAAGAGTAACAAAGGGCTGTGCAGGAATTCCGAAAAGGCCCCAAGTATGATCAGTGGGACATCCTGAACGTGGGCGGGGCTGGCCCCTGAAGGAGTCTGGGTACTGCCAGAAAGAACCAGGGAGGCGCCAGGTGAATGGGCGCATGCGTGCCAGGGCACAGATGCCAGAGATATTCAGGATGGGGCACGGCACACAGAATGGGGCTCTTGTTTCCACGCACCAGGGATTCAGCAGATGGCTCCAGGGCTGGGGTCCTGCTAAGTGGTGGGGTGCTTGCTTAGCACACCTGAAGCCTGGGTTCCACCCCCAGTACCACCATAAATAAATAAACAAATAGAGAGAACGTGGGATGGCTCTATCTAAGTGTTCAGCTCACTGCTGGTCCTCCGATGGCAGCATTTGCTGTGTCCACCCCCCAAAGGGCCCACAGGTGACAGCATCCCACCCCAAACTTTGCCCCAGTTTGAGCCGTACCTCTGTGATCCAGTTCATGGTGGTTCTTCTCATCCTTTACTGCCAAGTGGGCCTGGCTGCCCAGGGCACCAAGCGCCAGCAGCCCAGAGCTGCTCCCGGTCACTGGGGGAATCCCAGGCGGCTGGAGACCCGACGGGTGGGGCGGCAGCTGGACCGGGGGGCCGTGCGTGGCATGGGAGAGGTGCTGCGCCTGGAGTTGCTGCTGCTGCAATGAAGTTGGTGTGAGCAGAGCTGAGCGGGATGGGTGGGGAGCCAGCGGCGGGGAAAAACACCCCGCAAACCTGTACCCCAGCTGGGTCCACATGCTCATCTTGCTGAAGGAAGTCTGTTAAGGGACTGCAATGTAGATGTAAGATTTGTATCTCGAAGCGCTCCATCTACCCTTGCACCTGCTTCAGACCGGTATTTCTTGGCTTCCAAGCCCAAGATAAATAGTGCATGCATTAAAAACCACAGTCATCAGGGCTCCCTCTCAGCTGAGGAGAACCATTTCGAAGCCCGCAGCTCATGCATCCATGCCATTAACAACCTCAGCCAGTCTCCCACCCTTAAGCTAGGGAGACCCCTAGTTCCACAGAACTCAGCCTGGTTTACAGAGAGCCAGGGCAGGGCAGGCAAGAGCAGAAAGGGTCAGGAACTCGATGAGCTTGGGGCCACTGAGTAAGAGCTGACATCTTTGGGCATCTGTGTGGACAGCAGGCAACAGGAAGGCTTTGGAACCAGACGGACTGGAATGGCCATCCCAGATCTGGCATGTATCAGCCATGTGGCCTTGGGCAGGTTCCTCCAACTCCCTGGGCCTCGAATTTCCTCATGCATAAAAGCGGGAAAGAAGCACCTACACAGAGGGCACGGGGCACACAGACATGACTCATCAGGCAGCAGGACAGCATCTGGGACTGACCAAGTCACAACGGTTCCCGATTGTCCCAGCATCCACCCACTCGCTCGTCAGTCTCATCAACAGCAGCACCAACAGTTCTGAGCTTCCCTCCCTAAGCCAACGGAGAGCTCTGCTTCCGGAACCCCAATATCCCTTCCCACCACCAGCCCCTCTCAGCCTCACGCTTCTTTCCTACCCCAAGTGACCAGCTCTGGCAGCCTCCAAACCCTCCAATGTTTACCCGAAGACTACGCCAAACAGTTCCTGGGGTGAACTCTCAGGAGCAGCTGGGACCTCGGGTATGCCGGTTTCCACCTCTGCACACACACATCCTTCTCCTCAACCAGTGCAAGAGAAGAGAACCAGCCTACCAAATACCTTTATAGATACCTGGGCACTTTCAAACATTCCCTCCAATCCTTCCCACCACCTGGCAAGGGAGCCTGTGCCTATTTTTTACATGGCAAATGGATGCTTTGAGGGCTGGAATGGACCAAGTCTTGCCACTGCTAAGTGAGATTTGGACTCCAATCTGTCAACCAGCAACCCTCAGTGTTCCTTAAAAAAAAAAACAAGAAAACAACACGAGGTCCTAGGGGAGCTGCTCACTCGTCAGTATGAAACCGCTCTGCCAACTGCTAGCAGACAACAGGACAACAGGAAGGCCCACGAGGGTTTGTTCCAAGGGTCAAGAAACCCTGTGCTCTCCCAACCAAGATGTCAATGGCCAACCTAGCTCCAGCCCAAATAAATGGCGGCAATGGGAGCTGTCCAGCCCCCGGCCTCTAAGGGCTCCAGTTCTCAGTCCTGGATCAAAGGGTGACGTGGGCCACCACCACTCAAGGCTAGCAGCTCACACCTCCAGGATGTCCCTTGTTGGGCACATACAGAAAGGCACTGGTGGCTTTGGTCCCAAAAGGGTGTCACTGCAGGTCTGCCTGAGACACCACGGCAGACACAAAGCTAAGACACCCTCAAAGATACCCAACCCTCCGGGCTATGGAACTCCCAACTCTGCTGGGAATGAAGCTCGCCCAGAGCGCCTCCACCTTCTCTTTTAAAGATGTTATTTTTTAGATCCTATTACAAAAATAATACATGCTCGTTGTAAGATAAGACTAACAATGAGTATAGATTTAAAAGTTTGTGTTTTTTTTCTTTTTTTTTTTTTTTGCTACCAGGAATTGAACTCACAACCTCATGGTTGCCAGGCAGGCACTGTACCACTGAGCTATGACCCCTGGCCCTAAAAGTCTGAATTTTTTTTTTTTTAATTACCTTTCAATCCCACGCCCTAGATTCTACTGTCCCTCTAGCTCTACAAATTTTAAATGTATTACTATACAAATGGGCTCTTCTTGGCCACTCTGCTTTACAACCTGATTTTGTTTGGTTCGGGGTTTTTTGGTATTTTTTAGGAGACAGGATCTCGCTGTGTACTTCAGGCTGGCCTTGAGCTCACTTTGTAGCCCAGGCTGGTCTTGAACTCCCAACAATCCTCCTGCCTCAGCCTCCCGAGTTTTAGGATTGCAGGGGTGTACCACCACACCCAGCTACAACCTCATTTTGATTTAAGTGTTCAGAAGAAATCTTGTCCTTTTCCAGTGATTGCTTAGTATCCCCTGGTATAACCGAACCATCTAGGTATCCTGGGGTCTCCAAAGGGGTCCCCTTGATTTAAACCTGTTGCTGGGAGACCCTTTAATTCTGCTGCTTGCACTACTGAGTACAAGTCCAAAAAGCAAGGATGAGGTGTTTCATCCACTTTTCAGCATGCAGCGTCTGTTAAGACCCCCCAAGGAAAAACAGAGACAATAGAAAGGAAGGTGGTCCTCAAGCAGCAACTTAGTCCACACTTTCCCTACATGCAATTCCACATCTATAAAGCTTACCGAGAATCGGCACCCAGGGAAAGACAAATAGTTCCAAGTACCTGGCTCTCTCTCACCTTACTAGACAAGGTCTCCTCTCCTCCCGGCCTTCTTGTCTCAACTTTGCCCAAACGCCACCTTCTCTGGACACACCTCCCCATCTTCCTGGTCAGAATACGTCTCCCCCCTTCCAACTGTTCTAATAGCTCAAAATCTGGTGCCATACAGTCCAAAGGGATGAAATCCAGCTCTAGCCTTTATCAAAGATGAGTTCCAGGACAAGCTGGCTGACCTCTCTGGGCCTCGGCTTTCTCATCCGCAAAATGGACATCAGTCTCTTAAACAACAAAGCAGGTCTCAGGCAACGCGCCCACAAATGCTGTGGAGAGGTCACGGGTACAACCTCCTCGTTCGTCTTTACTCACGCCTGGCAACCTGGGAGTTTCAGGACAGCAAGGCCCTTGTCTTATGTATCCTTGCACCTCTTACAGGGCCTGGCGTGGTTCCTGTACACATTTTTCTGGATGAATTAAGTGAAGTCAGCAGAGAGCTCTGTCCAAAGGTGACCAACCACCTCCCAGATCTGGGGCCTCCTCTGAGGCTCAATCAGAGGCAGCTATAACAGTAGTTGGAACAGGGAAGTTATCACTGGTACCTCTCCATCCACGACATGAAAGGAAGTCAGGGAGACTCCCTCTTCCACCCCTACCCCCAAAACAGACAAGAGCCTGAACCAAGCCTACTTCTTCCAACGTGGGCGTGTCACACCTGAACAAAACATGTCACCATGTGTCCCTTAGGGAGTGTGGATGTCTTCTTCCTCCCTGCCTGCACCAAGCACCTTCGGCCTGGTCTCACCAACAGGTGTACAGTCTGCTGGACCAGATACCTCACACTCTACGCCTCTGCTCGCTGATCTAATTAATGCTTCACTCTGGAGCTTCAGATATGGGTTCAACTTGGTGACGTCTCACCGCCTCATTTCCAAAGCCACGTGGTCCAAGGGTTCCCATCAGAGAATGTAAACGCAGGGTCCCAAAGCACAAAGCCGACAGCTCCCAGCCCCCAAGGAAAGAGTGCTGCCCTAAGCCTCCAACTGTGCTTCCTTTCGTGTGGATATGAGAGCTCAGAGCTCACAACCAGATAGGGTGCAGGCTCCAGGGGCTGAGAGACTCCCCTAAGCCAGCAGCAGCCAGAGGCAAGTACCAGCAAAACCTCTCTCCACCACAGGTTCATGGTGTAACTGATGGAGTGTGAGGGACCGTCTCGTCACCAGCGGACTCTCTCAGGGAATCCAGCTCTTTGGCATGCTGGCACAAATGCCAGGAACTCTGGCATGGCTTCATGGCTTCCCTCTTTATATAAGCTCAGGAATCTTGTCCTTCTAAGGAGCCTGCAAAGAAACATGAACCCTGGAAGTAAGGGCTCTACCAGCAACAGCTCTGCAGGCACGCACTGAGGCTTGGCTCATTTTGCTAGGCCCCAAATAAAAGAGAAAGCTTTGTGGTCACCACAACTTCCTGTGGACCAGCAAGGGAGGAGGTTGGCTCAGCCGGCACGTTATCCTTCCCTTCATCTCTCCTTCCCTGTCCCCTCCTCACACATCATCCTGATGTTGGAGCCAGCCATTCTGGAGGAGACCACAGAGAGACATTCATCTTCATGGCAACAGGTCACCGGCAACATCCACACCCATGCTAGACATATCTAAGCGCTTTATGGGCACAACCTCTGGCCCTTCAACTCCAAGACTAAGAGTGGCCATAAGCAACTGACCAGGGTAGGTGTGCTGTATGAAGCCTAGTCCTCTGCCACTTTTACCCAGTGGGAAACTGAGGCTTGGGGGGAACAAAGAGACCTGTCTAAAGCCTTACTAACCTGTAGCCCAGGTTGCTAGGCTGTGTCCCACAGCACCTGAGGCTCCTGTGTGGAGCCTCTTGGGCTCAGTTTCCTCTCTCTGCCCTTGATCTCTACTCTCTGTTCACCTCTGATCTGACCTTTGATGTCTGTTCTAGACCTCTGACCTTTGGTCTCTGATCTTTGATCTCTGTTCTAGATTTCTGATCTCTGCTCTAGAGCCTTCAGGGCTTTCCTCTCTGCCCTCTCCCAGCCCGCCCCTTCCCTCCTCTCCTCCAGGAGGAGATAAAGCAGGCCCCGACTAGATTAGCTGTCTCCTTCTGTGGTGCCGTCAAAAAGGGCTCCCCAGCATGGTGGCCTCAGCTGTCCATAATTCTTGCCTCCCGAGGAGGCTCTGTCAGGCGAAGCGATTAGAGGGCCGCATGCTTAATGACAGGGGGATGACTGCATTCACTCAGAGCCTGAGAAGCAATTACCTTGAAAATGGGGGTCACAGGCCCCACTCGTCGGCTTTAATTGAATTCCAATATCTGCCTTGAGCTGCCTTGACCTAACTTGTGGCTTCCTAAATGCTACTTAAAAGGAAGTGGAGCTGATCCAAGCAGTGCTTCTTCCTCAATCTTTCCTGCTTTCTTAAATCTTAAAAATTTGCTTTTATTTTCAGAAGAGGACTTTAAATCCGAAAGGGGAGGCAGAGGGGAGAACTGGGCCTGGAGACCTCACAAGGGAGCTGCAAGAGGGGGGCTGAAGAGGGGGGGCGGCCAGGGCATGGACGGCCCTCCCTGCACCCCTCTACCACCACCATGTACCCCCTCTACTGCTCCCACAAGGGCAGAGGGCACAGGCGTGGCTTCTGAGCATCTGCGTCGCACGAGGGCCCTGGGCTAGTAGGCACATGATCCTTAACCGGGGTCCTTTGGCCCCACAGACACTGCCAACTGGAAAATCTTATCATCTGCCTTCTAGGGCCACCACCTTGGGAGATGCAGAACTGAGTCCCTAGGACACAAAAAGAGCCTGCCCAAGGTCACACAGAGAAGAGCCATGACCAAAACCCAGGCCTCTCTCTGCCCCACACTAACAATCATGGAGTCATCAATTCTTAGCACCCCCAAGCAGAAGAAATTCTCCAGGGGCTTCTGGTTTTGTCTTGAAATAATGAACCCATCTAAGAACAAAAAGGTATAGTGAAAACCAACCAGTGAACCAGAAAATGTTAGGGTGAAGGGACCCCGGCAAACCAGTCCATTACTTCCCAAGCCTGACTACATTTCTGAATGATCTGTTTAAGATTCTAAGCCCGGGCCAGGGATACAGCTCAGAGGCACAAGCACCTGCCTGGGCAAGCGCAAGGTCCCGAGTTCAATCTCCGGTACCAAAAAAAAAAAAAAATCCAAGCCCTGGCTCCAGACCTACATTAAAGAGCCCTGGGTGAGCATCTGGGAATCTGTACGGCCCCAGAAGTTGCAGACTGTCTGAGGATGAGGAAGCGGTGACCCCACCCAGCTCCTTCACTTCAAGGACAAGAGGAAGATACGTACATCCCATACTCACAGTAGGGAAAACAAAAAACTGCTGTACTCAGACACTGATCTCAAAATTCCTTCACTTCACGTCAAAGTAGCAGGCAGAAAAAAACATGTGATACGAATCCAAGGAATACATTCAAGTTGCAAGCCAGGGAAGGGCACTGCAGGGGAGACAAGGGCTTGCCCTTTGCGCTGCCTGTTAGGCTAGCAGGGGCCGTGTCCTGGTGAGATGGGACTCTTACAATACCAGGATGACCTGTCCAGCTGGCCTAGCTGGAACTCAACTCTCAAGGGCGCATGATGAATGCTCAGCCATGAAGCTCAGCATGACCCAAACCCCAATGTCACAACCCGGTGCACATCAATAGTACACCAGAGACGGTTCTGATCTCAAGTGGCCAAAGAAGGGCAGGCCCCTGCTGGAGGAGACAGCCAGGCCAAGGGAGGGAAGGGGCAGACGGCCTGGGCTCAATGCTGATCCGAGACCCCAAAGCTAGGGAACGATGAGGCTCCTGGGTTTAGAGGTAAACTTCAGGTATGTCTGGTATCCTGTCAGTCTGGGGACTAGGAGGCAATGGGGAGTCATTGGGCACAAAGATCCAACCCCATAGGATATTAGGGAAGCCGAAGCCCAGGGGCCGCCATTCTTTAAGGCCAGCTAAGCTCAGGGTCCACCTCTGGTTATGTTAAAGGAGAGGAATAAAAGGGCTATACACACGGTGAGAGGCAGATTGGGGAGTCCACGTACCCCAATGATGGCATTCAGCTCTGTCATGGTGACCTGTTTAGCGCGTTCGACCGCCTGAGCCACCTGCTGCTGGTGCTGGAGGGAACAAGGTGTGGTTAGAGGCAGCCACTGTCCCCAGCAGAGAGGGCACAGGTGGGAGATACAGAGCATGGGGGAGAGGGGACATGAGGATGTAGCCCCAGAGAAGACAGAAGGGGACCCACAAAACAGGCCTACGGCAGTGATGGTAGAGGTTGTCAGGCGATTTTACTTTCTTCTTTAAAGCTTTCAAATGATTGTGTGTATTACAAGTGTAATCAAAACTTCCAATTATATTACATTCTCTAATAGAGATGAGCACCAAAAGACAACAAGAGTCCAACGATACATACAAAAAAATTACTTCATGCAACTGGAGTATGAGCTGGATATTAGATAATACTACAGAACAGCTGAGTGTCTAAACACAGTACCAATATTGTAATTGTGTTAGGAAGGCGTCCCCCTGTTTTAGCTGTAGCAGTTGGTGGCAAACTATCACTGTCCCCAGCTGACATTAGAGACATTCAGATGAAAAGAGTATGTGTCTACGTACCTAACTTACATCTATCTAAAAGCATAGAAAACAGAGTGTTTTATGTATCCAGGTAGGATGGGAAAGAAAAGACAGCAAAATGAACCCTAATATATAGGCTATGGGTATCTGAGTGTCAATGTGGGTTTGTGAGCTGTCATGACCCGTGTGGGAGAGGCTGCGGGAAATCTCTGTACTTTCCACTCAGTTCTGCTGAACCTAAAACTACTCTTACCAAACTAGAACCTAGTATTTAAAAATCTGTTGAATTCAATCCTTTGGCCTTGAGGAAGCACCAGCCCCATATATAGCTACCTCTCTTACTGGGTTGCAAGCACCCAGGGTCACCACTGCCTAAGAGACCCAGGACTCCACAGGGGAAGGTGCTGTAGTTCCCAGCATTAGGGGAAGTGAGAGAGGAGGGCCTGTTCCCCAGAAGTGACCCTGGACAGACACAGGACCCGCAGGCCCCTTAAGGTCAGCCCACCTGTCCTTTTCCTCCAGAGTCCCTAGCTGGTACCTTGGAAGGCACCCTTAGAAGGTGACGTCACCTATGAATCACACCCTGGCCTGGCCCTTGGCAAAGACTGGCTTGGCCTTGTGTGCTCTTAGGTGTGGAGGCTGGGGGTGGACTCGGGTGGTGGCAGAGGACCATTCCTATCTGAGCCCTCGGATGCAGCCCCTATCCCCACTCAGACTGAGAAGGCTCTATATGCTCCTGACTGGCAGCTGGGTTGGTCAGAATGGACAGGGCTGGGCTGCACTGGAAAGCAAAGGAAGCAACAGTAAGAGAAGGCCTTACCTCCTGTGACAGGAAAGGCATGATCTGGGCTAAAATTGTATTCAGTCTCTTCGCAATCTCTGTCTGCAAAGGAAAACAGACCACATGAAGCTCCCACAAATAAATCAGGTCGCTGAAATGTCACAGCCAAGTGCAAAACCCAACTGCCCCCAAACCGCAGCCCCTCCCCCCAGGATCTCTACAGTATGAAGAATCCTTTCCTCCCAGCCTCCCTACATTCTGGGGAACCCCATCTCCTACAGAGAAGGCCCATAGGTGTAGTTCAAAATGAAGCCTGAGTCCTCTGGATGGAACCCCTAACTAAATCAAAGCAAAACCAAAACCAGCCCCACACTCCAGGAAGACACAGAACAACAGCAAAACAGAGTTTGATAAGGAAGGAAACAGTCTGTTAACGATGCCCACGCACAGGAGAGAGTGGCTACCCCTGGGCAGCATGGGGCAAAGGGTTCCCCAGCCTCACCCGCACGAGCAGGATACTTCTTACCAGGTTCCCCCCAGCCCCAACTGTTCTCTGCTGCCTATCCCCCACATAGCCCAATCAGTCTCTCCCCCATATGTGCCACCAGCCTGAAGTCCACAGTCAAGTCTTCAATTTTGAGGACATAGCATTGCCTTGTCCACCCAGGGAAAGCCCTTGACTTCCTAGGGCCTCATGTAGGTTTTTACAGACAAGCAGATGACTTTTTCTGCCTTACCCCAAGACCCCAGAAAAAAAAAATCCACAAAAAACCAATCTGTTTCCATCAGGGTCCTCTGTGAGCCCCCCAGATCTCAGATCAAGAGTGGTGCTGAATGGTTAATGGAATCTAGTCAGGAAGGACTAGAACCACTGACAGGCAGTGCTCGGCAATGCTTTTCTTATTGCATTCGAAGCAAGCCTCGGCAGTCAGGACTGAGGTCCCAGAGCTGGCTTGGAAGCTTTTATCAGCACAGAGCAATCTTTCAGAGACAAAACCATGACAACAGCCTTTAAAAATCTGTGATCATCTGCATGTCAAATGATTCTGGATAAGAGATCTACGCATACTTACAAAAAGAGAAAAGCCATCCCACGCCCTATCAACAGACCCTGGCATTCCTGGAGCCAGCACTCTCCTCCACCCCAGCCATTCCAGAGGACCTCTGGTTTGCGGACAGAATAGGCCTTCGACAGGCATCTGCTGCCCTCCATCCTGGGGCGACTGGCCCAAGTGGCCAGGCTCTCCTCATGCTGGAGAGCCTGCCCACGACAGCAGGGCTTCGGGGTCCTTCACGGCAGCTCTCTTCCCGGATACACCCCCACCCGTGGGCACAGAGCCAGTGTTTCTCATCAGACGACACTCTGACATGTGCGGTGGAAACAATTCTTCGTTCTTAAGGCCTGTTCCTCATGCTCCAGTGACCCAACTGTGCCAACTGTGACCCAACTGTCCCCACGTCCAAACATTCCCGGAGGCAAGAGAAGTGTCACCCACACTCAGACCCAGTGGGGCCTAGCATTTGCATGCTGTTCACTGGTCATACATTCTTGAAAGGGCACTGTACCTCAAGGTTCTCAGCCTCAACGCATCTTCCCCTGGCACCCTCTGCTCATGAGGAAAAGGGAACCTTAGCTTTTACCCAGCTAACCCTACATTCAGGCTGGGGACTAAGGCCACCATGTGACCATGGCTGGATTGTTCAATAAAGTCTGTGGGGGGCTCAGAATAAGTTCCTGAGACACAGACACAGACACACAGACACACAGACACACACAGAATCACCAAGACCATCAGAGCAAGGCCACAAAGACCTGGGTGTTCATGAAGCCCAGGATGTGGGTTTTCAGCCTGGCTTTCCTGGGGCCCAACCACCACAGGCGAAGAAAGACTCTGGCAGGTCACCAGCAGGACTGTGTGGCCCTGGGGCGGGCAGAAGGGGAGGGATTTTACATAGAGCAGGATGTGGTGGCGTACACCTGTAATCGCAGCACTTGGGAGGCTGAGACAGTAGGATCATTGAAGGTTTGAAGCCAGCCGAGGCTACAAAGTGAGTTCACAAACAGCCTGAACTGCATGGTGAGATCCTGTCTCAAAAAGAAAAAGGAAAAAAAAAAAATTCTACAATAAGCCAGGGCTTGCCTGCCCTTGGGACTCAAGGGGTTTTGGGGGCCTACTACCCTCCTCCAGCTCTAATTTTCCCATCATCCTCTCTTGAGTGTTGTGCCTGTGGTCTCCCTGAAAAGCAGAAGCAGGCACTGAGCCATTCACATCTGCACACGGGCTACCCAGCCCTGGGAATGGACTCTGCACACTCTCGGGAGTCAGAATAAACAGGAAAGAATAAACTGGGAATGGAAAGCTGGATGGGCGGAACCACTCTTACCAAGAATGACAGTAGTAATCAGTACTACCCAGGAAGCCAATGACACAGGGTTGAGCTCTGACCACTGCAAGAGGAAGGCTCGTACTAAAATGCCCATTTTTCGGATGGGGAAACTGGTACTTAGCAATTAAGCAATTCTGCAAAGTGGATTTCCTGCCAGGAACCAAACTTGAGCCTTTTGAGAGAGCTCAGAGAAATATATTTGAAGGAAAAAATGACCACCAGGGTTGATGGCCGACAGCACCACTGATTCCAATAGCTGTCCCAAGAGCATTTGATCCAGCTCAAACCTCTAAAGCATCAGCTCTGGGAAAGCCATCAAGACGTGTGACCTCGACAATCGGGACAGGTCACAAATCACAGACTGGAACTGGACCATATGCTGGGAAACTCCTTTTGCCAACTGGGCGTAGTCCGTTATCAACAGGGCAGCTGTGGTCCAGCCAGTGGCCTCCACCTGCCTCGCCCTCTGCCTTGGGGTTACCGGGCTCCAGCCTTTGAGCCAGACCTTCAGAGGCATCTGAGAGGGGGCAGGAGCAGGAGACAGCTTCCTTTGGAACATTCTGGAAATAGGTGTTTGGCAAGGCAGGTGCAGACTCTGAAAGTTGCTTTTGAAGTACGGTTCAAAGCAGGCAGCTCCGCTGGCAGAGAGTACAGCTTCTCAGAAGTAACTAATCTACTCAACGCACACAGAGGCGGCTCAGGGAAGCGGGCACAGAGGTCCCACTCCATTCAGAATCTGCACTACCAACTGGGCACTGGGAGTAACATCTGCCCCGGGTCTCCATCGAGATTGTTAAGCAAATAAATGATGGAAAATGAGACGGGGGGCAGGAGCAATTTCCCAAAGTGCAATCTGTTCCTTGCACTCTAGTGGTTCCCATTTGCACACTCATTAACATGGGGCTTCTGAATATTGCGCTATAAGCCAAGGGCGCTTGAGCATCTTGAAAGTGTTTCTCCTCCTATGGTCTCCAATCCACCCACACCAAAGTTTCAGACCATCCCTGACCCTCGACCCAAGCACTGAAATCAGGGGAAGGCTCTTGCTGTTGTTCCCCACTTGCTAATTCTTTATGCTTCCCGTTACCAAGCACACTCCACACACCATGCACAGCCACCCCCTGGAGGCCGCTCCAGACGGCCTCTCTGCTAATTAGGTTCAAACTGTCCGGCTGCCTGCCCCTGTGGGACCCGAGTGCACGCTGCATTTTAACCTCAACCACTGGAAAACAAGGCCAGAGAGCCCCCGGCACTTGAAAGAGCAGGTTCTGCTCCACAGCCACACAGAAGCGACCTGGCTCCTACTCTCAAGTCAGCTCTGCCTTCTCGCTGCGTGGCTTTAGGCAAATCATTTCCCTCCTCTGGGCTTTGCTGCTGTTGCCTGCAAAAAGGAAAGACGAACTAGACAACCCACTAGGTCCACGCACCCTGATTCAGAGCTTTCGAATGTCACACCTTTGTGAACGGTTCTGAAACATGTCACTTCCTCCAGATGCACAGCTCCACAAAACAGGGCCCTGGGTGATGCTAAACAGCAGCAGGGAAGAGCCAAGCCACCTCAAGAGATGCGTGAATGCTGGGCTGGCTCCCCAGGTCACAGCACTTAAGTATGTTCACTGGCAAAACCACACATAAATGTCATACGGCCTCCTGTGATGTCACACGGCCGTGATTCTCAAGGAAGGCTGGCTGGTGACCCTCGGACGCCAAGCAAGGGCTCATTAGGAAGTTCCATGTAGTGGGAAGTAATTTCATGTCTGTTAGGCAGGCAAGTGGCCATCCAATCCTTCCAGGGTCCTGGTCACATCTCTGAAATCAGGACTTCTCTTCCTCAGAGAATCAAGGCAGCGGTTTAGAAAGCGATGAAGGGCAGACACGTGCTGATTTCAAGTGTGACTCAAAACCCCGAAGCCATGTGGAAAACAATGGTTTTCGCCCCAGCTCCCAAGTCTGCATGCTGCCTGTGTGATCTATGGAAAGCCAGGTGCTGGTCTCTGGGCTTCAGATTACTCCTGCAGATCCTTGTATGTTTGGGGTCTCACGCAGCTCTGGACTCCATGGATCTGAGCCAGGATTTTTATTTATCTGCTTCCCACACGACTCCTGTCCAGTGCTGTCTGGGTGCCCGTGCTCCAAGCTGAGTTAATATCAAAGGTACAGTGCAGGAGGATGAGGCAGCTCCAGCCCTAACAGCCTCAGCAGCCAGGCACCACAATCACTCGCTCAGTCATCAGATATCAGAAGATTCCAGAACAATGTGTGAGCAATTTCAACTTGAAATATCCCACTGCATTTCCTAAATGATTCTAAATTGACAGCTCCTCAATTATTGACTACCAGATGATATTCCTTGCCAGGCAGTTTCTCTTTAGGCTGGGCCAGTAGGTGGTTTAACCACAGAGGAAGAGCAATCCAGGGAAGAGAACGGCAAGGGTCGCACCCCTAGGCCCCCCTCCACTCTGGGATAAAGCAATGGTTTATCCTCGCCCCTTAGCAGCCATGGGAGGCAGTGCCCCTGGTCGGGGAGGGGTTGGTTTCCATCCCTGATCACTCAATGATAGGGAGCTTCCTTAAAGGCCCTCTTAGCACTGGCATATTGATCAAATTATATATACCTACAACCCAATTAAATATGTATGCCGGCGAGGACGCTGGCTGAATTCTTGATGCGGGGAGGATTTGGTACTAGAAGGTCCAGTCCGCAGCATGACCCTGAGGATCTGTCTCCTCAAGCCACTACCTAAGACATCCTGGACAGTACCCAAGGCCTTCCCTGGGAAAGAGGGTACAGGGAGGCAGTGGGCAGGCAGGAACACACGACCCTCCCAGCTAGGTCCAGAGGACAGCTGGGGTTTCTGGGCATACTCCAACCTTTCTGCACACTCCCTGAAGAATTCACCTTCCCTTTTCTTTCAGGAAAAAGGGAACATAGGGGAACTGTGAATGGGGGTGCAAAGAGAGGGTGCATCCGGGTCACAGACCCAAGGAGGAGTTGGCCCCATACATAGTCCAGAACCTACATTCCCCATCCCTGGGCTGCCCTGCACTACGAGGCTGTCTGGCAGAGGGTCCAGGATGCAGTATAATCCTGAGGGTGTTCAAGAGTGAAACTGAAGCACTGTGCCTGTGAGGGGGGCACCCATGGGGACACGGAAGCAGATGACACTCCGTGAGGGAACCGCATCCAGATGACAGCTTCAGTGCCTCCCAGTTCCTATGACTCTTTAAGACTTTCATTTCTCTAACACACAGTCTCCATCCATCGGGCTTCCTGTTAACAAGATCCAATAATCTTTAAATATTTGTTCACTTTCATTTCTTGGTTCCCAAACACATTAAACTCTGCTTGCCTCCCACTCTCGCTTAGGGGGAAAGGCTCTCAAAGAGTCCGCTTATAAAGACAAAACAGCAAGAGCCTTTGCGCATTATACCTTCCCCCAACACTACCCATTCATCCCCAGGCGCCACCCCTCCCCTCAGATAACCCTCGCCCCTCCCCCACCTTCCCAGACTCCAAGGCGGCCGGGGCCTCCAAGAGGAGGCAAAACTGGCTCAATTCATCCCAGCGGGGTTGCCATGGCAACCCCGGGCCACCTAATCCCCCCCCAACACTATGCAAATCTCTCCTTGCCTCTCAACAGGCTGCTGAAAGTCACATTATCCTTGCAGGGGCAGCTCATTAAATTTTGGGGGTCTCCCCAACAGGTCAGGGTTACAAATGAAATGTAGGTGAGGGGCATTTGAGGACACCTGGGACACCTGGGTGGCACAAAGGGAGGGTGAGACTGAGATGGGGAGGGGAAAAGACAGACTATATGGGGAGAAACTGAGCCCATTCTATGGACCCGCTCCAAGTTCATATCCCTACAATCAGAAGGGTCAGCAAGTCCTACTTCCCCTAACAAGGGTGGTGGTATTTCGTAAGCTTCTGAAAATCAGTAAGTTATGGAGAAATTTGTATTGAAGCATCTGCTCCCCCTCAAGTCAGCCGCCTTCCAAACCATTACCATATTCAACCTCTCATTTTACAGAGAAAGTGTACAGGGCCCAGAGAAAACAAGGAGTGGCCTCAAAACACACAGCAGAATGCAAGTGACCCAGTCTCCCAGATCTAGATTAGCCCGTAGTGTTTCTGCACCCAGCCCACCAACCACCATTATTCAGGCCCAAATGTCCAGAGTGCCCAGGCCAAAAAGCCTGGGTCCACACGCACTGATGTTCATGTTTTACTGAATGCTTAGACATTCATTCTGTCCAGGGAGCGCCCAGCACTGCAATCAAAGGCTGGATGACCTGGAATGGTCTACCAATGCCGAAATGTGCTAGTGTAATGGACCTGTAATCCCAGGGCATGGAAGGCTGAGACGGGAGGATCACCTCAAATTTAAGGCCAACCTAGACTCCATAGTGAGTTCAAAACCAGCCTGAAATACACAACAAAACTCTATCTCAAACAAACAAACAAAAAAAGGCAGGCAGGGACAGCACAGGGACACCTCCGTGAGGGCAGAAAGCTGCTGGCCAGTGCTGGCAGCTACTATCGTCCGTTCCCACCGCCAAGCGCCACTGAAGAGACTCAGTGAGTGCCCAGTCCCATGCTGCTAATTGAGGGCCCTGGATGGAACCCAGGTTCCTAGAGCGTCTCTCTCCCACTTGATGAAAAACACGACATCCGGAAGACCGAGGAGGGTGCACCTCAATTCCTAGACCTTCCATGGTATTTCTGCTCAGGCTAACTGGACTGCAGCCTCCTCCCTGGAGAGGGATCAGAAGGGGTGTGGCCTCTAAGAAAGAAGGGTCAGGGAAGGTGACGGAAGAGCAGAGCACCAGCCCACCACTCTTCTGCCATGCTCTCTCCTCCCTCCGTGGTTCTCACCCTCACCCTGTCCCCTAACCTACTGCAGACCAAGCGGCCACCTGGCGTGCTCCTGGACTCCTGACAGAGCCCAGATCGCAGAAAATTCCTCACCACACTCAGAAGAGCGAGGGCCGACCCCATCTCTCATCCGCTGGTCTACCCCAGGGCCTTTCCCTTCCCAGGAGAAAATCACCACTAGTTCCCGCAGCAGGGGCCCCTCCCAGTATCACGCTGCCCCGGTCACTGTGATGGCCACTCTTTAACTTTCAGACTGGGTCAGGAAAGACAGAGGGCTCTTCCTGGATAAGCCATCGGGGGTGGGTAGGGTAGGTAAACAGCCACCCCCTCCTGCCTTTCAATCACACAGCTGGCAGGGCAGAGCCCAAATCCAAAGCCTTTAGGGTTCCGCCCAACTGCGCTGGACTCTCAGCTCTACAGGACCAGTGGGAAGAATTCTCTTGACCTTTGAGGCCCTGGGGTGCCAATGAAGAAGGATTCTCTCCAAACCAGCTAGTGTAGTTTTCAGTATGAATCTGTAATCCCAGCACAAAGGAGGCTGAGGCAGGGTGATCGCCATCGAAGGCCAGCCTGAGCTACAGCATGAATTCAAATACGCCAACGCTGATCAAAAAATAGTAACAACAACAACAACAACCCCAAAACAGTAGAAAAACTGAAAACAAATTAACAAAGATTTAAAAGGCAGAGGAGATAAACCAGGCGACCGAGGCAGGACAAACTCTCGTTTACTCCATCTCCTGTTCCTTTTCTTCTAATCCCAGTTTTTTTCTAGTACCAGCCGTCTCCCTCATCCCTCCGCTTTGGTCCCTGGCTTTCTCAGGACCTCTCCCTGCCACCTGTCCCTCTGCCCTCCCCCAAATAAAACCGACCAAAGTGAAAGAAAAAGGAGAAAAGAGTTTCAAGATCCACTTAAGACACTTCACAGGCACGTGACACTCCAACACCACTTTCCACTATCACAACTTCTGCAGCCCACAGGCCTCTCAGAAACCCAAGTAGTCTGTGGTGCACACACGGTGGGGGTGGATGCTGCAGTAACATCACCCGTACTCTTGGGTCCCCAGCAAAATCCACAGGGTCACCCAGTTCGAGCCGAACACCACACAGGGCTCAGGGACCACTCAATATGAAATGGTCCCAGTCCCTGGCAACAGATCCTCCCTGCTCCAACGGAGGCTACAGTCCTCCAGCACTGGGGTGTACATAGATCATCTCCACCTCCCTAACCCACTGTGTTCTGTGGCTTTTGTCCCACTGGCTATTTAGCGTGGACACAAACGCCCCTTATTCCAGATGACAATGGTTCCCTGGCTTCTCAATCAAGTGCTGCAGAACACGAAGGCGTTCTTACTGCTATCATCTTTCGTACTTGGAGGATGACATTTTCAACCACTTGGGCTTCAATCAAAGCCTTCCCTGGGATTATCTGGCCCCAGCAGCAGCCTCCCCAGGAGCCTGGACTGTGTCTGTCACTCACAGACCTTCAAGTCTACCCCAGCCAGCCTGGGAGCCCTGGCACCTGCCACAACCACAAAATGCAGAAACTTCCGATGTCCCTGGCCCCTCAGGTCTCAGCTCTGGTCTGTCACCCTTCAGGAACCTGTGCGTGGGGACTTCCCTGGCCTGCGCTTGTCTTCAGATGGCCCAGAGGAAGGAGGGTCGCAGCCTCCAGGAACCTAATCAAGAGAGGCTTGGTGTCCGGGTCTCTCTCTCTCTTTTTGATGTTTTGAGACTGAGTCTCACCCAGTATGTACTTCATGCTGGCTTTGAACTATGCATCCCAGGTTGGCCTTGAACTGAGGCTGATCCTCCTGCCTCAGCCTCCTGAGTGCTGGTATCACAAGTGTGGGCCACCATGCCAGGCCCCCCACTGTCCTACATCCCACAAAGGCAGCCTCTGCCTCAACATTCACAGTGAGAAATGGGTGGCCCAAATCCCTCGTATTTTAGCTGACTGTGCAACAGCCTTAACGAACATAAGAATTCAAAATCAGCAGCAAGGAAGACAGAGACTCTGCCTTGACTTCCTGGAGACACAAGAAGCACAGAGGGCCCTCCATGGGTGAGGAGAGGCGGACCAGGGTCCGGATCCCAGGGCCGCAATGTTCAAGCGGTCAGACCAACAATCCCCCAAGTGCTCCTCAGACCTCTGGAGGCAGGATGTCCTCCCTCCCCTCCGGTTTGCTCAGCCCCCACCGGAGGGAAGCGTTTATCCTGAAAGGCCAGAAAACAAAGGAGACCCAGAGGAGAGAAGAGAAAGCGAAAGGGGGGGGGCTCCGTGGGTCTCACCGTGCATTTGTCGAAAACAAGATATTGTCCCTTTAAGCATATAAAAACAAGGCCCTTGAGCACGCAGTTCTCACTCAGGCACACAATTATGGGTGCTTTCAGCTGTCTAGCACTACTTCAAGTGCACTCTTAAACCAGACTGTCAATGGCATGTTGAAAGCTATTTTGCTGGCTGCTATCATTAATAGCAAAGTGGAGAGCCAGGCTGATGAGAATTAAATATGGGGGAGGGGGCGGGTCACAACCAGTCATTACGGAATTACCAATGGGAAGAAGGAGACAAGCCACTTTGGGGAGCACAGGGTGGGGGAGAGCAGGCAGGAGGAGGCCACCGCGGTCCCCGCCCCCACCAGCACCAGCACCAGATGGCCCCGGGCCAGCCCTGGAGAGCCAAATGGGGCCAGCCGAGCCTCGAGCCTCGTGGGTGGTGAATGTGAGGGCAGAGAGGCCTGGAAGATCGCTTTGCTGCAAGATGTCACCACCTCGTCTCACTTCCCAATTCCCAAGTAGGATCTCCACCCCACAGGCATGCAAGGAAACCTTGGCTTCCGGAAGCAGAAGAAGCCTCTGGTTAGGGCTTTCCTGGGGGTTGTCGCCACCCCCAAGGAGCCTCCCTCACCAGCTGGGCTCCTGCCTACTCCACAGCCCTCCTGGCTGAGTCCCCTTTCCCAGGAAGAGCGAGCAGGCCGTGTCCCCGCAGCCACATTAGCACTTACCTCACTGTACTCCAATTACTTACCTAGCCGCCTGGCTCCTGGGGGGGGGTGCGGGGCGTGTCTTATTCCTCTCTGTAACCAACCCCAGCCCACACCCAGCACATCCCAGGCCCCTAATGACCGTTTTGGGAATGACCCCAACTCCCTCATTTTACTGACAAGAACGTGGATGCAGCCAGAGAAGCCTGTGGAGCTCGCACCAGCTCACAATTAAAACCCTCGCCTTCCTACTCCTGGGACAAACTGAGGCAGCGCTCTGCCTTCAGACAACCAGAATAACCTTGGGTGGTGAGAGCCCAGTGCCTTTACTGAGCACCTACTGCACGCTAGGTGCCGCAGAGACCTGGACACAAGGGCTTGCTGGTGGGAGGAGAAAACGAGGTGTGGGGAGGGGCTATCTGTAGCATATCCCAGGGGAAAGCCAGCCGAGACCGGGCCTTTGCTGCCCTTTGGCCCTCGGTGTCCCGGTGTTCTGTACAAACAGTGAGACAGAAAACACTCTTCCACTCAGAAAGGAAAAGGGAATTTATTCCTTAGTGATTCACTGCTACAACAAAACGGAAAGGCACGGCCTCTGTAAATTAGGCCTTCTGGGTGCCCCGTGGGAACAGTCCAAAGAGAGGAGGAGAAAGAGAACTTGTCCAGGGGTGGAGTTAAGGAACCAGGTTCCTACCCAGGATCAGGGTCTCAGGCTTGTAAGGCAGGAATAGGAACCATGGACCCAACCCCCACAATCATGTTCACCATCAAATATCCGAGAAGGAAAAGCCCCAGGGCAGCTACAGACCCCCACAGGTGAGCAAGCAAGGAAGGTGCTCAGGATGTGAGAAACTGGATACCAAAGAGGCAGAAGTCAGGTTGGTGGAAACCAGGGAAGGGTTGGGTTCTTGGGCTCCTGCAGAACAAAATGGATTTCACAGCTCAACTCAAGCTGCGCACCAGCAGGCACTGCCCTAGTCTAAGGACCTATGTGTCCCTTACCTCCTAGAAGGGAGGCCCACCTTCTCACCACCAACTAGACTCAATTCCTTCTCCAGGGTCCTTTTCAACCTACTGCCTGGCGGATTCACCATGACAACAGATCCTTATGCTGTTTGGAGATGTTTCAGCCTGAGCCCCGTATCATTACTTAGGTGACAAGCCTTAGAGAGATTTCTCGTATCTCACTTCAGCCTTGGGTTTATGGCCACCGCGTGGCTAGGATAAAAAGTTCACAGGTTTTACCACCTCTCCCTTGGCTGTGAACGTTCCCTCTGGGATTGCTAGGCAGGTATTCTGTGTTATTACTACACACATCAAAAATCATTAGTTGTGTAAATAGCTGGCAATTTAGAGGAGGACTGTGGACAGAGGGTTCAGCTGATATGGTTATACAACCCGAGTAGGGTACTTTGGACTTTGGTGGAGCCGAGTTTGTGGCCTTAGCCTCTTCAGATAATATCGCAGCAAACCAGTAGTCATTAAAGACACAGGGTGCTGGTAGTTAGTACGGGAGCCCTCTTCCTTTCTCCTGCTTTGCTAAAAAGATCTGGGGCTGGGAGGGAAGCCTGCCTGACAACCCGGTTGGGAGAGGGTAAGCCAGCTCTGCATTCTGGGCAGTGTCTTCTTCAGGAACTTGAACCATTTGGATGAGCAGCCATAGGTCTCTTTCGGTTCCAGGACTATATGACGGTGTAGTGCGGGCATGGTGCTATTTGCAAATCAAAATGCCTCAAATCTGGCTTCAACCAGCCATGTTCACCAACAGAGGGTGAAGGGCCAGCACGACCCATCTTCTCACAGTATCAGTGCCTCAGACCAAGACAGGTAAATGCGTGCTCAGGTCCCCAGCCTGTAAGGCAGCTTTGCAGTTGTGGCAGGCATTCAAAGATACCCTGAAGAGCTAGCTGGTCAGCCACCATCCCCTCCCTGGCCTCTCTGAATCATCCCTGACTTTCTGCCTGGAAGCAGGAGCTTAGAGGAGGTGGGTGACCCCTTGAAGTCCTGAGCCAGGCCTATGATTCTGTAATCTTCGCTTCACCATAATTAGGGAGCAAGGCAGAAGAGTGGGAGGAGAAACCATTTATTACTTCTCTGGGATTTGACAGCTTGCAAAGAGAGCTGGGGGGTGGGGAGAGAAAAACAGCCAAGGAAGTAGTCAACCGCAGAGAGCTGAACCTCTCAGGAAAATCAAAAGGGTGGGACACACCTGTATTGGTTGCCCTCTGTCATTTCTCGGGCCCATCTGGCCAACTTGAGGTTCCCAACTAACTGCCATTTCCCAGAAAGCCAGAAAAGAAATGCTTCAAAAAAATTGGTGGTGGTGGAGAAAGCATGTGCGTGTGTGCGTGTGTGCGTGTGCGCACATGTGTGTGCGCGCGCGTGTGCAGGCTGAGCCCCACCACTTTCCCAAGGTGCTAGCTACGTAGATCATCTATTATATAAAAGTACAGACAGTCCCCACCCCCACCCCGAGCTCAAAGATGAAGAATCCAGGCTGTTTGTTCCAGGCCGATGTAATCACACGAACAGTCAAGTCTAGAGGGCAGGACACTGCATGAATAATTCAAGCACTCCAGTCACTTGATTGTGTGTGCAGATAAAACACCAGTCAACCGCTAAACAGGTCAGCTGATAAACTTGTTTGCTCAGGCCTAACCACCATCCGCCAAATACACCCAAGACCCACGCTGCAATTAGTGGCAGGGCTTTCTGCAGAACCCTCACAAACCAAACAGAGGGAGTGGCCGGCGCCTTTAGGTCAGGGTTGCGTTTCTCAGCAAGGTTTCTTCACCCTCCTTGCTTCTTTGTTCCGACACAGCCACAGGGTGATTTCACCCAGCTCAGACTGCCAGGGCCCGGGGTGGCCCCAATCCAGGGCAAACGCATTTCAAGGCAAACGCAAAATGTACAACCACCTGTGCTGGGAAAGGGCAGAGAGGTTCTGATCTGAGCCCTTGGCCTGCCTCCTTGGTCTCCCTGAAGCCTCAGTTCCTCCACCTAGAAAAAGTGGGCAAAGAATCCCACTATCTGCCACTGGCACTGGCAGCTGAGGGGATTAGAAGAGAAGACGAAGCCACAAACCTCAGGCACCCCCACCCCCGCCGCCCAAGAATCCTGTTTGGGGAACGGCCAGAAATCCCAGATGCACACAGCTGCTCTTCCACCAAATGCATTATGATGTTTAACTCTTGTGGGTTCAGAGCATCCCTGGCCCTTAGAATACTACTCTGCTCCGTCAGCCAAGGTGGCTTCTTTCTGCCAGAGGCATCCACTCACAGCTCGGGGGACACCACCCATGCAGACCTCAACATGCAGCGACATATTACACCTTAATTACAAAGCTCTTAGGATAACTGCTGCTATAAATTTTAAACCTGGGTACAATTACCCTCTTTAAACACACCCAAGACACTAAGCACCTAGGAAAGGGAAAAAAAATAAATAAAGGGGGTGGAGAAAGGGAGGAAGTGACACCTTACATAATATGCAAAGGTCCTCAAAACACCCACAAGCCCTGGTTCATATATGTTATGCCTCCTTTCTGGACCAGTGAGACCGGGTCAGATCTGCCGGGAGTGGGGCAGAACCTATCTCTGCTCTGTTCTCTGGAAGAAAACCTTTCTTACACACAAAGCAGCATCTGTTTATTATTTCTGCAGACCGAGGAGTTTTAAATGTGGTAGTCTTCAGGTGCCATACCTTAGGAAACCACAGGCTGGATTCCCACACTGCTCAGTAAACTCAGGCCCTTCCCAGCTGCCTTTCACCCAATGCTGGAGTTCCCTCCAGGAGGGGGAAGGAACCGCATTCAAAAGCCTCTATATGAAGCCACTCAAGCGGGCAGGAATCAGCACGCTTTCCCGGGTCACCTGCCCTTCTCACCTGCCCTGGGTCCTGCCCCCTTTAAAGAGCAAAATTTAAACCTTGTAAACGACTGTTAATTTAGAGCAGAAAATCCATTCAAGTCACGGTCACCAAAGGCTAGAATGAGTCAACAACCTTCTGAGATTTCATGAACACCAATTGTTAAAAAGAACAACCGGCCTGCGCCTTTTATACGTGCCAAGCCAAATTATAGGCAGCCTTTCCTTGGTACAAAACTCCACAAACATGCCTCTCCCACAGCCCGGCCTAGCACTGGAGCTAGTTACTGATATGCAGCGAGATAAAGAGTGTTTGTATTTGCTCGGTTTGAGGTATACTGTTATTAAAAAAGTGACAACACAAGGTAGTTTACATATCCATCAAACGACAGCACACTAGTTAAACTGGTTTGACTTCAGGATTTCAAAGCTGAGCTCAACACCCAGCCATCTCAAAGCCAGGCCTGGCTGCCTCTGGCAAGCTGACTTCACCCCTCAGCCCCAGCTTCCTTCTCTGTAAAATGGGAACTCGGCTGCCTTCAAATTAAGAGAGACAGATGAGAAACTGCCTCCTAAATGTAAGGCATTAAAGTTGCAGTTCATTCCTAAACCACCAGTGGCTTCATTTCCTTAAGTTTCAATAGCTGAGTCTAGCTTTCAAGTTTAATCTTATCAAGGCAGAACATCACATTTTTGCAAAAAAAAAAAGGTGGGGGGGAAGGGGGTTAAAAAATCCTCCTACATTTCCTCTTGAGAATCTTACGTTAAAATACATAAAAGCAGCCGGCCACCTCTAGGTTCCAGGGAGTTTGTTAAGCAGCTCCTGGAGGTGCAACTTTTCCTTTGGTCCTTTATTCTCTACCAAAATCCAAGACTAGCACTAATTTCACAAGCTCAAGTACTACAAAGCTTAGTGTGGCCAAAAAATTAGAAAAGCCTCAGCACCTTACAAGTCAAAGGCTACAAGTCAAGAACCAAACTTACTTTCAAACCAGAAGAAGCAGAGAAGGGTGTGCTTTAAGTTTTTTTCAAGACACTGAAATAGCTTTCATAACAAGAAAAGCTCTTACCTGCTTGTGCATTTCTATGTTCAAGCCATAGGACATCTCATAGTACTAAAAGCAAAAAGAATTGCCGTTAACAAAACAACCTAAAAAAATTCTTCATTTTTCAACATCAACATCACAGACACTGTAGTGAGAAGCGCCAGCCGGGTACTCCCACCCACACAGTCCCTGCCATTTTCCCTGTTTATACAAGGTGCAGCCTCCACAGGGAATGCTGTGTACATTGGGTCCCTCTTGTCCTCTGAGAGTTAGCTAGCTCTGTGTGGAAGCCCTCTTATGTGGATATAGGCGCGCTTGAAGTGCCTCCCGCGCCCTGTGGGAAACAGAAAATATAAACCCAATGGAACAGACTCTGGCTAAAGCGTTGACAGTCTACCTAGGGTGCAAGGGCAGAAAAGATTCAGCTGGGGATCCCCGAGGAGGGAAGCGGAGGCAAAGAATTTCCAAAGGTTCCCCCAACCCTCAGAAAACCAAGAGGAAGGAGGGCTTTTCTGTCCTACGCTGGCTACATCCCAGGGCTGCCAGGCAGAAAGTTTCCAAAGGCTCCCAGGAGGTCTCCGAGAGAGATCTTTATCCAACCCTGCCACGGGATCGTCCAATCCTATCTTTCTAGCCAAGATAGCGCAAGCAGCCCTCTGGGAGGCCCTCAGAACACATTAAAGGCGCTCAAAGCCAGTGCAGAGGTCCCCGGCTGGAAATCTGCATTGCTCTTTCTGCCCCTCCTCTCCCAACCCCCTCCTCCAATGCCCGGGCCAGGGGAAGCTGGTGCGGCGGAAAGCACTCCCGGATGGCCCTGTTTCCCGCTCTGTGCCGCTGGCCCACGGGGTCCCCAGCGCCCTCCTCGGCGGATCCCAGGGAGCCCTGTGCGCCCTGCCTGCGCTCCCCTCCCGTTCCTCTCACCATCACGTAATGGCGCTGCATCTCCGTCTTCTCGTTTGCCAGCTTGTCGTACTCCACTTTGAGGCTGCGAGAGCAGGAGGAGCTGCTCAGGGCCAGCGCCCGCAGAGCCTCCTCCGGGCGCCTCACCGAAGGGCCCCCGAGAACCACTTCCCGGACATCCCCGGGACACCCCATTATCTTCGAGGCGCCGGGGGTTTAGGTCCCCGCCTTGGGGAGAGGGGCGCTCAAACAACTCGAAACTTTACACGGCCCGGGGGGGGGGCTTGTTTGTTCCGGCCGCGGGGTGGGGGGGCGGCTCCAGCCGCCGATCGAGACCCCCGGAAGCCACTACAAACCCACGGGCGACCTGACCCCACCCGAAGGCGGCGCCGGGAGCTGCCGGCTGCGGGCAGGCAGGGGTTAAGGAGACGCGCTCAGATGGGGAAACAAAAGGCTGAGGCCCCGCCGCCCCGGGGTCGGCGGCCCTCTGTCCCCGCGGGGGGTGGTTGCAAGAGCAGCTCTGGGCTGCCCCTCCCCGCCAGCCCCCGGGGCCGCCCCCCGCGGCCTTACCTGTGATACTGAGCTTGCAGGAACTGGAATTCGTCTTTGATCCTGTCACAAGACTCAGCCACCGTGAATTTAAATCCCGGCTGCCCGGGTTGGTGGGGAGCCTGCAGCCGACGAGGACGAGACGGAGGAGGGGGAGGCATCAGACGGGAATTCCGGCGACCCCGGCCCCTCCCCACCGTGCGCAGCCACCCTCCCTGCCCAGGCCATCCCAAGTTTCCCAGCTCCCAGATGGGGCGCGGGTGGGGGGGCCTCACCTCTTCCACAGAGGGGCCCCACTCCCAAGTAAGCGGGGGCGGGGAGACCAGCCGGGCGAGTTGGGAGACTTAGAAGAGGGGGCTGGGAGCGTGGACAGCTCCCCCTAGGCCGCCGCACGCAATCCCTCGCGCCACCGGGCTGAATCACCCTCACCTCCACGGCACCCCCCAGCCCCGGCCCCTTTGTGTGCACACGCGCGCACACACGCGCTCCCAAGCACACGCACACACACCAGAAAGGTAGCAACAAGCAAAATGGAGGTGCCAGATAAACTGCCTCGTTTACCCTGCCATGATAGATGCTTAAATAAACCGAGTTGCAATTACTCACCGGATGTCTGCCTTGCGGATACATGGCAGGGAGGGGTCGTGATTCGCAGACCGTGGAAGAGCCGAGAGCCCGGGCCGGGGAGGTGCGGGGGAGGGGGGAGCCGAGCCCGAGCGGGGGGCGGCCGGGAAACCGGGAGCTCGCCCCCGGCCCCCCCACCCCGCTTTCGCAGCGGAATCCCAGAGTCGGGCGCCCGCCCCAAGCGGAGACAAAGAGCCGCGGAGCAGGCGGCAAAGTCGTCGGCGGGTACCGAGGCCGGGCGGCGGGAGCGGGCTTTGTGCGCCTAGGGCTCGGCAGGCTGCGGCCGGCCGCCTTCCCCCGGCTGTGTGCAGAGCGTCAGAGCCGGGGGCTTCGCGGACATCGTCGGTCCGGCCCGGGGTCCCGAGGCCGGGGGCCCCTCCAGGGGCGAGCGCAGGGCCCCTGTGGATCGCTCAGTGTGTCGAGCTTAGTGGGGGACGCGCCAGGGCAGCCCCAAGCATCCGGGGCTGACGGGTCAGATCCCACGGGCAGCGGGGCCCGGGGCTCACGGCGAAGAGAGGAAGGAAGCTGGCAAGAAGGTGGCGGCTTGGGGCCGCAGGAGCGCCGGTGGGTGCGGGTTGGGGCCCGGCGCGGGCGCTTCGACGCCCCCCCCCCGGAGAGGAGCCTGCTGTTCCGTCTGCTACTGCCGCCGCCGCTGTAAGACCTTCCCGGGGCCGGGAGGAACTCCGGGCTCAGAAGGCGCAAAGCAGCATCCTAACTCCAGCGGGCACGGGAAGCTTCAGGCAGGGGTCCTCGTTGCTCCTAGCTCGAGCGTTGCGTCCCCGGCGAGAAGCGATCGGAGCGCGCAAGCAGGAGAGCACTGGAGAGGAGACGCAGCCCGAGTGTCCGGAGAGCTCTGCGGCTTCCTTCCTTTCCTCGGCCCGGCTCTCCACTCCGCGGCCCGACAAACCCCAACACACACACACACACAACACAGGTATACACACACTCAAAAAAGTCCGTCGGACCTGCGGATACCACACACAGACAGGCGAGGGGGACGAGCACGAGGTCTGAACTGCCGCGAGAGCAGTTCCAAATAGGGACTGAAAAGTAACAAAATAATGTGGCAGCTTCGCCCGGCGCTGGCCAATGGTAGCGCGGGACCCCCACGTGGGGCAGCGGAACTCGGCCTTCGATTGGGCGCCGCCGGGCGCGACGTCACAATGCCCTCTTGTGTCTAAAACTATGCATGAAAAGTAGCAATCAGGCCCTACCCGCTGGTGACTTTCGCATGGGAGTGAAAAACAGCGCTCCTCAGATCAGGAATTAACCGAAAGACATATAATAAATAGATATATATTATAGTCTTGGGCTGCTAGGATTTTTTCCCCTCCTCTCTTTTTTTCTTCCCACGATCTACTTGCAAATAATTATTTGGCGGAGCAGGGAAAGAGAAGACAGAGGAATAACAACAAAAGAAAAAAAGGCAAGCTATACAATCCTCCAAACCTGTGGCTTATAGTAATGTATCAGTTTATTCTGCAGTGGCAGCAAACGATTCCTCTCTCTAATCTCATTAGGTCTGCAAAGCGGCCCAATTAGATACTATAAAACAAACAATCACTTTGTCACTTTAATGTTTTCACTTCACAAGATTTAGGACCCATAAAATGGTGGCTCCCAAAGTTGCCTCTGACCTTTAAAATTTTTGCTCGGAAATGAGGATGTCCCTTTTTTTCTTTTTTTCCTTTTTTGGGGGGTCTCTTTTCTTGTCCCCTCCTCATTGAGCCCCCAGCTTCGCTTCTTTGTTCTTTCGCCCTTCTTTTCAGAAAGCCAAATAAACAGCGCCTCTGATGTGCGGCGGCTGCCTGCGAGAAGCCTGGGCCACTCTGGCTAGGCGGGCAGCGGGCTCACCTCGCGGCTGGTTCTTCTAGAGGCTTCTCCGTAGGGACAGCTACGTCCCGGCCACAGCCTCGCCGGGCCGGAGTCCTACGGAGTGGATGGAGTCGGGATTGGGACCAGGGTTCTTCGGGTCGCAACCCGCGAGCTCCGACTTCCTACCCGGTCTACTCAGCCTACTCGTGACAGTAGCCTGTAGCGGCTCAGTCGCCAGCCTCGACGCCCCAGGGGGCACAGACGCTATTCCGGCGGTCTCTCGCGTCAGTCGCGGACCCTTGCGCGGTCAATCAGACCACTCCACTTCGGGGCCACTTTCCCCGCACCCTGAGGGTCTGGCTGCCCAGAGCTCCGAGTTACATTAGGGGATGCGATCGCGCCAGCGGGCCTTGGCGAGGGCACCGCAGGGTGGCCCCCAGGTCCCTCCCGGGCCGCTCGGCAAGCGCGCGCGCCCCCCATCTATATTTTCCCCTCATTAGGAGCCCGAGGTTCGCTTTTGCATCTTAATGAGGAGCTGAGCGCGCGCTGAACTCGGAGGCCGGTGCAGGGTGCTACACGTGAGCGCCCGCTCCGGCCGCCGGCCCAGAACCGCGCTCTTCTCATTTATTTATTCTCCTAAATAAAAACATAAATCGTGCGCGGTGCGCACTGAGGTGGGGGGAAGGGAGAAGCCCGGGCCGACAGATGCGAGCATCTGGCCGCAGCATTCATTAGACACAAAATGGCTCCTCTTTAGAGCTTCCTTTTTCCCCCCTCCTCCTTCTCTGCCCTCCCCCTGACGTCACGGGTGGGCGCACCCGCTTCCTACCTGCCCCGCCCCTTTCTCGCTGGTCTCCCACGTGGGGAACGTCAAGCACGCCCCCGAGCAACCCCAAAGCACCAATCATAGACAGCCAGAGGGGTTCTCTACTTCTGATTGGTGAAGTTGCCAGGCGCTGTCAGTCGGTGGCCAGAGCTGTCAGTCAAAACCACGCGGGGTGGGGGAGCGCTGACAAATGCCGAGGCTTCTGAGCCTCCCGCTTGCAAATAGTGCTTGGAATGGCTGCTTAATTAGCTTTGAATGGCTTTTCCTTCCAGCTCAAACAATCTGTCACTACCATGTGGTATAAAGGAGCCATGCATAAAAAAGTAAGCAGAGGCTAAATATCAATTTGATTTTGTGTATCAAAGGAATATTTTATTTTTCTCCCTAGTAATGAAACGTATCAATTTAAATAATAAAAGGTAAAAACACACACACAAACCCCCTCACACACAAAAAAAGAAAGAAGAAGCAAAAAAGGAAATGGAAAAGAAAACCCCAACGCCACAGTATTCCAACTCTTATACACTCCTCCAATAGGTAATTTCTGCGGCCCACTTTCGGGAGAAAGCCTGAAACTCCCCACCCCCACTCCTTCAACTTGCATTTAGTGTTTTGTTGTCGTAGCGCTCTCTCAGGCCGGGAGCGGTGGGAGAGGGGAGGCCTGCGGGGGCGGGAGTGGGGGCAGGGAGCAGGGCGAACTTTGAAGGAAGCTCTTTGAAGCCGCTAATCAAAGTGCAGGGGGTTTTAAGACCCCGTAAACTGGGGGTCCAACAGCAGGTCTCGATTTGGGAGTCGTGGGGGAAGAGAGCGGTGTGCGTGTCACCCAGATTTATTAAATGCAATGCCTTCAAGATGCCCGAGACCTGCGCCTCGCCTAGTCCCCCTCTCAGCCTCTCTAAGCCGACTCCCACGGCGCCCCTAGGTCGGGTTCACGCGGGCTGTGCTGCATCTCAGGCTTATGCCTTGCTCCTGCCCCGACTGCAGCGCTCCGGGAGAACCCAGCGCTCCAGCAAGAGCACCCCCGAGCGGCGGCGTGGGGGGGGGGGTCACTGGCGCTAAGGCACCACGCAAGCCACCCTCCCCTCACTTCCACGGGGAGCGGGGGCGGCCAGGCTGCTGGCCCATTTTGCAGAATAGAAAAGAGGGGCCGAGGAAGCGTAGTAATTTGGTCCAAGCAGAGCAGAGGAGGCAGAACTGGAATCCTGGACAGTCGCCTCCGCTGCCAACTTCAGGATCTCCTTTGCTTGTGGCAAGCAGGGTCTGTGCGACTGTTTGAATAAGAAAAGAAATTCATTCCTATCTACCCATTCATTCATTCATTCATCCCTAGCTCTTTCTGAGGGTCTGGCTGTGGGGGCTGCACCCAGCCTTCCCAGGCCACCAACCCGAGCAAGAAGGGGGGAAGGAGGTAATGAACCCCACAGCACCCCTTTAAGTTCGCCGCCTCTCTACCCCCTCCACCTCCCAGCCACCCTACACATTAGGAGAAACAAGAAGAAAAAAGTATATTTCCTTTATGCTCGAGAAAGAAAAGAAAATTAAAAACCAAAAAAAAAAAAAAAAAAAAAAGGAAAACATACATACAACACCCTGTCCACAGCGCTTGACAATTATTTTAAAGAAGGAGGGGAGTGGTGGAGAGAGAGTTCAAACGTCTCTGTCTCCAGTTCTAATTGGAAACGTTTCAACTGTTTATGTTACAAGAAGTGTCAGGGACGTTTGCTACCGGAGAGCTGACTTTTCATTGGCTGCTTAATTGAGTACCTCGGAATCCACCCCACGTGGGACAGGAATTCCTGGCGCAAAAAAAAAAAAAAAAAGTCACCCGGTGAGATTGAAAGCCCGGCCTGGATTTACAGAGTGTAGGTTCCCCCAGACCCTTGTTTGGGGGTTCAAGATTATAGATGGACAGCTTCTGCCAGCCCCGAGGGCCACTCTTCTGGTTCTTTAAAAATAAATGTCAAGCATTTTGGATAAATATGTTCCCACCCCTTTCTCAGGAATTAGAGGCCACCAGGCCATGGCCTCCTGGCGTGCCTCCTCTGGCTTTGATCATTCATTCATTCATTCATTCATTTTTTTTTCATTCGTTCATTTGAGTCCTCCCTGGAACTGCCCAAGGGAAAGAGAAGTCTCCCTGACCACGTCTCCTTTTGCTTAATTACACAAGGTTCCTCTGATTCTTGGATTTTGCCTTAATTACAAAAATAATCTGTTCCCCTCTACCCCACCCTCCCCAGCCAGCAGACTTCCTCCACAAGCCAGTACCTCACTATAAACAAGGGAAAGGGAACTTTGTATTTATTTAGCAAACTCTTATATGGCACTTACTCTATCCCAGTTGCTGTTCTAAGCCCTTGACAAATATTAACATATTTAATCCTCACCCAAAGAACGAAGTGGGTGCCATTATTATTATCCCATTTCACAGATGCAAAATAGACGGGCAGTACAGTAAGGACTTGTCCAAGGTCATTTCAGGGACCTATTCATTTGAACTCAAGCAACTGGGCTCCGGAGTCTAAATGTACTCTTTTTTGTTGTTTTGTTTTATTGTTGTTTGGCTTTTGAGATAGGGTCTCATTGTGTAGTACAGACTGGTCTTGAACTGTTCTGTGTAGTCCAGGCTGGCCTGGAGCTCAGAGCACTCATGCTGCCTCAGCCTCCAGAGTGCTAGGATTACATGTGTGTCCCACCACACTATGCTATTAGAATCTGTATGCTCTTCATGCTGCTATCTCTACAAGTTTGGCTTTCCCGGAAAGGCAAGGCAGAACAGGGCTACAGGATAGGCCTGTGGAGAAATTTGGAGAGAGCCCTAAGAAATCTCATAGGGAACCCCTGTAGAGCTCATCCTGGAGCCCTCACTCCAGGGGTCGGGGTTCAGGAGGGGACCTCCATGGTGGAGCGACTTTCCAGGGTCTCCCTACGCCCCTCCCAACCCCTTGGCTGGATCAAGCTCTGTGACCTTGGGGGACTTGGTTAATCTTGCCTCCATTTCCTCATCTGTAGAGTGGAGATAACAATCCTGTTTAGCTCAGAGGCCTGTTTTGAAGATCAATGGAGATAATGCATGCGATGTACTTAGTACAGACCTGGCACATTAAGGGATCAATACCAGTTAGCTGTGGCGGCCACAATGATATAAGATCAGCTGGAGGAGTCCACCAGGAAGGCCTGGTGTTGAGTCCTGGTCCTGGACAGGGGAGAGGAAACCAGGCGGTCACCCTGGTCCTCGGATGACCTTGGACTCCTAGGGTGTATGGGGAAGGGGAAAGAGAGAAGTGGGAAGGGCCATTCAAAGCTACCCCAGAGGGGTGTAGGGTAGGTGTAAGTGGAGAGATGCGCCAGCTGTCCCTGCAGCAGCACGGCTCTGAGAAGATAAGCCCAAGAAGAGAGTAGATAAAAGTATAGTCTCGTTTGTTCTAGTGAGAAAGGGGATTCTGCGAGGATTTCCTCGGCAGCTAGAGTTAGTTCCAGTGGTGGTGGTGGGGGGGCCTGGAGGAGCAAATCCTTCTACCAAAACCCTTCCTTCCTTTTTTGTTTTGTTTTGCAATACTGAGGGTTTCACCCAGGGCCTTTTGCACTGAGCTGTATCCCCAGCCATTTTTAATTAGACAAGCTTTCAATGAGTCACTAAATTGTGCAGATGAGGCTTAAAATGCAGTCCTCCTGCCTCAGCCTCCCAAAGTGCTAATAAAAGTGCCCCTAAAGGCTACTAAAGTCAGGAGAGAGGAATTCACTCATCAATGCTGTGCAGCAGCACTGGCCTGGGCTCAGGAAGCCTGGGGTCTGCAAGATCTTGGGCAAGACCTCAGAACTCTTGGGGGGGGGTCTCAGTTTCCACATTTGTAAAATAGTGATCAAAGCACCGATTGATTGCCTGGCAAGAGCCTACAGAAGACCTGTGTGTTCCGTGCAAGACTTTTGTGGAAGTAGCGAAATCTAAGGGAAGTTCTTAACTCTGGGACCCTTAAGGCCCAACTGCTCTTGGTTCTGGGCTCCACATAGGTCCTGCATGTTCCATAGAGGCTGCTCAGGAAGTGGTGCTGAGCAGCAGGGGCACTGTGACACTCAGGGAAGCTGCCGCTGCGTTGTAGCACTGAGTATGGCTAAGCACAGAACAGGAGCTGTCCAGAAGAGAGCAAAGGCGCCCCACTAGGAGACTAGAGAACACAGGAGATGTGGTGTGCTCCGTGGCCCTGCAGACAAAGGAAACCAAAGGCTAAGGCGTCCAACTATTGGCGATGATGTACAGAGAGTTCCTCTTGACCACCTGGGACTCGGTGGGGGGCAGGTGTGCAGAGCAGGCTTGGAATGTGTTTGCTCACCTGTGTGCAGCAGAAGCACAAGGCTGGAAATGTTCTCCCCACACCTCCTCCAAAGCCGCTTTGAACTGCAACCCGAGGTCCCCAAGGCACACTCTGCTGACCTCTATTGACTAATGGCGCGGGGTTTCTGTGCCTCATGCTGGAACCAGGTAAATATTTATCGAAGTGATTGGGCGTCCTAATTAAGAGATTTGTGCCTTTTCTTTCCTTCCTTCTTGAGAATTCAGAGCAGAAGCTGAGGAGATTAAGAAATAGTTTGCTGGTATCAATGCATCTGGCTTCACAAGGGTGAGGGCCAACCAGGCCTCTGGCCAGTAGGACAACATGAGGAACAAGAGGCACCCTAGCGATTGGGGTGGGTTTTTTGGTACTGAGGATTGAGAACCCTTCTCACTGAGTTTTTATTTTGCAGATACGTTGTTAAATTGTCCAGGCTGGCTTCAAACTTTTTATTCTCCTGCCTGCTTCCTGGAGTGCTAAAATTATAGGATTTATGCTCCCACACCCTTTGTATATCCTTTCATTAAATGAATTTATAAATATGTTGCACACACATAGTAGTAGTGGGGAGTTTGATTGTTTATCTGTGCTGCCTACAGGGTGCTCAACTGGAGGGATTTTGCTTTCTGGGGGACACTGAACAGTCTCTAGACACACTTTTGTTGCCACAACTCAAAAGGGTGCTACTGGCATCTGTCACGGGTGTAAACCAGGGATGCCACCCAGCATCCCATAATGCCCAGAATAGTCCTCACAACAGAGCATTATCTGGCCCCAAATGCCAACAACGCTGAAGACATGACCTTCTCCAATCCCAGCAAGTGGAGCGGTTCTATCCCCCTATTTTGTACCAGTCAACTGAAATACGAAATGTGGCGCATGTGTAACCACGATGCTGTCTGTTGGACCCCATCTCTGTCTCCAAAGCCCGCTCTTTGCTGAATCCTCAGCATCTTCTTTTTTAGAAAGCAGTTCCGACCAGCCAGCTGTGGATCCCCTTGTGTGGGGTTTTAGCTGTTTTAAAAGATCGCCCTACATGTTAGCAATTTTGTAGTAACTCCACTAAAATCTTTCCAGGAAGGGCTAGCTCTAGACAAGTCCTGAGGTCCCCTGGCAGCTCCTGCAAGCAGGGACAATGGGCCTGGACCCTCTAAGTGTCTGTGTTACTCCTGCAAATAGCCACAGCCATTGCTGGCCCAGCTTTAAATGACATCAGGGGAAAAGATTATGTAGAATTAGATTGTGTGGTTTTGGTGGAGACAGGTGGCCTAGGGTTGTTTTCTTCCTTTAGGAAAGAAGACTAGAGCAACTGAAAGGGGTGGGCTGCAGCAGAGGCTCTGTGGGGCCAGGTTGGAGGAAGACCCTGATTCCTGGGCACAGGGAGAGATGTGTGGATGAAAGGGGTACGGAGACTTCAGTTGTAAGGAGGAAATCAGGTAAATGGATGTGTACAGAGATTTTTGTTTTTGTCTTTTTGAGACAGAGTCTTGCTATGCAGTTCAGGCTGCCCTTGAACTCACTTTGTACCCCAGGTTGGTCTCAAACTCTCAGCGATCCTCCTGCCTCAGCTTCCCGAGTGCTGGGATTACAGGTGTGTGCCACCACATCTGGCAGAGTTTTTTATTCTGGAGCAGAATTGCAAAAATTACTCACTTGAGAGGCCTGGAAGTCCAACTCACTGCATAACAACTAACCCACTGAAAAGCTAAAGCAAAGTGTGATAACAAAAGCAGAAATAAATACCAATTCACGTTTGTCTGGTATTTGCAGCTTGAAGCCCACATCTGTGGATCCACAGGGAAGTCACATCATACACGATGTGGAAACTGTGCTCATCTGATGGGTGAATACAGTGAGGAACAGAGGAACAGAAAGAGTCACGGGGTTTGTGTCCCTCGTGATACTTGGTAATGGCAAGCTCCAACTGGTATTAGATTTCTGAAACTTTGAGGCCAGCCTGGGCTACATATGTTATGAGTTGAAGGCCAGCCTGAACATTGAACTATGTAGTAAGACCCGGCCTCAAAAAAACAAAACAAACAAACAAAAGAAAACCTGGAACTACATAGTTTTTTGTTCAGACAGCTCAGTGTGGTTGAAGGACTTACAGAGCTGGGTGTGGTCCCAGGTGTGGGAGACATTCTCAGACTCTCTGTGTTGTCACGCTCAGGGAGCTGTGACCCCAAACTCAGCACCATTCTGCTTCTATCTGATGATCAGGCAGGAGAGGGAGACTGAGAGGAGGGGGTGCCTCACATGCCCCAGCAAGCCCCCCACTGGAAAGGGCCTGGGCAGCCTCCAGAGGGAGGACTTTGGCCTCCAACACAGCCCTGCCAGCCATGGAGTGAGCCTGTGTCCATAATCATTGTACTAACCTGTCCCAAACCAGCTGGCCTCACCAACCTGCCAGCAAAGCCCCCGGGAAAGAAACAACGCTCTGCTCTCTGCTAAGCAGGAGCCTGGCACTTCTGTTGTGCCATCTAATTTATTACCTTAATCTCTTGGCTTTCAACATCCACTCCAATTCCCTTCCTAGGGACCTGTCTGCAGGCACCACAGGGGCTCACAGCTGAACATCATGCATCCAGATCCCTCGTGGCCAGGTTCTGGATGAAAACTCAGTGCCATGTTAAGATCCTCCCAAGCAAGAGAAGAAAGCATCGGGGAAATGCTGGCCACAGTCATCTGTTTTTGGAGATGGGTTTCTCTGCACCCATGTGCCAGTGCATGGCCACACCCTTCATGGCTGAGTCCCGTGTGCATGTGTGTTGAGGGTTAACAGCTTTCTGAGCTCTTCATCTTGGTGACAGCAGATCTTCTTGAAGTCAGAGGCTGTACAGGATGGCCACCTGTCTCCTCAGCCTCCTGTCTATCCCAGACCAGGTAGGCCCTTACCTCCATAGAACTGCTAGAAGAAAATCTAATGAGACATCATCACAACACTGGAGTGGACAATGATGGCTTGGATGTAGCACAGGTAACAGAAGAAACTACAGACAAATGGATGTAGATCAAACTGACTGCATCCAGGGAAGCAATTCACACACTGAAAAGGCAGCCTACAGGATGGGAAAAAATATTTGCAAATCATATATGAGGGGGGTTAATATTTGAATATGTAAAGAACTTGCAATCTCACAATAAGAGCAACAACAACAAAACCAAGTTACTCACTTTAAAAACAGTCGAAGGATTTGAAAGATATTTCTCCAAAGAAGCCTTACAAACATCCAAAGAGCATATGATGAAAGTGTGCTCTGTGTTACTAATTACTAGGGAAATACTAAATCCTAATGAGTTATCATCTCATACTCAATCGGAATAGCCACTGTATGAAAAACAAAATAACAAGTGTTGGTGAGGATGTGGGGAGACTGGAAGCCCTGTGCACAATTGGTGGGAATGTAAAATGTGCCTACCACTATTGGAAACAGTATGAACATCCTTAAAATATTAAAAATAGAACACAACCTTATATAGCAATCTAACTTCTTGGTATATGTCCAAAGAAATTGAAAACAGAGTCTCAGATAGTTGTACACCCAGGTTTTATTGTGGCATCTTTCACAGGAGCCAAGAGATGGAAGCAATTGTAATTTAGGCCACAGACAGGTGGATAGATAAAGAAAATGTGATACACATGTGTGCGCACGTACACACACACACACACACACACACACACACACACACACACACACACACACACGTACACAGTGGAATATTACCCAGCCTTGAAAAAGATGGAAAGATGGAAATCCTGGCATCTTACAGCATGAATGAACTTTGAACATAGATGCTAAGGGAAAGAAATCAGTCCCAAAAAGAACAATTCAAGTTGGGGAAAAGGAGGATATTAGGAACCACTCAATAGGTACAGAGTTTCAGTTCTGCAAGTTGTGAAGTCCTAGAAATCCGCTGCCTAAGACTGTGCATACAGTGACTACTATCGTAGTGTGCACTCCAACATGGTAAAGATGAGGCTGGAGCAGGAGGATCGCAAGTGCAAGGCTAACCTGGGCTACACAGTGAGTTCCAGCCTTAGACACTAACTCCCTCTAGCAGAGATGAGCCAGGTCAAGTAGCAGAGCCCCAGGTTCCGGTTCCTAGCCTCTGGACTTACAATGACATGATCGGCTTCTTCCAGCAAATCCCTACCATGCCGATCTCAGCCTGCTGGGGGCTTTAGGGGCATCTTGTCATTCCTCGTGTTTACTGTTTGATAAGGATAGTGACATTGATGGCACATGGGCCCCAGGAGCGCGTGTGTACACAGATGACTCCACCCACCTAGCAGAGGGTTCGGAGCCGCTGATAGAGACACGGGTGGCTTGCTGACCCTCCTAATAAACTGTTTTGGCTGTGGAAACTTGTTTATATCTGAATGTTCCCTAAAGCCTCATTGGATCCCAGGTAGGGCTTTGGGAAGCTGATTGCATTACAACTAATTTGCTGTCGGGGGTGGGGCCTGTTGGAAGAGGTGTGGCCTACGAGGGTTTCTCTCTCTTCTCTGCTTCCTGTGTACCATGCTGTGAGCAGCTCTCCCCTGCCACACCCCCTGCCATGCCATTTCGGCAAGGAAGCCGCCAACCATGGATTGCAAAGTGGTCCAAAATAAACCTCCCGTCCTTTAAATTTCAGGTGCTGATATTGTGTCCTAGTGATAGCAGTGACTGATCCTTGTTTTGGCACAGACTCGGTTTCTTTCATCTGTAAAATGGGAATCAGAATAGTGGTGAAATTAAGCAGGATGTCCAGTGCGGGTTGGAAGCAGCTTGGTGTGACTGGCAGCAATTCTGGATGAACAGTGAGGACATGTCACCTGGTCTGTCCCAAAGCACCCAGACTCCCAGCTCTTCATCTGAATCCAGGCGTGGACACTTTTATACCAGGAGCCCCATTTTCTGTCTCTGGGACTTAATTATGCCTCACTTTGACAGGAGACTGAACAGGAGGGACGCTGGGTAATCGGAGGCCCAAGCGCTAGAAGTCTGGGCTGATCAGAAGGCCTTGGAGCCCCTGACAAAGGGAATTGTGGGGAAACTGAGATTTCAGCAGGAGGACGGGGTGGGGCTTGATCATCTAGAGCAGCGGCCCTGCTCCCGCCCCCAGGCAATGCGCAGAGGGGTTAGGGGCCAGTGCCCCATGGTTGGTATGTTGGGGGACCCAGTTAAGTAAGGGTGAGTGGTGCCCTCAGGCCTAATGAACTTTAGGATCAGCAAACCCAGGTGGAGAGGAGGCTGGACAGACAGGAAGCATGCAGCCTGCCTCCAGAGTGGCAGCATGGCAACAGTGTTGGGGACATGAAACCTGGTATCCTGGCCTCAGTTTAGGGCAGCTCTAAAAGGCCAGTACCCTGAGCATGAACACCCTTCACTTTACAGTTGTTAGATTTAGCAACCACATATGTAAGCCGTCAGTTAAATAGAAATCAATCTTTCTTTCTTTTTTGTTTTTTTGAGACAGGGTCTCGCTATGCAGTTCAGGCTGGCCTTGAGCTCACTTTTGTAACCCAGGCTGGTCTTGAACTCACAGTGATCCTCCTGCCTCAGCCTCCCAAGTGCTGGGATTACAGGCATGCGCCACCATGCTTCGTTTGAATTTCATTTAAGCGATGAATTTTTTTTCTTAGTGTCACTATATCCCAAATATTGCCTGGGTCATACTAAACAATACACCACTTGTCGCTTGTCTGAAATATTTGTATTTCTCTGGTAATCCTGATCCTGTAAGAAGATGCTGGGCAAGGCAGTGCATCCCTGCAATCCCAGCACTCTGGAGGCTGAAGGGTTGTTGTGAGTTCAAGGTCAGCCTGGACACTTAGGGAGTTCAAAGCCAGCCTTAATAACTATACTGTAGGACCACGCCTATAAAACGAGTCCCGTGAAGTGGATACTACTGTTGCCCCCCATTTCAGAAACAGAAATCTGAACCTCAAAGAGATCCCTGTCCTGTTAATGAGCCTGGCTATAAGGAGGAGGCAAGGATGCTCTGCGGCCTAGAGCTGGATGCGGTGGAGCAGACTCCTCAAGCATTTTCAAAACGGCGCTGGGGAAGGGGCTCCAGCCCGGGTTTTCCAGCCAGCCCTGCGGGCGGGCAAGGCCGGCTGCCCCCTGGAAGGACATTTTAATCAGCCACCTCCTCGCTGCCTCTCCTGGCCTCTGCTTCCTTTGTCAGCGTCTGTGTCAATAGCTGGAAATGTAGGCAGCCGCGCAGGTAGACAGCACGCTCCCTCCCAGCAGAAATCGCACAAAGGACAGAGCTCCCCCCACCCCCACAGAAAACAAACAGGTCTCCAGGCTCCCAGGGCTGGGGAGGCCACCAGCAGCCAGCTGGCTTCCCGGCCCAGGCTCCCACCTTCCCACCGTGGGTTTGCCCCAGACCGGGCACTGGACCCCAGGCAGGCAGGCTCCCTCTTCCTCTGCTGCAGGCTTGCCCTACCAAGTCCCCAGCAACCCAGCCTCCAAGCCTGGTGACCTCTCAGCTGACCCATCCTGTTGCACCCCAAACCCGCCTACAGAGGGCTGAGGCACCAGACACCCAGGCCTTTCCTTCCTCTCTTTGAATCCTTCCCTTTTTTCAGGACCTATTTTGTTGGGTTTTTTTGAGACAGGGTCTTGCAATGTAGCCCACACTGGCCTCAGACTTGTAGCGATCTTCCTGCTTCAGCCTCCCGCATGCCGGGCTTCTCATGTCTTTTAGACACAATGCCGCAGAGACCCTGCAGGTTTCCCAAGTACAGGACTCAATGCCCCCCCATTTTCTGAGTGAACCCCAGCACCGTTTCCAGGAAGAGCTGACTTCCACCCCGGGTGATGGGTAGCTCAGGCTATTTCAGGGGTGCTGAGAGGAAGCTTGGCCTCCCTGTCCCCACCCCATGCTGCCCAGTGCCCAGCTGGCCCAGGAGTCTGGGCAGGAGTTGCACTTCCGGTTCTGCACTTCCTCTTTAACTGGAATGCTGGCAGGTGGGGGGTGATGGGGAGGTCAGTGGTTAGGGTGCACAAGGAAGCCACTGCCCTGGTGCCATGGGGTGTAAGGTGGAGCAGACCTGGACAGTCCCTGTCCGTGTCCGCCCCCGCCCCCCCCCCCGCCCCCCGAGTGACTGGGTCCTCAGGGAACCAACCAGCTCCGTGGGCTGAGCCAATCCCAAGTCTCCTCTTTGGCCAGCAGGTCCCAGCCATCTCATCTCTGCTCAGTGGCTTTATTACCTCTTGGTCTATTCTTTTTGTTTTCTGTACCACACAGTGCCTTCGCACTAAACTCCATTCCCCACCCCTTCTTGTTTTATTTTTTAAATTCTGAGACAGGGTCTTGCCAAAGTGCCCAAGTTGGGCTGGAACTTGGAATCTTCCTGCCTCAGCCTCCAGGCATGCTGGGATGACGACCTTTGGCCCAGTCCTAACAGAGAGGTCAGGATGGCCATGTCACTGCCCTCATCTGTGTCTGAGAACAGCCCAAGTCCTTACATGACCCCCAGGCTCTGCCCCACGTCCTGCCCCCTCAGCCAGCACAGCCTCACCTGCAGGCTTCATTCCGGCTGACCCTTCCGCCTACCAGACTCTTTCCCTGGGGCCCCTCAGCCCCCTCCTTCCTCACACCTTTCTAAGGGCCCGGTCACCCCACTTTAATGTGGAAGTCGGGCCTACTCTGTTGCCCCACTCCTGACGCCTTCCTGGCTCAACTATGTGCTTCTTGGTAGCCACTGTCCTCCTAGCAGAGCGGGGCCCTGATGCTGCTGGCTTGCCGTCCGCCTCCTATGGCTTACACTGAGCCTATAGAGGTGAATCCCAGCAGCCTGGGTCCACCGGGCTGGTAAGCATCGCAGCAGCCTTCCAGGTCCCTGGGCGCCCATGATTAATACGCTAAGACAAACAGGTTAGACGCTAGGAGGAACAAAGGGACAGCACCCATGAAAAGGATGCTCCCACCCTCCTCTCCCCTGCAGCAGAAAACTCCAGGCCTCTCCCCAGAGCTGCCTTCTCTGCCTCAGTTTCCCCCAAAGGGCCACGGGTGGGAGTTCTGTGGCCAGGGCGCCCTAGAATTGCCTTGCCGGAAGGAATCCCACTCCCTGTGCTTGTTTCCAGGGTACGGGGAGACCCATGACTGAGCCCAGAACTAGTCCCTTTCTCACACGCCCAGCACCTACGCACCGCCCCCGCCAACCTCAGGATCCGGCACAAGACTTTTGAAAAAGCCAATTGCTGAAATAGTTTCCTATGGAAAGCATTCTATAGGCGTATTCAATCTCTGCTGTGTCGTGCTCCTATTAAATTGCCTTTGTTGCCAATAAAATGGTAAGAAATGCAAAGGGGTTTTTTTCTTCCATTTTATTAGTATGCTTGCAATCCATCATAATTACATCAAGGGGGAGGGTCAGAACACATACGTAGTTCTTGGTCCTTCGTTTATTTCGCTTTTGCCCTCCTCTGTCCCCACCCCCCACGCTCATCCCATTCCATGAAGTGTGTCGTCACGTCCTGACAAACCTGAGGTTTGTCTGCGCTCTCGATTTCAACAGCTATTTAGTGAGGGCATAGACAGGCAGATGCGTTCTTCCCCTGTGAGTCTTTCGGTGGGGCCAGGAGAGGGAAAGGAACTCTGGGATGCCTCTGTACTCATGCTCCTTGGTGATCACCCAAATGTGCAAGAAACTTCTGTCCTCACAGGAGTCTGCACGCGGGTGTTTACAGCAGCTTGACTGGTATTTGAATATTGCAATTATTCATCATTTCCAAAACTTGGAAGGAATCAAGATGTCCTTCAAGAGGTGAATGGATAAACAAACTGTCATGCCTCCAAACAATGGAATAGTATTTAGGGATAAAAAAGTCTTGAACGTGCTGGGTTTAGTGGCGCACGCCTGCAATCCCAGCTATTTAGCAGATTGAAACAAGAAGATTACAAGTTGGAGGCTGGGCAGGGCAGCATAGTGAGACCCTGTCGCAAACAAAACAATACAAAACAAAACACAGACGTGAGCTATGCAGCCATGAAAAGACGCAGAAAGGCTACAGCGGTCCAACTCTAGGAGATTTTGGAAGAGATAGAACCCACGATAATAAAAGCCAGCAGTTGCAGGGGACTCAGGGACGGGGGGAGAGTGCGCTGAGCCTGGCATCTCAGGGCAGCAAAACCACTCTATCCACTGCATCTCAGTGTCATATGCTGCTACGTGTTTGTCAGATAATCGGGTATGATAAGATAATTGTCAAGACCCACAGGAGGCCCACCATCTCAACTATTCATAGAATGCGTGACATCCACGTACACCACGCGCTCAGAGTGATAACCGCATGTCAGTGGAGGAGACAGATCCAAACTCGTGGACCCTCTGGGCAGGGACGTGCATGATGGGCAGTGGTACCGATGTGGGGCTGGGCTGTATGTGTGCGGGGGAGGACGGATGTCTCTGTTTTTTCCACTTTGCTATGAACTCTAAAACTCCTCTAAAAAAAGAAAGTCAGTTAAAACTTCCAAGCCAGGCGTGGTGGTGCACATCTATAAACACAGTACTCCGGAGGCTGAGGCAAGAGGATCACTGCAAGTTTGAAGCCAGCCTGGGTTACACAGCAAGACCCTATCTCAAAACAAAAATAAAAACAAAAGCAAAACCTTTGTTTTGCTTTGTTTTGTTGAGTCTGGGCTGGCCTTGACCTCACTACGTAGCCCTGGCTGGCTTCAAACTCTTGGCAATCAAGCCTCCTGCCTCAGCCTCCCAAGCGCTGCAATTACAGGCATGCAGCACCATGCCCAACTAAAAAACAACTTTTAAAAATTAGCTCAGAAAGAACACAAAGAAAATACCCAGGAAACTGAGTGCAGGTGAAGTTCAAGGAGGGTAGGGCTCTCTGAGAGGGAAATTCTTAGAGATCAAGTTCCCTGCTCCAACCTGTGACCATGGACCACTTCTGAGAAGATCCCTCCCTGAGCTGCCCCAGCTGGAGAGCTTTTTCCCTGGGGTGCAGTGCTCTAGGGCTGTCGTGGGCCAGAGGTAAAGGGCCTACAAGATATTGCAGCCGCTCTGTGGGTTTGGATCGGGGCAGTGACGCTGTGGTCACTGCTGTGGGTGGCAGCGCTGGGCCATCACCCTATACCTTCCACAGCACCTGTCACCGCCACCCCATCCCCAGATGGCCTGGGGCCTTGGGCAGGCGAGGACTGCCATGGCTCAGGCACCCAGGCAGGCCCAGTGTAAGGGTGGCAGAAGGTGGGGAGACGCGCTGTTCTCAGGTCCAGCCAACAGCTGTCCTGCTCTTGCTGAGTGCCTCCCCTCCTCCTTCCTGTCCATGGCTGACCCTCCCTGGGCCTGAGATAGAGAGACTGTGCCCTGACCACCCTCCCTCCCTGCTTCCTTCTGCCAGGGGAGGGTCCAGAGGCGCCCTAGGGGCCACCGTGGCACTCAGCACCTGCCTCTTTCAGCAGATGAAAAGTCAGTTTCTACAAGGATCTAGTTTTTCATTTGTTTATTTGCTTGCTTGCTTTTTGAGCCAGGGTCTCACTCCATAGTTTAGCGGGGTGGGGCAGCTGGGCAGGGTGGGGTCAGCGGAGGCTCCTGCAGCAGGCAGGTAGGTGTTCAAGGGACTTCAAGCAAGACACAGGCTGAATAAGGAAACCTTGGAAGCCCCTGTCAAGTGGGGATTATGACTGAGTGGGTCCCCCCACCCCCACCCCCATCTCCCCACCCCCATCCCCACCCCCACCCCCACCCGAGTCGCAGAGGACCCAGTGAGTGAAACCTCAGGGACTCCTGTGCCCACCTACACCCTGGCCCTCGGATCAAGAGCTCTGCCCAGAGAGTGGTTGCTGACCATGGAATGCACAGCTAGCCAAAGGGGGACTGATGCTGTCTGCTCTGGGGTCCCTGAACCCCTCTGCCAGGGGTGGTAGGATCCATTTCTCACCAACAGAGAGCTCAGTCTTTTTTAACATTTACTTTTATTTTTTAATTTTGTAATTATTATTATTATTATTATTATTATTTAAATTTTTTGGGTTTTTTGAGATAGTCTGGCTATGTAGTCCAGACTGGCCTTGAACTCACAGTAGCCTCCTGCCTCAGCCTCCTGAGTATATGAGTCATTGCGCCTGGCTCTTTTTTTTTTTTATTTTGGTACAGGGATTGAACCCAAGGGCTTTTTGCTGAATTACATTTCCTGTGCTTTCTTTCTTTCTTTAAAATATGTTTGAGTCAGAGTCTCATGGATCTTTAAGTTTCCCACACTGGGCTGGAATTGTCCTGCCTCAGCCTTCCAGGGTGCTGGGATTACGGGTGTGTGCCACCAGTCCTAGTTATAAAGTCTTTTTTTTTTTAATAAGAGCTCACTTTAAAAAATAAATAAACAAATAAATAAAACCAAGCTGGGCATGGTGGCTCATGCCTGTAATCCCAGCACTCGGGAGGCTGAGGCAGGAGGATCGTTACAAGTTCAAGGCCACCCTGGGCTACAAAGTGAGCTCAAGGGCAGCCTGAACTGCATAGCTAGACCCTGTCTCGAAAAGACAAAAATAAGTAAATAAATAAAAGTGCTCACTCTCCCCACCTTCTCACCCCACACCCAACCCAGTGTCTCATGCACAGTATGAGATCAGTAAGTGTTTGTTGAATGAGAAAAAAGAAATCACTGGCCAGAGGACAAGACCGCTCCTTAGGCATAAAGTAAAATGGGACATAATCACCAATTGAATTTGTTTCCTTCAAAAGAGCCGCATATCCTGGACTCTGGGCTTCAGACGCCCAGATGTCAAGGCCGGGGAGAGTTTGGAGTTGCTTCCATTGAAACCATTTCCCCCAGAAGGGCCAGAGTTCAAAAGCGAGGCATTAGCCACAGACAATCGGCCGAGCACAAGCGGATGTTACTGGCAAAGCTCCACAGCCTGCTGGGACCTCGGCGGTCATCAATGCAAAGGGAAAGGAAAAGGCACATTTGGGGGCAGATGTGGTCATCCAGAAACGGAGCCTTTGCAAGGGAGGGGGAAAGGCTGTTGGCATCAGCGCAGAGATTGTCCTGGGGTGCGGGAGAGAGGCCCAGGTTCTCGATGCGGACCCTGAGGAGCAGAGAGAAGTTTCTGGTTGTCTAACTCCAGCCTTACTTCCAGGAACAGCTTCCAAGCTAAGAGGGTGATGAAGGCACTTTCGGGTCTTCCTGCCTGGCAGCAGTCTGTGTGAAGGCCCCTGCCTTTTTCCTTGGGGAGACCCCTTTATTGCCCAAAACCATCACCAGCCTTGGAATGCTCCCACTGCTGCCTACACCCATCATCTCTTCCAGCCCTGCTTACTTCCGTGGGCCGCCTCCTGATGTCACAGCAACACACACACATACTTGGACCTTTTGTCACCCTTTCTTGGAAGGCTTTCTCTGCTCACCCTAGTTTCTAGGGATCCAGAAAGAGTGAAAGAGGGAGAGAGGACTGCTGTCTGTAACAACAGAGAACCGTGCTAATGCTTTGCTAGTAAGTGAGCCCTGAGCACGTACTATGCCAACCTTAGTGCCCTGGCACTATGCTGGTACTCCACACACACACACACACACACACACACACACACACACACACACCCATACTCCACTCCCTCAGCATCCCTGTGGTGGATATCATGCTTAAACAATTTTATTTACTTATTTTTAATTTTTATTTTGAGAGAGAGTCTCATAATGTAGTTGAGGGTGGCTTTGAACTCACTATGGAAAACTCATGGTGATCCTCCTGCCTCAGCCTCCTGAATGCTAAAATTAGAGGAGGGAGTCACCACACCCTACCCGTACAGAATTTAAAAACCCACATTTGTGTGGTAGTCATTAGTGCAGTGATCCTGCATGTCTTGGTTACTTTTCTCATTGCTGAGACAAAATACCTGATACTCAAAGTTAAAGGGGAAAAGGCTTATGTAGCTCATGGTTTTGGGGGGTTTTAGTCTGTAATCAGCTGGCTCCAGGACAGGATGGCACATGGCAGAGGAGCATCCACTCATGGTAGAGGAAGACAGAAAAGGCAACAGAGAGAGAAAGAGAAAGAGAGAGAGAGAGAGAGAGAGAGAGAGAGAGAGAGAGAGAGAGAGAGAGAGAGGTTTCTTTCAGTCCATTATATAGTTTATGCAGGCTACCCGCCCTCACACCCTTAATCGCAGCACTGAACCAAGAATCAATCACAAACTCTAGAAGCCCGCCCCCATGACTGCATGAGGCTTTGGGAGGACATCTAGATGCAAACCGTAACACCACATCTTTGTTTCTCTTCTTCCTGGGCCCAGAGTAGAATTTCACTTCCTGACCTCCTGTGTGGCTGCTGGGGGCTGGGTGTGGAGTTTGAGAAGAAGTAACCCACTGTTCCAGGGTCAATAAAGTTCCACACCCCTCCAGCCTGTGGGCAGGCCAGCAGTGTGGCCTTTTGCTGAGGGAGTACAGTGACAGGAAATGCTTCCTGACCACACTATGACATGTAATACGAGCAAGACATAACTTCAATTGTTTGAAGCCACTGAGAGTTTGAACTTGCTTGTTACTGCCCCATCCCTTACCCCTGTGCTGACCAATGCACCATTCTACAGCTGATTCTGTGTTGGGAACTCTGAGGCACAACAAAAGGGTCGCAGGAGCCACAGGGTGCACCTGGGGTTTCAGGAGCATCATGCTGGTAGCTGCTTCCAGCTGAGCGGTCCGCGTCTATTGAGCCGTCTGGAAACATCTGCCCTGAACTGAGCCAAGCCCAGCTCCCAGTGCACACAGAGATGCCAGGGCAGGCCCGGTGCATGAACCTCAAGTGTCCCATCTGTGCCCCCTGCAGAGGTGGCCTCCACGGAAGAGCAGGGCTGCTTGGAAGACAGAGCTCCCAGGAGAACCTGCTCCCCGTGGAGGGAGGCCAGCTGGTTCCCTTGTCTTTTTAAGTGACCATAAAACAGCACGGAAATGGATGGCAACTAACAAGGTTAAAGGACCCTTAAAAAACAAATGATGCCATTTTCCCCCCAACTCGCTGCTGAGTAAAAATTTGTCACTTCAGTAAGCATTTTATTGGTAATTACAGAGTTACTTTATTTGCATATTACAGAGCTGCTGGCGGCCCTAGTGCACATGCTTAATGTCATTGAGTGTCTTGGAAGGAATTACTCAACCCAGGGAGGGAGAATTCAGTAATTATTTCCTTAAAACTGGAATTTGCTAATAACTTTGCAGTAGATCACTTTGTACTCCCCAATATGGCAATTAAATAACAAGCAATTAAGTGCCAGAGTCACTTGGGCACAGGGTCTGTCCCTCCATCAGGCCTCTGCTTCTTTTCCTGGAAGGGGGTGGTCAACTTCCAGTTAACCTGGGTCTCCTGAGTCACAGGGACATCGCACTTCTTGAGCCAGTTAGAGAGGGCAGCCACCAAATGTCACTGTCATCTCTACAGCAGGGTCTGGGAGCCCGGAGATGCATGCAGCCAGCAGAAGACTTGGCTGTGCACCCAGAGGCTCACTTGAGACCCTGGAAATAAACTTTCTGGGTTCACAGGTTGGATCTAGAGTGTTCTATACAGGTATCTTGGACAGGTTACCTGGCCTAGGTCTCTGTGTTTTTTTGTTTGTTTGTTTGTTTTTTTAAGATAGAATCTTGGGGCTGGAGGTACAGCTCAGTGGGCTAAGTGCTTGCCGCCGAGCACTAGGGCCCTGAGTTCGATCCCCAGTCCCGGAAAAAAAAAAAAAAAAAAAAAAAAAAAGGGGAACCATCGGATGGTTCCTTCTTTTTAAAAAAAAAAAAAAAAAAAAAAAAAAAGATAGAATCTTGTTATGTAGTTCAGGCTGGCCTTACACACTCACTATATACCCCAAGCTGGCCCTAGAACCCACAGCAATCCTCCTGCCTCAGCCTCCTGAGGGCTGGGATTACAGGCCTGCACCACTATGTCTGGCTTCTGTATTCATCAGGACAGTGGAGTTCACGGTGGCCTCTACTTCTCTAGGTGATGGTGGATGAGAACATGGCGTGCGGCATGTACTGAAGAACTCAGAAACCAGACATGCTCAAGGGGCCTGCGGTCCACATCTCTGCCCTAGACACTGCCACTACCTTTACTTTCCTGGTTGCTGGGACACTGTACTGGACAGTCATCACTGAAAAGAGGACATGTTTATTTGGGCATGTTTATTGGTAGAGCTTTTATACCATAGTCTATGGCTCCAACACATGGCAGAGCGCCTAGTGGAGGAGAGGTGCTCACCAGAGGGCGGACAGGAAGCACAGAGAGAAAGGAAGAGCTGGGAAGAAGCTAGACCCTCCCAGGCCCCGCCCCAGGGACCGCCTCTTCTGACCAGGCCCCGCCTCCTAACAGGATGTTCAATTTCCTTCCACAGTCTGGACAATGAGCACATGAGGCTTTTGAAATACATTGAGGTACGAACCATAACAGCTACCGTACCAAGGAGAGCCCAGGTCTCTGTCAGCAACACGAGAGGAAGGGATCAGACTTTAATCCTGATGCCTGCAGAGGCGGGGACTGGGAACACTTCCCTTTGGGAATGGGTTTGATCCTGGGACCTCATCCTGGCCCTGCATGTGTGGCCCCTCCGCAGTCCTGCAGCCCCAGGGCTCTTGCATACTCTCTGAGACCATGTGATTTCTCACCTAGCTGCATGCCAAAGTCACCAGGCACCTTGCATTTATGCATGAGCTTTAGTCACTCAGTTTCCTACCAGGCAAAGTGTTTTGTGAAAAGTCATCCAGTCGGGGCAGCCGCAGTGATCTATCTCAGTAATCCCAGCACTCAGGAGGTGAAGGCAAGAACATCATGAGCTCAAGGCCAGCCTGGGCTACATGGTAAATTCAAGGCCAGCGTGCACTACGTAGTGAGACCAAAACAAAATAAAACAAACCACCAAGTCAACAAAGACCTGTCCTCAAAAGGATCATTACCACCTCAGACTTGTTCTGTCTTCATTTCTGATTGCTACTTCATCTGTGGCGGTTCGGACCACATGGGTTTCGGTCTCTCCCTCTGTTAAATATTTAATGATCTGAAAACCAACACTGGAGACGAAGCTGCAGGGACCCAGGGTGTTTCTGCAATCCGGATCTTTTGGTGGCGGGCTGAGTTCACCCTGTATTTTATCAGCCTGCAGGATCGGCTTGGGTGTGGTATTCTGGTTAATAATGTAGATGTTACTGCAAAAAGCGGAGCACAAAGGCATGTATCTTTCAGAAGATGCACCTTCGCACTTCCATTGCAGCCCTGACCTTGCCTGCAGGAAGGTTTGAGAGGGAATAAGAAATGAAATGAGCTGGAAAAGCCCAACTCCGCTCAGCACCAGACTCGGCCCTGAGGTCTGTAACAGCCAGTGCCGCGTCTGTCTTACACCAGGGAATTCTGCTCTATAGCTTCCGGTACTGGTCCTGATTAGAATCCCTTCCCTGCCTGGTTAGTGATAGCACCTCACTGTCACTGACTGTGACTTCTCCTCGTGGCTACACTTCGCCGGTGTCTTGCATCTTAGCAAGGGAAGAAGATGTAAGACCATGGGCCAGCTTGGGGGGACACGGGGACAGTGACAGCTTTGATGGGGCTGCGGTATAACTCACTGGTAGGGCGGCACTTGCCTCAAATGTGTGAGGTCCTGGGTTCTAACCTAGCACTCAACTGCAATAACCAAGTGGCTCTTTGTTTATCCAAGGAGACCATTGGTGTGAGTGATAGTGGTGATATTGCAGACTAGTCTAGGCTCCTGGCACAAGCGTCTGCCCTGTGGCTTTGCCTCACTTTGGCCAAGTTTGGCCCTGCACTGCTACCCAGCAAGATGGGTCCACAGCCTCAAGGTGAGGATTGAGGTGACCCTGTCAGCAACCCAGGCAAGCCCTTAGCGTCAAAGACTGAATAACACCCGAGCCCTGGGTCTCCTCCTGTGACCTAGCTTTGAGTACAGCTTGATCCCCAGCTTACCAATACTTCCCCTACGTAGAGCAGAGCTAGGTATGGTGGGGGCTTGCCTATAATCCTAGCACTCGGGAGGCTGAGGCAGGAGGATCACCAAGAATTTGAGGCCAGCTTGGGTTACATAGTGAGTTCAGAGCCAGCCTGGATTAAAGGGCCCACGCAGCCCTTGGAGTCCAACATAGGTATGGATGTCACCTTGGCTGGCCAGGTCTCAAAGCAAAAATTTCTCCACAGTGCTGGGGAGCTCTTCCCTAGGACAAGTCCTCCCAAGCTGCCTGAGGGGCAGGCAGGAAGAGACATTGGAGCACATGCCTTTGGATAATTTTTTTTCTGGGTGAAGAATCTCAGACTCCAATTTGAGAATCTACAGAATTGTAACACCTCATTTAGCCCAGGGCCGTCAGGGAATGAGGAGTTCCACGTAAGAGAGTTTTCCAGATAATTGAACTTTATTCCCTTACGAGCCAAAGCTTCAAAGAAATTAACCACGTTGGCAGAAGGCTCTCTGAAGTGTGCTGCTGTGTGTGTGTGTGTGTGCAACCTGGGCCTCCAGACAGAGCTGTGGCCCCTTCCCGGCTACTCTTCTGCCTCAGGTTGGCTTGGGTTACAGCTTCTCCTGGGGCCGTGGTTCTCTGCCTTAGCCGCGTGTCAGAATCATCTCAAGAGCTTTAGAACAGTCCCAACGCCCACACCAACCTCCAGCAGTTTAATTCAAAATCTCAGGAGCAGAGCTGGGTGTCCCGCCTGCTCCCGGGGGTTCTAATGCATAGACAAGTTTGAGAACCACTGGCCCAGGAAGTGTTGCATTTCTCTGGTCACCACCAGCAGTGGTGACCCAGGTGGCCCATGTTCCTTGTTGCCTTCCCTCTCTCCCATTATCTGATGGGCTCGGGCCTGGTTTCAGATGAGGACACTGAGCCTCAGGGTGGCAGGAAGGTGGCCGTCCCCATTCAGCCAGGGAGCAGCAGGAACAGGGCACTGGCTCCACCTGGTCCCCAAACCTGCTGCGCCACCTCTCCCTCCTCCCTGCGCTCAGCCTGTTCAGTCCCTGTGGCCTGAGCACCTGTTTCTGACCATGTCACATCCTTCCTGGCCCAGGGCTTGATGGGACTCTGTGCAAACCAAGAGCAAACAGACCCTGAGCGAGTGTGAAAAAATGCACATGTCAGTGAGTATGACCACCGTGGAAATCAGCATGCAGAGTCCTCACAAAACGAGAGCTAGAAATTGCACCAGGCCCAGCTCTCAGGTACCTTCCCCAAAGAGATAAAGATACCGTATTACAGAGATCCATGCACACCTGTGTGTATAGCAGCACAACTCATATTGCCTACATCATGGAAGTGACCTGCAGAGCCATGAAAAGATGAACGGATATAGACAGTGAGGTATTAACACACCGTGGAATACAACTCTGCTGTCAAGAAGGACACATTCGAGTCGTCTATAGGAAAATAGGTACAACTTGAGACCATAATGTCAAGTGAAATAAATCAGATGCATAAGCTTAAGTGTCATGTGGTTTCTCTTATATGAAAAACTCAAATTCGAACTAGAGGGCAAAAGAAAACATAGATGCTAGGAAACAGGGGGATAGCTCTTTCTTAGAGGGGAAGGGGACAGGACTCGGAGGGGAGGGGAAGGAAGGGGAGGGGAGGGAAGAGAGGGAAAAGGAAAGATAAAAGAAATGAAGACGTGTTCCGTACATTTGCCAGCTCCGTGTGGGGATGTAATTGTTGTGTACTTACTAGAGTAAAAGAAGGAAAAATTGCCAAGAATACCACAGTAAGTGCGTGAGAAGAGAGCGGGGAGTATTTAGATACTTAGAGGGAAACTCAGGCAATATGTCTTTCACCATAATTATTTTTAAAAGTTTAAATAACCACTATAGTTTTGATCACCCTTTCATGGGTCAAGACACAGTCATTTCTGTCAAAGAAAAGCATGACAGAACATTCTCAGCCACCTTGTTCACTGAGCCTGGCACCGTGTGACTTCTCGTTCCTCCCCAAAGTTGAAATGACCAGAAAGTGGAAACATTTAGAATTGATGCCGGACATGGAGGCAGCCCCAACAGGGCAGCTAAAGACACTCACGAAAGAGCACTTCCAGAGCTGCTGCAGGAAGTGGAAAGATCAGTGTGCCTTAAGCAAGAGGAGGTGTTAGAGCCAGGGGGATTCATGGCAATGTAATACATTTTTTAAAAACATGAATTCTATGTTCAATATGTGTTTTGATCCGCTGTATAGGGGTGGAGGCCTTCCTGCAGGTTGCTCCTACCCTGACCCATTCTTATGTGCCGGCCACGGAGCCTCCAATTCTTCCATGATGCTTTGGTGCCGCCTTGTCTGAAAGCCCAACCCCTTCTTCGAGAAACTTTCCCAGCAGCCTCTGCACATAAGGGGGTCCTGGAGCAGGCTCTCAGGGCCAGCTGACCCCACCCATCTCCAAGGAATCTCCACCATGGTCCCGCCCTAGGCAGGGACCCTATCTACTACTCTACAGCAGTGTCCTGCCTGCTTGGGGAAGCTTAGCAGAAACAGGGTATGGAGAGCCTGGTCCAGTCCAGCACCTGGGCTCTGCAGCTGGGGCTCCCCGCGGAGTCAGCCCTGACTCCCCACACAATCTGGGGATCAAACCTAGTGCCGTTGCCCTGCACTACACCCTTGGCCCTTTTTATTTTATTTTTTATTTTGAGCAGGGTCTTGCTCATTGCTAAGTTGCCCAGGCTGAGTTAAAACTCAGGATCCTCCTACCTTAGCCTCCCAGGCAACTCCTTCTTAGAGCCCCGGGCTCAGATGAGAATCCGCTCTCCTCAGCCTGGCCTAACCAGGAAAGTTTGTACCCCTGGGGGTGGAGGGTGGGGAGCTGAGGAAGGGCTACAAGGAGCTGCATGTCTGGTGATTTCTGCAGATGGACTCACTGGCCCCCAGAGACCTGGGCATGTACGGCTGCTTCTGAGGCTTCCAAGGGTAAACATGGAGTGAAGTATTTCCAACCTGTTTTTTCTCCAGGAGTGGCCCTGCAGAGGGGCCCAGAGCACACAGCCCATGTTTGCACTTCAAAGAGCAGGAGGCAGGCTCAGGCTCTGCAGGCTGCCAGGTCTTCCCTGTGTCAACAGGGAAAGGAAAACAGCAGGCCAACCTGACAAAGAGGTTTTCCTCCTGACTGCAGAAGGAGGTGGCTAGGGAGGGCTGTGGGCTCCTAGAGGGGGGACAGTGCCTGCAAGAGGGGTCCCCTGAGCTCAGCCCTCAGAAGACTTGGCAGGTGCCACGCAGACAGGAAGGTGAGGCATCTCAGGCCCTGCAGCAGCCAGCCAGCTGTGTTTGCTGCAATGTGCCCCGGAGCCAGCTCCTCACTCTGAGGTCCGCAAAGGTGAAGGATGGAAGGCCTGGGCCTAGAGGGTGAAGTCCAGGCTTCTGGGACCTCAAGGGGCAGCAGTTGTGCCTGTGGAGGGTCAGGGAGACATGCAGGGCAGGGAGGGGGAGTGGACATTCCTCACCCTGGCATGATTTCTCAGCACGCCAGCCTTGGAGGACCCAGGTGGCAATTGCTCAAAGCCCTTCAGCAGCAGCATGTGCTCGGGGGTTGCCGATGCCCGCTCTACTACAGACCCATCCTCGGGGCAGCCAGAGACACGGGTGTGCCTGTCCCCAGGCCTGCTGAGCCCTGGGCATGGGGCGCTCTTGGGATGTGATGGGGCCAGTGGACAGGCACCCTTCGCTTGCTGCTCTGAGCTCAGCCTTCTCAGTGGAAACTGAGGTGTGCAGGATGAGCTGGATTCTGGCTTGAACAAAACCACTGAGTAGGGATGAAGGGGAGGGTGTCGCATCCCGGAGTTTGCCTGTCTGTCGTGAGGGTGAAGAGCTGGAGCCAGAGGACCAGCTCCACCGTGGCAGGATGTGTGACCACAGGCATGCCTCGCTGACGCACGGTGGGGACGGTTACCCCTTTCCCACTGTCTGCCGGGGTTTCTGTGAGCATCACACAAAGTCACTTGGCCAGAAGTGCTCTGTAAGCTGCAAAATACAGCACTGGTGGGTCACTTTGTGGGTCAAGAATCTTGGGGATGATCTCACCCAATTATCTCTTATCCAGAAGAGGGAACAGAAGTTGAGAGGAGCCTTGTCCAAGGTCACCCTGTGGCATCACTGAGTCCGACTCCCATGCAGTCTCTTCCTTCGAACTGCTGCAGTTAGGCTGTGATTCAGAGACCTTGAGATACAGAGGTCTCACCTGAAACCACCTAGCTTTTAGCGTGCAGGGGAGCAGCTCTTTGCTTTCAAAGGGAAAGAAAGAGGAGGAAGAGGAGGAGAAAATGAGGCGAAGGAGGAAAATAAAGAAGAGGAGGAAAAGGAAGAGGAAGAAGAGGAGGAGCAGGAGAAGGAGAAGGAGAAGGAACAGGAGGAAGAGGAGAAAACGCTGAACTCCACCAAGCACAAGAATTGCTTCTCAGGCACAGCCAGTACCCGCTGTTCCCAGGAACACAACCTGCCAGGAACCAGCCTTACTGCCTGACACCAAACGAACGCGCTTCGTTCTGGATGGCTCTGTGGCCAGTGTCTTCCAATTACCAAGCTCCTCCAAACCGCAGGGGGAGGTTGTTCTGACACATGATTAGCACAGACAGTAACTGGGAGTGGAGTGCCCTCAGCAATCACAGCCCACTGCTCTGCTGCGAGGGATCCGAGGCCACCACATCACCGTGTCTGTGGGGAAGGGAGAGGGCAGTACTCCCAGAGGGCAGATAAGCAGCCTGCTGGGAGCCATGGAAACGGTGAAGGAAAGCAGTGTCATGTGGTATCCATGATTCATCACTTTCATTGATACCCAGGATGCAAGTTCTGAGCTCATGGGCAACTCTGTGGGAAGGGTCATGGATGGGGACCAAGACTGGGTAGGAGGGCCCGGCCTCACCTGCTGGGGAAATCCTACAAAAATGGCCCTAAGAACACAGAAATTCCTGCCTAGGCAGGGATCAGGGGAGGACAGGAAAGTGATAGTGTTGGTAGTGGGGAGTGGAGGTTGGAGGGATTCAAGATGCAATTGAATTATTTTACTTTGATGCTTTTTGAGACAGGGTCTTGCTATGCAGTTCAGGCTGGCCTTGAACTCACGGTGTAGCCCAGGCTGCCCTCAAACCCATGATGATCCTCCTGCCTCAGCAGTGCTGGGATTATAGGCACACGCCAACATGCCCGGTCTGACAGTTGAATTTTAATTTCTTAGCGAAAATGACGGGGTAAATGAGTTTAAGGTATTCATTCCTGAGAGCTCCTTTATCATTTTGAGCCACAATGAAACTCCCAGTGCGAAAGACTGGGTCTGACACACACACTGGGATCCACCCATGCTGCCGCTGGGGTCTCGGGGTTCAGCAAACCCACTGTGAGGTCCAAGTTTAGGCCACATGCAAATCCCCGGAGGATTCTGGATGCTGACAAGCATCTGGGGACCCATGCCTCTCTGCAGGACTCAGGTAGTTCGGCACCGGTCAGTCCGTGCCGTGGCTCCACCCCAACTGCCTGCACTCACATCCCAGGCCGTGTCTCAGAGGGGTCAGCCTAGGGCCGAGGGAGGATGCCAGGGTTGCTGATGAGGAAGGGCAACTGGCTAGACCCTCCTCTGTGGAAGAGGCTGGATCCTTGCTGACAAGGGAAGCCCCTGCTTCAGGACCCAGGGACCCACTTCAGCATGCCCACATGCGCACCCCAGGAAGGCCAGTCGAAGAACAGCAGGGCAGATTGGGACTCTGGAAAGAGGGCCCTTCACACACCCTAGAGGCAGAGGCTGCGCTGCCCTAGGCAGCTGCAAACCAGGATGGCTCACTAGTGTGACCTCTCCCATGCCACCCCCTCACCCCCAAGGCTTGAGGTGGCCACACCACGCCCTCTGTGGGGATCTCTGTCATACTGCTCTCTGCAGTTCTCAACAAGTGTGCGCAGAAAAGCCCCAGGGTGCCACTGACCTCCCAGAGACACTACAAGGGGGCAGACATTATTTCCTTAGCAAACCGAGGCCGCTGATGCTTTCCTCCAGACGTTTTCCTAAGCAGTTACAAATATTGCGAACTGTGCTTTTAACAACCCTGTGTGGTCAGTGTTCTGCTGCCCACCACCCGGGTCATGAAGCAGAGGCTCAGAGAGGCCAAGGGATGTGGTAGAGCCCCAGCTTTGACCCCACGTCAGGCCGCTTCCGAGTCTGGAGGTTTTCTCAGCAGTGGCCCCACAGGTGACGTTCAGGGAACCCTGGTGAGACTTCTGATGAGGCATCCAGGGGTCCCTCACATGCTGGGCAGAGCTGACAGGGTCACAAGGGAGCCAGGGATAGCTGGTCCTCCTGGTGACGGGGACACAGGGCACCCAGGGCCTGAGGGTCTGCACAGGTCAGTGCAGGAATGTCTAAAATAGAAACACTGCAACTTTCCTCTTCTCAGAGGGGAAAACGTTGGAAAATAAAATAAGAAGGAAATAAAGAAGAGAAAAGCGTCCATCAGGCCAATACCTAAATGCTACGGCTGTGAATATTTAGAGGTATTTCCAGTTTTGGAGGATGTGGGAAAAGCGCACCCTCTTATGTTTTAGGGGAAATGCAAAACGGTCTAACGTTTGTAGGAAGCAGTCTGGCAACATCTATTAAACTGAAAAAAAAAAATGTATACCCATCAGCCCAGCAATTTCACTCCTGGGAATGTAGCCCATGGAAGTAAAAGCTCCATTAGGTAGAGATGTAAGTACAAAGAAGTTTATTGTGGCATTAGTTGAGTGGTGTGTGTGCATGCACGCATGCACTTAAATACACACACACACACACACACACACACACACACACACACGGAATGTAGTGTATGCCCATTAGCCAGGAGAACGGCTGAACAGAGTACATAAACCATGGACTGTTATATGGCCATTAAAAAGAATGAGTCAGCAGTGGATTGGTTGGGTGGGGGTGAAGACACCAAGACTAAGAATCGAGATACAGAGAAATGTGGGTAACACAATGTACATTTTGGAGAACACAGAGACCTGCCTCTGTGTCTTGTGTCCACAGGTGCACTGGTGTGTGCATAAACACGCCAAGACAAATTAGAAGCGCACCCAGATACCTGAGAAGGGGTGGAGGGCATGATGGCCTCAAAGGTGGCTATGTCTCCAAAGCTTCTGTTGACTCCAAGCCCTGCCAAGCCTCCCTCACTGCCGCTGTTGACAAGCACAGTGCTGGCCCCATAGTCCCCAGGGACGAGGTGTGGCCCAGATGCCTTGGAAGTCCCCAAGCTGTAGGGTCTGTGCACATATCTGCTCAGGCTGCTCCTCTCCCTCCTCCTGGTTCTAGGGCTGTGCCCAGCAGGAAGTAAGTGGCATTAACACAGGCAGACAGACAGACAGATGGGCTTAATGGAAGAATTGAGGAGAAATCACAGATTGAAGGTGCTAACACCTGAGCTGTGGCTTCTGTTCACTCAGGGTCGATCTCCTGGGGGGTTCAGTGAACCCCAACCCTACCTTCTTCCTTGCTTCTACTCGCGGTTCAGAGTCCCAGAAAAAAGCCGGGTAGGGTGGTGCACATCTATAATCCCAGCACTGTGGAGGCTGAAGCAGGAGGGTCTCAGAGTCAGGGGACAGTTTGTAACACACAGTGTGACCCTGTCTCAAAACAAAACCCAAACCAAAACAAAAAATGTTCCCAGGAGAGAGTGTATCAGTCATAGGTCTGTCCTCCTGCTAAAATAGGGTGGTGGGAAGAATGTCCCAGCTGGAAGAACTTCAAAGTCCCTGTGACCTTCCTAGTGAGACACAAACCTCCTGTGTTTACTGCAAACAGACAGGAACTGGGGAGTGTTGGGGGCAGGGAGCAGGTGCGGGGGTCTCAGAGTTGCATGTAGATGGGCTGGGTTGGTTGTCACTTAAGATTCTTCTGGTTACGGTAGGTGACAGAAACTGACTCAAGCGAACATCATCAGAAAAAAGGGGCTTCTCACGAGGAAACGGGAGCTTGAGAATTCAGGGCCTGAGGGGGGAATGAGCATCCAACTTCTCTCTGGCCTGTCTTTCTACCTGACACCAACTCCACGGGGTCTTGAGTGGGCTTCCCCACCTCCAGTCTGAGCCTCTCTCTTCCTCCAGACTGACTGTCTGACCTTCACGCCCAAGGAGTTGGAAATCTTCCAGCCCACAGCTCCTACCTTTACGTTTCCACTTCGCGAGGAAGTGGTCCAGCTGTCTGACCGTCTCCATCTCAATTACAAGCTTCCCCAAGAGAGAACTGGATTGGTTGAGCTTGGGGTCAGGTGATCACCCCTGCTCCAATCAGCTGTGACCCAGCAGGTAGGGTCATAAGTATAAAGATGGCTGCCAGGACTCCGGGGTTGGGGTGGGAGAGCCAAATGGAGAGGAAACCAGAGCTGAAGTGCTAAATCCAAACAAATGGAAAGCATCTCTGAAGCTCCGAAAGTGAGACAAAAACCTGGGAATCCTAGAGCTACTGGCCAGGCGAGCCAACAGGGAGCCATAGCTTTGGACCCGGCTCTGTAAGTAGCAAGTCCTGCTCTTCGCACTGAGCAGCTGTACTGGGGTGCGATTTGGAGCTGGGTCAGTTTGGCTTCTGGAATGGTACGCAGTGCTGACAGACTAGAGAAGCAATTTTGAAAAATTAACTTTTAGTTTTTCCGAATTAATATGTGAACATAGTCCTAAGAAATCAAATAACTCTGAAGGGTTTCATGCATAAGCAGCCACCTCCCGCCCTATGGCTCCTCCTCAACCCTCCCATCACTCCCCAGAGAAAACAGTCTCAGCTCCCTAAGACCCTGCCTCTGTTACCTTCTTGTGCCTCTAAATGCCTTGCTGTGCTGTTTCCCCAAGGACTTAGCTTCTTTATAGGCTCTCACTCCTGTTTCTCTTGACATTGTCCTACTGTTATATCACCATTTGGACCGGTATTTACATTTGTATGACTATGAAAATGCTGTTCTTCTTGGTCCTTTCTCTAGACATCACTGTGGTTTTTTGTTTGTTTGCTTCTGTTTTTTTGGGACTGTGTCTTGCTATGTACTTCAGGCTGCCCTTGAATTTTCAGGGGTTGCCTGGCATGCTGGGGCATGCCTGTAATCCCAGCACTCAGGAGGCTAAGGCAGGAGGATCAGTGTGAGTTTGACACCTGTCTGGGCTACAAAGTGAGCTCAAGATCAACCTGAACTGCATAGCAAGACCATGTCTCAAAAAAAAAAAAAAAGAATTTTCAGCTGTCCTCTTGCCTCAGTCTCCTGAGTGCTGAGATTACAGATGTGAGCCACTGTGCCTGGTTCATCATTTTGTTTTTCTTGTATTAGTATATGCTCAAGAAAACTACCAAGTGCCTATCAATACAAATCACTTTCTGAAAGTTTGAAATAGCATAATGGATCATTGCATTTGTACGGCTCTGTCTTTCTGCAGTCTGGGTCTCTCTGGATGCTCTAGACCCAGGGGATAGTACTCATCTGCCCTTGTGCCAGTTTCTTAGGTGAGAGCCCCTGTGTCCTGTGTTCCATGGGCTCCCATTTCTTGGTTTACTCTCTTGTTTGGCTGAAGCACATCCTATAGTAACTTCCTAAGAAAAGGCGCACGCAAAGTCAGCTACTTGCTTGTCTGAAATGTGTTTTGCCATCACCCCTGCCTTGTAATCAGACTGACTGCAGAATTCTCTGTTCGAAATACTGTTTCTGTCTGCATTTTGTGGGTGCGTTTCTCTTGTCTTTCTATTTCTTTGGCTCTGTTTGCTGTTGGACACTCTGTGGATACTGCAGGGGCCGGGAGGGGTTTCCTTCGAGGGCGGCTGCTGCGAAGGTAGACTTTTAACAAACTGCAGGGCCTTCAACTCTGCACAGCACCATGGATTTTTGCAGACCTGGAGCTTTTAAGTGCGGAGCCACTCAGGAATTCTTTAAGACAAATCAATTCATTCCTTATTGGCCTCCCGGCTTCAAGTGCTTGGTCTGCTGAGTCATTGCCACCCACCACCCACCCCCACCCCCGGTCCCCAGCCCACGTAGCTGTTGAAATCTCTTATCTCCTGATGTCACAGGCCATTCTGGGCTTGGGATTTTTTACATCTCCGTTTTACTGCCAATTCCATGAAATGTTGCTATAAGAAAAGGTCAAAGTGTATTGAATCCATCATGTTGAACTGGACTGCAACCCTGATTTTTTTTTTCCTCCCTAGGGTGAAAGCATGTATATTTTCCCATAAGTTTTATAGACCTCTTTTTTAAATTGTTATATGATATTTTATACCCCAGCAGTCAGATGGGACACTATTTACTTAACCGATCCCTTATTGCCTAGCATTTAATTTGTGTTAACTTTTTACATAACAAACACCTTTACGCCCGTGTATCTTTCTGTACTTTGGATTGCTCCCTTCAGATAAATTCCAAAGGGTATGAACCTACCTTGCAGAGTATTTGCTTTCATTTACCTGTGGGTGAGGGAAAGGAGGGGCTGTGGCAGCTGCTGGCCGGGTCTCCATGGCTGTGCTTGGCACCTTGTTTAAACTTTGGGTCTTCTCGGTTTGCCCTGGCACCGAGTTCCAGCGGATCTGTGGGAGTGACAAAGGGACATTTATTTCTTGCTGAGAAGTGTCCTCATGATTGTCCTGACCTGTTTTTAAAAATGCTGGGGGGGGGGGAAATGTTGGTTCTTTTTCTTTGTTTCTTTTTTTTTTTCTTGGTACAGGGAATCAAACTCAGGACCTTACACTTGCCAGGCAGGCATTTGTGCCACTGAACTACATCATCGGCCGTCTTTTCTTTTCTTTTTTTTCTTTTCTTTTCTTTCTTTTCCTTTCTTTTCTTTTCTTTTCTTTTCTTTTCTTTTCTTTTCTTTCCTTTCTTTTTCTTTCTTTCTTTCTTTCTCTCTTTCTCTCTTCCTTCCTTCTTTTTCTTTCTTTCTTTCTTAGACAAGGTCTTGATACGTTGTCTACGCTCTTCTCAAAATCCTGGACTCAAGTGATCCTCCTGCCTCAGGCTCCTGAGTAGCTGGGATTACAGATGAACAGCCCCAAAGCCTGCCCTGTTCTTTTCCTTCCTAAATCTTACCTCTGCAAGGGCGAAAAAGTACAAGGAAAAGAAAAATAGATTTTAAGAAAGGTATTTGGAAAACTAGCATGCAGCAAGAGCAACCCAATTGGTCAGAAAGAGTGAACAGGATGGCCTGGCTACCTCCTCTCATCCTTCGGAAAGGAAGTTGAGCCACCGTCAGACTCCACTTATAAATCCTTTGGGCAGCGCTTGGGAGGCTAAAGCAGGAGGATCACTGTGAGTTCAAGACCAGCTTGGGCTCCATAGTGAGTTTAAGGCCAGCCCAAACTGCATAGCAAGAGCCTGTTTCACAAAAACAGAACAACAACAAAAAGCCTTGAACCTCTTTAGAGCTGAGGAAGGATGAAGCTATCCACTTAGGGTCCCTTTGTACAGAGGAGGAGACGGAACCAAGAAAAGGGAGGGGACTGGCCAGCAGGCAGGACAGGCAGGAAGGGGCCAGGGCTTGGGCGCCGCCCCCATGACGGTGCGTCCCTGAGGCTGGGCACAGCTGTCAGTGTCAGCCCAAGATGGAAGAACCTTTACGCTGCAGGCCTGAGCTCCTAGAAGCTCCAGGGATAGGCCTTAGGGCCCCCAAAGCCCTGGCAACAGCCCTTGGGTTTTGCTATCTCTGCCCACGTAGCAAAACTTGCTCTCATGCCAAACGAGGTCTTTCTTGACCTCCCTCTGGTCCGGCCCAGCTTTTCCAGTGCTGCCAAGTTGGGATCTGGGACGAAGCTGTGGAAGCTGGCTTGGGCGGGGGTCCGTATTCCCAGGGCTGGGGGCCCCCAAAGACTTCTGTGCTTCGCTTTCAGGCTGCAGGAGCGGGTGCATATCTCGGTGCCACCGCTGGCCCTGGGGCCTTGAGCACAGCCTAGTCCCTGAGCCCCGGGCCGCACCAGTCCTAGGGAAGACGGGGGAGATGGATCTCGGGAACTTGCTAATGCATAACTGCTTTTCTGTTTCTTTGTTTGCTTTTTGACACGGGTTTTTGCTATGTAATTCAGGCTGGCTTTGAACTCACTATGGAGCCCAGGTGGGCCTCAGATTCATGGCGATCCTCCTGCCTCAGCCTCCTGAGTGCCGCAGTTACAGGTGTGAGCCACCACGCCTGGTTCATCAACCAGTGTGGACTACAGAAACTACAGATCCCATGTGGCATTATCTCGCGATAGCACAGACTGGCAGCACCATGTGGACTCCGATGAGACCCTGTGCACCTGACGCCCTCCCTGCTCAGAGTGACACTGGGCCGGAGGACGAAGACAGTAGACGCCAACCGAGTGTCTCTCACCTGCTAGGTCCTTCACAGGCTGTATTGTGTTACCCTGTCCACATCCCCAGGAAGTGCTGGCAGGATTATCTTCGGCTTACAGACGAGGACGCAAAGGCAGAGACGTTAAATAAATGTCCCCAAGTCACACGGGTCGTTGGGGGCCGAGCCGGAACTGGCGCCCGGATGCTTCTCACTCTGTAGATCACTTTTTCCTCAAAGCACTCTGCGCTTTCTGAGTCTACTGAAGCTGGAGTTGTGCGAGACTTCCTGGTCTTTCCCCAGATTTTAAATTTGGAAAACAAAGGTTAGGACTTTATTTATATGACGAGTTCTCCCCAATGACTTCACCGCTTTGGGCACATGCTGTTTGGTTTGAGCTCCTAGAATAACAGGATTTGTCACAACATTCCGTGAAGGCTGCTTGTCTCTGTTTTAGAGACGAGGAAACCGAGGAAACCAAGGCTCAGATAGGGTCAGAGATTTGGCAGAAGTCACACAGCAGGAGGCCAAACGGCCGCATTCTGCCTCCAAGTCTGCAGGGTTCCGAGACCTGTGGGTGCCGTCTCCAAGCTGGGCAAATGCCACCATCTTCCGTCATCCTGTGGGATGGGCCACACCAGCCTGGCCTCTCCCCCGGGACTAGGCAGCTCTTCCCCCTTCTCCCATCCTGCCCGCACCTCCCCTGCCTACATCTTGTTGCTGGCATTGCTGAAGTCTGCAGTGCCTCCCTGCAGAAAGCCCCTCTCTGACCCGAGACTCAGAGCTCCGGGGGAGGCAGGGGCCCTCCGTGCTCAAAATAGCTCTGTGTTATTAGCTGCATTTAATTGAAGGTGTTTCGAGGGCAGCGTCCACCCGGCCCAAACCAAATGGAAGATGACACGCTGTCAAATTAATGTCCCCAAACCATGATAAATGGCCGGGCCGGGTGCGTAATGCTTCCATTTCTCTTCTGAAAGGAGAAGGTTGCAGCGCGGCTCCGTGCGTCTGTCCCTGTCACGCGCGGGGAAAGGTCAGGGGCGTCCTCGGGATGAATAGGCGTCTCCCAGCTTCTGCGAAGCTGTGTGCTCTCTCCCCGACTGTCTCAGGAGGCTGGCGGCAGCTCTTGAGCCTCCAGGCCCATGTCTAGGGAGGAAGGCCAGGGAGATAAGACTAATCCTTCACCGTCTGCCTGGGCTTGATACTGCCCGGCGCTTTGGCAGTCCCTCTGTTATCTTGTGATTAGTCGGCATTCAAGGTTCGCTCCCAACCTCCAGCTGCACCCTGTGACCTGATCTCAGCCCTGCAAGCAGTGGCCTTTCCGGCAGCGTAACGTATGCGGCTATGTGCCCGCTCTGTGCTGGGCTTTGCCCTGGAAGACAGAGGGCAGTGATGGCTAGGGTTGGCCAGGCTCCCCTGGGCAGGCTGCAGGGTCGCCCGCTGTGATAAACAACTTGCCAGCACAGAGCCACTGTGCACCCAAGTCACAGAGCTCACCTGCCACTCACCTGCATGCTGGCTAACACTGGGCTGCTCCTCCTTACCACAGCAGCCTTGCTCCCTGGAGCTTTCCAGGCCGAGGCAGGGAGACCCTGGGGTGCTCAGAGATCCCTTTTATTTCCCAGCACCCACTCGCAAGCAGCCCTGCTTCCCTGGGGTCTCGCCAGGGCCCCGGCACCCTGCCCTTCCCCTGTGACAACAAATAAAGGGCATAAAGGGTGTCAGAGAGGCTGCTTTGGCTGAAGTGGAGATGGGGAGGGGGCATGGTCTCCATCTTGTCCATCCACTGTCTGTCTGTCCATCCGGCTGCCCTGCGGGCCCAGTCCCCCAACCCCCCCCCCCCGCCACCTGAAACAATATTAAGGGCACAGGCGGCTCTCCCAGCTCCACCATGGCCAAGTCCCTGCCGCCAAGAATGGACTGTTGGTCCCCGATGATGCATCGAAGAAAATTGGTTGTCAGGCCAATAAATGTGTCCGACTGGATTTTTGACATCAGGCAAACCCATTCGAAAGGCATTTGATTAAAGTGCTAAGAGAGAGCGTGGCAATTGCTGAGCTGAGCTGCCCTCCACCTGATCTAAATAGAGTGCTGCCCTCCCACTGCCGAGGGTCCCCTCCTCCCGGGCCTTTGGCCGGCACCGCTCACCAAGTCCCAGTGCTGCTTGTCCTGGGGCGCAGAGTGGAAATTGCACCCATCAGACAGGCTGCTTTCTCCTCCTCTTCCTTCTCTTCTTCCTCCTTCTTCTCATTATTGTTATTACTGTTTTTTTGAGACAGGGTCTTGCTAAGTACCCCAGGCTGGCCTGGAATTCGCAGTAATACTCCTGCCTCAGCCTCCCTCCCTACAGGCATGAGCCACCATGCTTGGCTGAAATGCAGGCTAACTGTGCCTTTCTCTGCCTAAGCTTGTGTTCCCCCCACCCTTCTCCTTTCCCTTCTTTCAGTACTGGGGAACTGAACCCAGGGCCTTTGCACTAAGCTGGATGTCTGGACCTTTCTAGTTTTTATTTGTTGAGACAGGGTCTTGCTAAGTTCCTATGCTGCCCAGGCTGGCCTAGAATGTGTAATCCTCCTGTCTCAGTTTCCCAGAGCGCTGAAATCACAGGCATGTGCTGCCATGCCCAGATCTCTTGGGTTCTTTAACCTCTCCCTGGGCTTGTTCTCTGAAATGGACAGATGCCAAGAGGTCACCCATCCTGCGACAGTGTCCTGACCACTGTGCTCCTGGCCAGGGGCCTCAGTGTGGAACTGGGTCCCACCCTAAGTGATCCCAGCGCTCTCTCAGCCCTTGTTTTTCTCATCTACAAAATGGAGATCATAGACACAGTCTCTCCGGACCACTGTGAGGACAGGAGGAAGGAAGAGGCCCAGGTGGACCTCGAGGACCAAGTGTCCAGTAGACACTTAATAAATGCTCACTGCTGGGCATGGTGGTGCACGCCTATAATCCCAGCGCTTGGGAGGCTGAGGCAGGAGGATTGTTCTGAGTTTGAGACCAGCCTGGCCTACAAAGTGAGCTCAAGGCCGGCCTGAACTACATAGTGAGACCTTGTCTCAAAAAGACAAAAAAAAAAAGAAAAAAAAAATCCCACCAGCAGCTATTCTCAGTGGCACACACACCAGTAACACTAGCGCTTGGGAGACTAAGGCAGGAAGAGTGCCACAAGTTCAAGGCCAGCCTGGCCCACAAGAAGAGATGCTGTCTCACAGAAAAAATTGTCCATTGCCCACACTGAGAGCCATGTGCCAGGGGAGACCTACCTGGAAGTTTTACTTCTCAGTGGCAGGTCAGGTCTAAACATCGGAGGAGCAGTGAAGAAAGAGATACCACCAGACCAGAGGCAGACAGCAAGAGGACACTGCTAGGAGTCAATGGGGAGTGGGAGGAGGGCAAGATCTGGCATCGGGCCAACATGGGTTAAACCCTAGCATTGCCGTGCACACGCTGCGTGACACTGGGTGAGACGCTTCGCCTCTCTTTGTGTTAAAGGATGACACAGCAGGGTGTGTATGAGGCACCGGGCAAGGACAAACAACTGAACACACATTAGTGTGCTTCTTTGCCCGCAGCAGTGAGAACAGGGGCTTGCACAGGTGGTGGCAGGCACCCAGGAGGACTTCTTGGAGGAGGGGCCCCTGACGCTGCTCCAGGAGGCCGGAGTGTGGGAGGGTGTGTGGGACTGCAGCGCTCCCGCCTCTTTGCGAGGGTTTCTCTGTGTCCCTGTGCAGTGGGACAGATGCCAGCCCACCGGGCTGCCTCTAAAAATAGCCTCCCATCTTGCTGGAGCTGGAACCTGCACTGGCTCAACGCTTTCCTCCAGGTACTGCCTGCTCTGTTTCTGGGTCCTTGAGGATTCTCAGGCTCCCAGCAGCCTGACATCTCTGATCCTTGCTCCCCACCTCACCTGAGGCCAGGAGGATGGAAGGTGGGTGTCAGGGTCTCTCAGGGGGTGAGGGGTTGTGCCTAGCACGGAGCCTGCCCCCAGCAGGGGTCATAGAACACATGGCTTCTACTCTGGCTCCAACAGAATTCATGCCCACACTGTGCTAGCCTGAGAGCTTTAAATACAAGTTTCCTGCTTTAAATATAAGTTTCCTGCTGGTGTTGAATTCCAGCACTCTGAGAGGCTGAGGCAGGAAAATCACAAGTTTTAGTGCAGCCAGCACAACTTAGCAACATAGCAAGACACTGTCTCAAAATTTAAAACACAAAAAAGGGCTGGGCATTTGGCTCAGTGTGTGAAGGGCCCGGGCTCAAGCCTTGGCACCGAATACATGTACATATACATGCATGCATGCATACATAGATGCAAGGGCTTCTAGGGTAGACAGCAGTGGGACTTTCACTCCCCCACTCACTGCCACTTTCTTTCTGACAGGATCTGTCTACATTGCCCAGGTTGGGCTAAAGTCATCTTCTTGCCTCAGCTTCCTGAGTAGCTGGGACTACAGGTGTGTATCACTGTAACAGCTGTGTTGTAGCTTTTAGGGAACTAACCTCACCTCTCAGGACATAGTTTAGGTCCCCTCTTCCAGATGAACCCCTTCCTACCCACCACCTGCTGGCACAGAGGGCGCCCAGCCCAGACCCTACCTGGCTGCAGCAGAGTTATTGGCCTTGCCCTATGGCCTAGGCATCTGGGGATTTTCCAGAGGTCAGCAGTCCTGGGTGGGCACCCCTGAAATCCCCAGCCCTGCCGCCCTGGGAGGTGTTTGACGCTTGAGGGTAACTGCTGAGGCTGGCGGGTGACTAGAGTCATGTGGCCGCCACTACACCAGAGCACAGGGCGAGGACCACACAGCAGTCCTGTGACGAGCGCTACAGATCTGAGTTGAAAGCCTCAGACACAGAGCTGGTGGGGCCCCCGGTCTTGAGAGGGGCCTCTCCAGAGGGTAGTGGGCTGTGACAGCCCTCAGGGTCTTTCCAGGATGCCCACAGCCCCAGCCCCACTTCCTAGGCAGCATCCGAGCTCTGGATGCCGGTGATGGAAAGGTCAGAGAAAAAGGAGAAAAAGCCAGGCGGGTAACGAGCCACAGAGGATGCCGGGAAAATCTCTCCCATCCTCCTGGGGCTTGGGCTGATGCGGAAGCAGCCCCTGGGGGCCAGGCCGCTGCTCTGCTCATTAATGCACTTCCCACTGGGCGATCTGCACACCCAGTTTCCATGCTGGGCTGGGGGGGGGGGTGCCAGGAGGGGCTGGGGAAGTCACCACACCCCAAGGTCTGAGGGCTGGGATCCCAGTCCTAGCTCTGACACTTACAAAATGCACCTCCCAGGCAGGCACCCTCACCTCAGCTGGCCCTGCTGTCCATGCTGTGACAGAGAGTGATCATCGTCCCTTTTAGGGTTACAGTGTTAGTTAAAGAGGAGGTTTCTGTTGCACCCTGCATGAAGTGGATGTTCAGCAAATCTTAGGTTTCGTTTCCTCTGTTACATTTCAGCCTCGCAGGAGGAGGGAAGAGAGAGGGCCATCCCACTGCAGATGGAGGGACCATGGAGAAAGATGGAGAGGGACCCACTCATGGGACAGTGAAGTGTTCTTGTTATTGACCGATCGACTGGGTTTTTTGAGACAGGATCTTGCTCTGTGGCCCAGGCTGGCCTTGTGAGCTCACAGTGATCCTCCCTGCCTCAGTCTCCTGTGATTATAGGCATATGCTGCTGTGCCCTGCTAGGGTCCTTTGCGGAGATGAGCCTGGGCAGGACTGTCCTGCTGGCCCTGGCCCCCTCTGGCTACACACAGTTTCAGTGTGAGGCCAGCTGTGCCCCCATCATTGTCCGTCCCACACCAAGACCTGGGGCGGTGGAAAGTGAGACCTTACCACCCTGCTGTAGTGCTCGTGAGACCGGGGACGGGGCTCTGGCCAGGAATGGGGAGCTGCCTTGGGGTGGTGCCCTTTCTCTAGGTCCCCCAGATGTCCCTGGGGCTCCCAATGTGTTTGCGCTTTCTGAGGGACCAGGATAAAAGAGGCAGCAGATGGCTGCAGCTTCTGATCTGTTGCCTGGAACCTTCCCTGGGTAAAGACACTGGTGGCCAGGGGGCCTGGGAACTGCTTCCGGGGTACCACAGGTGAGCACCTGATGACAGGCACCATGCTGGGCACGTCTGCTCTGTCTCCAGCTCATTCGTTGCTCACCATAGCCACACTGTTACTCTCTCCTTACTCTTTACTCTGCAGAGGGGCAGGCACAGCACAGAGTGAAAGGGACTACCTGAGTCAAGGGGAGGTCTGGGCTCTGAACCCAGGCTGTCCCCCACTTACCTACCCCTCTGGTGTTTCAGGGTGGGGCTCTTGAGTGTGTGCGTATCAGTGAGCCACTGCTGTGTAACAAGTGGCTCACACTGGACCACTGTCAGTTGCGAGGGTGGTGCCTCCTCTGATCCAACTGGGCTTCAGACAGGTGGCAAACTCACTATGTAGCCCAGGCTGGCCTTGAACTCAGGGCAATCCTCCTGCCTCAGCCTCCTGAGTGCTGGGATTACAGGCCACCACACCTGACTTGAACATGGGCTTTTTACATCACCTTGCTGGGCCTCAGTTTCTTCATCTGTGCAATCACACATGTGACAGGAGGCTCTCCTAAGCTGTGCAGGGTGCTAGTCACACCCCCCCGGGTAGTTATGGGGAAGACTCAGCTCTTCTGAGTCCCCACATGGGGAACAGGAGAGGCCTTGGAGGAGCTGAGCAGAGAGCCCTGCAGCTATCTCAGCCTCCCGCCTACCTGCATGGTGCTCTTTCCATCACATGAGCTGCCACTCTTAGACCAAAGCAGAAAAGACAAATGTTCAGCCTGAGGACAGTAGATCGATTTCCACACACTTGCTAGCTTGATGGATTGGCGGTGGCTCCCAAGTCCCTGCTGAGAAAGGCTGTAGGGTCCCAGCTCAGCAGTGAGGAAAACGGGCATCCATCAGCTGGCAGCATCGGGTTTGCCCTGGGCGTAGGGCAAGGCTCACAGGCCACCCCGGCTGTGGCCATGGCCGCAGCTGTGACTTCCCTTTGTCCCCTGCTGCTCCAAGCTGGCGCAGAGCGGCAGGCAGGATTGGCAGTGAGGGAGGAGTGGTTGTTTAGGCTCCAGGCCTTTTGTATCGCAGTGGGGACACCAGGTCCAGAGAGGTCAGGACATGGGCACAAGGTCACCTGGCAGTACTGCTCTGTGCGGGCGCCCTTCCTGTGTCTCCTTGCGCTCAGATCCTCAGGGAGCCTGGGCAGGTTTGTGTCTGCCCCTGCTGCTCACTGAGCACTAAACACTAAGTACCAAGCATCAAGCACTGAAGCTTTTGCTGGATGTCCAGCAGGGGCTCCTCAAAGCACCTGCGGGAGAGAGGGAGAAGCCGTCTGGGCTGTGTGTTTGCATTCAGATAAGGACATTTCCAAGTTGCTGAGATCACCGTGGAGGCTGGCCAGGTCTATTTTCACCCAAGGATCAATCATGCCATTCCTTGGTGTCCCACGCACCCTGGCTGGTGGGACACAGAGCAACCCAGATCTTCCCATGGCTCAGCCAACTCCGCCTTGTGTGTCTGCCGGGGGCGACACGGCCACACCACGGCCCGGCCATGGAGGAATTCATTAATCAGAGCCCTGTTTACAGCTCTCTGGCAAGCGCTTGCCCTCTCCTGGCTGCAGCCAGGGCCTGGGCCTTCCTGCAAACTGTTGTGACATTTGGTAAAAATATCAGCCGGGGCTGGGGCCAGGGCCAGGCCGGGAGGAGCTGTGCACGGGCGATCCCTGCTGACTTGCGAAAGGGAAGTGCTGCGTGGTGTGGGCTGCCAACAGTGCAGGGAAAGCTGGAAGACGTTGTCCCTGCTCCAGGTGTCACCTGGAACAAGGTACTTCCTTGTCATCTCACACCTGCCTTGGAGAGATTTGGAGCAGGTCTGATGGCGGAATCAGTCAGCCCATAGATTTGTCCTGTGTGGGCTGCCATGGTGCAAAAAAAAAAAAAAAAGAATCCCTTGTCAACATGTACAAACTGCAGATTTCCAGTGACACAGGGAGTGTGCTCCTCCTCAGCAGTGATGGCCTGGTGCTGAATCCCTTGACATCTCCAGATGGGTCTATGAGCTCTGCTGTGCCAAGTTTAGCACCAATCCCTGCTGCTAGGCACAGGCCTGGGGCCTCCACGTAAGGCTCTTCCGGTTGCTTACTGCATAAGGCCTCTAGCTGCAGGAGAGAGGCTGAATCCTACAGTCTGCCTGGTGTGGTGTTGGTCCTTATTTGGCCAAAGGATAATTCTCACAAAGGCTTCATTGGGTGGGCTGTGGTCTTGCCTCATGTGAGCATTAACCAGCTGATGGCAAGGGCTGGGAGTGCACGGCCCTAGACCCGTCCTGTGCTCTGAGAGACTGTGGCAACCTTAAGCCTTAGGAAGATGCTGAGGCTGTAACTGCTTGCTGCGTTGGACACAGGCAGTCACACAGCAAGGTCATGTGCAGCAGGGGTGTAGCCCAAACCTCTGGTGCTCGAGGCTCAGGACCAGGTAGCTCCTGGTCCCCAGCAGAAGGAGGAGGAGGAGAATCCAGGGTGCTGGGTGGGGAAGAGGGGGCACCCTGGGCACAGGGGCAGCAGGGTATTCAGGGGCTGGGGCTCCTGGCCTCTTGCTCCTGTCCTACAGCTGCGCTGTGTGTCTTGGCTTCCAGAGTCCTAGACTGGGCATCACCATCTGCCCGCATTGGCCAGGTACAGCTCCCTGCATTGTAATAGGTTGTGTTATAACACAGGAATGTATTAATATATTATGAGCTGGGCGTGGTGGTGCACGCCTGTAATCCCAGCACTCAGGAGGCTGAGGCAGGAAGATCTTGCAAGTTCAAGACCAGCCTGGGCTACAAAGTGAGCTCAAGGCCAGCCTGAACTGCGTAGCGAGACCCTATCTCAAAAAGACCAAATAATAATAATAATGTATTACAATGTGATTTTTATTGGTGTATGTTTGCAATACATAATGCTGGCATTCATTCTGGGGAGCTGGCCCTTCCCCATCACCCCCTCCCATCTCTAAATCTGCCTCTTTGCTTCCTACCCTCTCTCCTTTACTTCACACTTACATATAAATTTAGGTTTTAGGGTTCCCCATATGAAAGCAATCGAGTGACGAACTTCTGTGTCTGACTTAGTTCCCTCAACCCAATGTTCTCAAGTTCCATCCATGTTCCTGCAAACAACAGGAGCGCCTTCTCTTTTGGGGCTGTGTAGTATTCCACAGTGCGCTTACAGCACATTTTCTTTGTCCGCTTGTCCTTGACAGCACCTAGGCTGTTTCTGGAGTGCAGCTGGTGTGAGTTATACTGATGTGGCCATGGGTGTGTCACCTCAGTGTGATGTCTTTAATGCTTTTGGAAAGATACCCAGGAGAGGGATAGCTGCGTCACACAGACCATAATTTTTGGTTTTTTATTTGTGCAGCTTCATGGGCCACAGTCATACACATTTGCTGCATTTGTGCCACAGAGGCAGAATGGAGTATTTGTGACAGACACTGCACACAAGGTCCACAATGCTGAAAAAAAAATGTGCCTTTTCCAGGCAAACTGCGGACCTCTGCTTTAGACCCATGAAGTTGGAGTCTTGAAAAAAATGATCAGTCCAATTCCTTATTTTACCAATGAGAGAAATGAGGCCCAGAGAGGTTAAGCCATTTGCCCAAGGTCACCCAGCTAATGAGGGGGGAGGATAAGCATCTGGAGACATGGAGATTTCTAAATACATGCAAATGCCCAGAATGCAGGCTGAGAAATGGGTGACTGAGGGCCTCCGGATTGGTCATTTTCTTCCAATCCCGTTCCTGGCTTCTGCAGAATGAGATGTTATTGCTTGATCATTAGAAGGGGCTGATGTAGGAGAGTCTATGTACAATTTATCTCCCTTGTTAACTGCTTTGAATGGAGGTGGTGGGATAGTGCTCATTTCCAGGTGCCCTGGTAACATGGGTGCATGCGTGGGTGGCACTGGTGGTGGGCGCCACTGCTCAAGGTTGTGGGGTGGCCAAGTGCTGCCCAATGCGGGGTGCAGGCAGGAGAAAGAGCAACACTCGCACTTCCAAGAACTGCGTTTGGACAACTGACCTCCAAACTGGTCTTTAGAGCACAGTGGTGGCAAACCTGTGGCACATGTTTGTGTCACTGCAAGCTCTGAGAGATTCACCGTCACTGTTGGAGGACATTATTCCGTGTTGATTGATGAACTAATTTTATTGCCTTAAAAATTTATTCCTTGAAATAAGTCTTTAAGGAATACCATTCAGGCAAACTTAAAACTTCTATATCAAATAATTTTTAAAAATTTATGTAGAATAGACTTTTTTATACAACCCACATAACTATTTGATCATTGATCATTAATCTTTTTCTCCCTCTTCCTCCTTGTGGTACTTGGGGACTGAACCCAGGGGCTCTCTACCACAATGACACCTCCCCAGCACTACTTTTAATAATTTATTTTTGACACAGGTTCTCACTAACACACTAGATTGCCCAAGCTAGTCTCAAACGTGTGATCCTCCTGTTTCAGCCTCCCAGAGTGCTGGGATTACAAGCATGCACTGCAACACCCAGATGCGAAATAGGTTTATGTAATTGGTTGTTATACGGGTGCTTCATGTGCAATAGATTTTATAGCACTTCATAAATTCAAGCACTACTTTGCCTTGAAAATGACAGAAGTGTGCTTGAAGCAGAAAAAAATATACTGGGTGTTGATATCACTATGCCAAACTGAACTTTAACCTCAGAACCAGGGTAGATGCCACACCCTCCCCGGAAGTGGTTCTGTGTGATCCCCATGGGAAACACACTGTCCCTCGGGGACAGCCACTTTTGTTTACGTGCCGACCCAACAAGTTTTTTTTTTTGGTACTGAGAATTGAACTCAGGACCTTGAGCTTGCCAGGCAGCCATTTGTGTCACTGAACTGTGTCCCCCGCCCCAACCCAACAACTTTGCATCACTGCTGGTAGCCTTAATGACCAGGCCAAATGCCAGTCAACACATGGACTCAAAACACAAAAGCAAACTTGTAATGCAATAAATCATCACTGGGCATTTTGGACTCTGCAAAGTCTGACTTTCTGCACAAGTGTTTGTCCTCAGGGTCAGCGAAATTCATGTGAGCAGTGTACACGAACCCGGTGGGGTGGGCATTGCGTCCGTGTCACAGCCAAGGACACACAGAGCCCAGAGAGGAAGGTGACATTGCACAGCAGCCTGGTCCTCCAGCAGGTCTGCTTCTCAGTTCTGCCACGCCAGGGACCAATAAATCCACAGGACCAAGTCTTGGCAGCAGCCGTTGCTGTGGGCTACGTGGGCAACTTTCGCCGTCAGGTGCTCAGCAAGTCGGTTGCTAGGAGCCTAGGGGCCAGCGGAGGGGATGAGGAAATGCATCATAGTGGTGTTCGTCCTGGTCCTGGGGTCGCCACTGGCCTGCCAACGGGACTCAGGGAGGGTATCTAATGTCTTTGTGCCTTGTTTTTCTTGCCTGTCCAGTGAACACATGGCTGTCATGGCTGTTCATGGCTGTCATGGCTGTTTCCAAGGGTTGAGATGACAGGATCCAGCACCCTCGAAGCTGGTCTTCTTAGTGATTCTTGCTATGTGGGCCACTTCTCAGCGGGCCCCGCCCTAGATCAGAATCGCACCCTAAGTGTACACCGTGTTGTTCACGACTAGAGTTTATTCCCTGAAAGCTGTGCTAAATGCAAAACCATTACATGGAAACCTCAGAATGATAGGCCCCCGATGTGGGCCCAGGCTGCCCCCTGAGCGGCAATCCCCAACATGGGCCGGGGTATGTGACCCAACACCACCCAGGCCTCAGGAGCCCTGTGCCAATTCTTTTTCCTCTGCAGACCCCAAGCCTACACCTGCCCCTAAAGATGTGGAAATGGACTGGGGGTTTTACACCAAAACGGTGCTTCTCAATCTCATGTGCGAGTTTGCATAGCCCATTTCACAGATGGAGAAAACTGAGGCAGAGATTAGCTCAAGGCCACCGGCAGCCTTTGTGTGAATGACAGGCAGTGAGTCCCTTCTGAGGCCCTGAGTTGCTACCTGCACTTGCAGAAGAGTGCCTTTGCTCAATGGGGCAGTCCTCCAGCTGGGCCTGAGGGTCTCAGGTCCTCAGCCGCCAAGGCTTCGCGGCACCTGGCCACTGTCTCCAGCCTCCATGGCAGCTCTCACAAGGGTTTCACACATTCATTTGCAGCCCATGGTTTCCTTGTGATTCCCAGCCCATACATCTGGGCCCTGGTGTAAAGGGGAAGAGTACACAACAGTGGCTTCGGACAGCACCGTGAGGCCGCACGCAGCTCCCGTATGATCACAGTGGAGGCGGCAGAGGGCCCAGAGCACAGCTGGGAGGCTGGGGGGAGTGGATCTGGGCGCCCCTCCCAGCTCACCAGGCCTCTGTCTGGGTCCCGGAGGCAGCAAACACTTGTAATCCCCTCCGCAAACAAGTACTCCTACAGGTCTCTGTGTGCAGAGGGGAGATACCCTGCTGCTACAGGGGAGGTGGGCACTTCTAAGTGTGCATACAGGGGGCTGGGGATATAGTTCAGTGGAATAATCACCTGCCTGGCAAGTGCAAGGTCCTGAGTTCAATCCCTGTTACTGCAAAAGAAAAAAAAAGGGTGCCTACAGGTGTAAGTGTGGGTGGTGGGTGTGTGTGCACACAGAGCCCAGCAATGAGCTAGGAAGGGGAGCACAGGGAGGAGACGGAGGGCGAAGGGAGGACAAGGGTCGGGGGAGGAAGTGCAGGGGCCTGGAGCTGCCCCCACAGGGGTCTTCATTCTCTAGTTTTCCCCCTGAGACTAGGTACATGGTCACAGCATGCCCCAAGTCTGGGGTCACAGGTATAGTCCCTCTAGGGGTCTAGGGGAGAGTTGTATATAAGAGCAATGGGCAAAAAAGAACAACGGGGAAGCCAGATGTGGTGGCCCCACGCTTGTAATCACAGCATCCTAGGAAGGTGAGACAGGGAGATTTAAATTTGAGCTCAGCCTGGGCATCTAGGAAAGATCCTATTCAAAATAAAAAGGAAAAATGGGTTGGGGATGTAGCTTAATGTGAAGACCCTGGGTTTAGCCCTGTGCACTAAAAAAAGAAAAAGGAAAAAAAAACGTTGATGTGGACCCATCAGAGCTGGAGACAGCAGCCTAGGAGAGTCCTGTGCAAAGGGTCCAGCTGCCAGCAAGCTCCAGCTCACCGCAACTGGGGGCCCTAGAGCTGCATGGGCCAGCTTTTTTGATTTTCTACTCCAGGAGCTGGGTTTCCATAAAAATTTCTAATGTTTAAAACAGCCTCACTCAGGCCAAACAACACATGGCCTGGCATGGTCTGACCTGATCTCTACTTAAACAGGAGCCAGGGCTCCGGTCGGGCAGGCCTCCTATGCAGGGCCGCGGCTACCATCCTGGACTTAGCAACGTTGTCTTTGTGCCTGTTTCCTTTCCTGCAAGATATGGAGCAGGGTGGCTGTAGGGGGTGGTGCCATGGGATCAAAGATAATGCTCTCAAGAATCCTCCTGCTGCCTGCAAGCAGCAGCACATGGTAAGTGACAGGGGAATACCAACTCTTTTATCTCCCAGTTCTCCCAAGCCTCAAGCCCCGGAGCCCTGAGCAGGTCCTGGCCCGGGCTACCTCTGCCCCCAAGCTCCCGGCCTGGCCTCCACCTAGGCACGCTCCTTTGCTTTGTCCCAATCTTAGTCATCTTGGTTCTTCCCCCAACTGATCCAGTGCCTGGAACCTGGTGGGCTCTGGGTGAAACTCGCAGATAGGAATCAAACAGGAGAAAGAGCAATCAACTTCCTGAATGAGCAAGAAACGGTCTAAAAACGAGACCTCTGAAAGCTGCCCGGGCAGTGGAGAAACTGGCACACTCTACCCCTGTGGCGGTGTCTGGAATTATTCCATTTTTTTCTTTTTTGTGTTTTTGAGACAGGGTCTCACTGTGTAGCCCAGGCAGACCTTGATCCTCCTGCCTCAGCCTCCTGAGTGGATTACAGGCGTACACCAATACCACTGGCTCTCGTTCCATCTTGGGAGACAGGAAATGTGCACACAGAGAGCCACACGCAGCGGACACCCTTCCCTATGACCTTGTCCTCCTGCTTCTGGGACACGCAGATGCCCTGCTTTCCCCAGCTCCTCTTGGGCCTTTCTGGTTCTGACTGTTAGTGGAACAACCCTTTCCTCTCTCCCCACTTGGCCTAGAGACATTGTAAAGCCCTTTTGCTGTTCTTGGCCCAGATGTTTTTAAAGGCCCATTAATTCGTGAGCAAGGCTGGCAACGTCTAAGTCTGTGGTCATCAGGTTGCTATGGGATTGGAGTCCAGATGACCCGGGAGGCTGGCTTCTCTGTTCTCATCGCCGGGGCTGTCCTGGCGTCTCTGCCCCTTAGCCTCCTCCTTCTGTGCCTGCTCCTTCTCTCTCTGAATCCTGTCTGGTCTCCAACAGAGGACAGCCAGGGCTTGTCCCTGCTTGGGGGACGTCCAAGGTCCCAGGAGGCCAGGCTGGATGGGTGTCGGGACAGGTACAGCAAGCAGGGAGGGTGGACCATGAGGAGTCCTCTGCATGGGGTCCAAGTTTGGAAGTGAGTCACCCCCATCTAGCTGTCCCATCTCACTGAGCAGGAAAAGTCACAGGGGCAGCAGACAAGGGCAGGGGGTGTGAAAAAGAAAGGGTGTGCGGATCAGGGGGGTGCGGCGCCCCAGCTGGACGGGGTGAAGGGGCACAGGTGAAAGTTGTTCGCAGCCAATGTCATGGTCATGGTCAAACCGACGGCCGCTGACCCCTGCTGCCTGTTTTATTGGAGCCGTGTGTGTGTGTGTGTGTGTGTGTGTGTGTGTGTGTGTGTGTGTGATCACTGTTTTTAATGATAACAGCAGAGGGGAAGGGCACCCGACTTGGCCAGCTGGGCTTTCAACAGCCAGGGCGTCTCTAACCCACATGTGTGGCCAGGGCCAGCAGCCGGGAGTGGTCACCCACCAGTGACAACTCTGCAGGGGTTCTCCCAGATGCCTATCATGTCACTGAGAGGTTTCCAGAGAAAGAGCACAAACCACAGAGGACTTGAGGCTTGCCCCGGTGCCCTCTTATCTCGTGACACGCGATTTCATTTCAGGCCAAGGTGTAATCTTATAGGCTTTCAAAATAAATAAATAAAAAGATTATCTTTATTGTTCAAAATCTGAAAAATACAGACAGATCCAACAACGGTGGTAAAAAGCTCTCCATAATCCTTGAAGTGTTAGTTTGGTTTAAATATTAGAAAGTTTAAGGGCCAGGGATATAGCTCGGAGGCACAAGCGCCTGCCTGGTAAGCGCAAGGTCCTGAGTTCAATTTCTGGTACAAAAAAAGAAAAAAGTATAAATATTAGAAAGTTTAACTCTTACTGTCTATAAAATACAGGGTTTTTTTCACCAAATGTTTTATGGTTACATTTTCTCTGTTACATTTCCTTTGAATATGCTCAAGCAGCACTGTCTGAGAGACTGTAAGCCGCTCTTCTGCCACACGGTGTGGATTTCACTTTTCTGCTGTTGTAAATCTGTAACAAGCATTGTTTTACCTGCGTAAATCTACACTCTGAATCTTGATAATTTCCTTGGATTAGATTCCAAGAAGGGGACTCACTGTGCCAGAGGAAATTTGGGGTGTTTTTTTGTTTGTGTTTTGTTTTTCTAGACAGGGTCTCACTATGTAGCTCAGGCAGGCCTTACACTTCTGACCCTCCTGCCTCAGCCTCTGAGATGCCAGGATGAGAGGGGAGGACCACCACATCTAGCTCTTTTGGGGGCTTCTTAAAAGGTAATACCAAATTGCTTTCAAATGCATGAAGGCGTGATGGGGCCCTATCTGTCTGTATCAAGTAATATCAGTTTGAAACATTTTAATTTAGTCACTTAAACAAGATTGTAAATATACTCTGGCACAGTTTTAATTATTTGTATATTGATGGCCATTCATTAGCATTTCCCCTGTAAATCTCCATGAATACTCTTGTTGATTTTCCACTGGTATTTCAGCTGCTTCCTTGTCAATTTGAATGAAATTGTATATTAAGATCGATCCTTCTGTCTCATTTATTACAAATGCTTTCAAGTTTGGGATGAACCTTTTAAGCTTTGTTTATGGTGTTTCTGAGAGTTTAGAAGATTTCAGTTTTCCTTCAGTCCAATCTTTATCTTCTTTGCTTTTATGTTTCTTCTCCTTCTAGGACTTTGGTCTGCCTCATTATATGAGCTGGTAAATATTTATCTTCGTTTTCTCCTAGATTTTTATGGCTTTGCTTTTTATGTTTAGCACTTTAATCCTTTGTAATTTATTTTGGCATCAAGTATGAAGTGAAGATCACTGAATTTATTTAATTTTCTAAATAGCTAACCAAGTGCCCCATACCAGTTAATCAGTAATGTTCCCTTGCCTCGCTCCTGTGAATTTTCACCTTATTTCAGCTGGTTTTATTTACTCGTGGGCACAGGTTGTTTTTCCCCTCTTCTGTTACCGCCCTCCTACTTCTTGTGCTAAGACCATCCTGTTTTATAACAACTTTCACTATGTGTTGTGCTATAATTTTGTAGGGTACATCTTCTGTCATTCCGCGTAATTCCTTGGCTAGCTTCTCTTCATTTTTCCAGGTGAAATTCAGAATACTTTAGAATCTCAGAGAAACTTGAATGAGGCCTAGGCTCCATTGCACTTTTTAAAATTTTTATTTTACTTTTTGTTTGTTTGTTTTTGAGTCAGGGTCTTGCTCTGTAGCTCAGGCTGGCCTTGAAGTCACTAGGTAGCTCGGAGGTGATTTCCTGCCTCAGCCTCCTGAGCTCTTGGATTACAGGTGTGCACCACCACGCCTGCTTCTCCAATTTTTCCACAATGTTCTGCACATGCCTAATTCAGGTAATTCACATTTACAGTATTTCTGGCTGCTGTCAATGGGGAACTTTCCTAAATGTTATATTGTTACCGGCTCTTATAGGCACATGAGGAAAAATAATTGAGAAACATTTATGTATCTTTCATTTAGATGTTTGAGTATGATTAGTACTAAGAGATTTTGTTTGTTTGTTGGGAGAAGTTTTTCTCTCTCTCTTTTTTTTTTTTTTTGGTGGTACTGGGGATCGAACTCAGGACCCTGCGCTTGCTAGGCAAGCGCTTATTCCACTGAGCTATATCCCCAGCCCTGTTGGGAGAAGTTTTTTAAGGTGGATGATTATAGCACCTGATAACGGTGTCTCCCCCTGCTCAGCCTCGTATCTCTCTGCTTTCTGTTTCTTAAGGCTCACAGGACGACGTGAACTAGGTTAAATAACAGAATATTACAGAGATCATTTCCTTTTTCCTGATTTTGAAGGAAAACTTGCAGGAGTTTACCAGTAACTATCACATTGACCATTTGATTTGAGAAAGGTTTTTTTAACCGTTTTTTTTTAAAGTCCGAGTGGGGCAGTCTCTGATCTGTAGTTTACTTTGGATGCCTTAAATGAGATCTTTATGTTCATCTTATTTTTAAAAAATTAGTCCTAAACCAGGTGTGATGGTACATTCCTGTAACCCCAGCACTCAAGAGGCTGAGGCAGGAGGATCACCCCGAGTTAGTGACTGCCTGGACTATGTAGTGAATTCAAGACCAGTTTGGACTAATCCTGTCTCAGAAAACAAATCAGAACCAAGCAAAAATCCTATGGCATTTCCTTTAGTCTATTGATATGGTATTTCTGTTAACAGATTTACTAATACTGTAAATCAGATCCACATTCCTGGAAAAGACAAAAAAAAAAACAACACTTGATTGTAGGCCATTAATATTTTCATTCGAAGCTGGCTTGGCTTTGCTAACATTTTATTGAAGATTTTTGTGTTTATCTAACAGGTTGTTTAAAAATGCAGGCTCTGGAATGAGCCTTTGGGGTTTGAATTTTGAATCTGTTGTGGGCCCTGGAGCAAGTGTCTGCCTCTCTGATCTCCAAATATGAGATAACACTGGCATCCAGCTCAGCTCCCAGGGCCATAAAGATGAAACTCGAACAATAGGTTCAAAGTTCTCCCTACTTACCTCATCTCCACCTAATGACCCCGTGAATCAGGCGCAACCAGTTTCATGGAATAAAATAGGAAACTGAGTCTCAGAAAGGCTCAGCAATTTGTTCAGGGTTGCACAGCTGGTATATGACTGCTAAGCCTGCCATGTGCACCCTGACTGCCTCTCTGTGGCTGAGACCCTTTGCGATTCTTCCAGCTATTTGACTTCTGCCTGCCTTACTTCTGTTGCATCTTTTGTTCTAGAAGACCTTATTTTCTTTGCCTGAAAACCCAGGGCAAATACCCCCTCCTCTGTGAAACCTTTGTGTTACATTCAAAAGGTCCTTCAGTTTCCACGGCATTTCGTGCTTGTATAGTGATCTTGTGTCTCCACTGTGCAACAGTGTGGCTACCCATGGAACCTCCCTAGGAGTTCTCATCCCACCTGTCCCATTGAATGGCAAACTCCAAGTGAGAAGCCCTGTGCCAGTGAGACCCACTGGAATCTAACTTGTAACCCTTAGCTCAGTGCCCAGCACCTATTAAGTGTTCCTGAAACTGCTCCATCATTTGCTCTGAGATATATCTTCATGAAGAACGACAAACTCCTGAAGTGGTGCATGCCTGTGATCCTAGCACTTGGGAGGCTGAGGCAGGAGGAGGCCAACCTGGGCTACACAGTGAATTCAAGACCAGCTGCACTACATAGCAAGACCTCATCCCCACCCGCCCCCAAAAAAAGAAAGAAAAGAAAGTCTTCTTGTTTGAGCCTTTCCTACAACCTGGGAAGAGACAGAGAGAGAGAGAGAGAGAGAGAGAGAGAGAGAGAGAGAGGGAGGGAGAGAGAGAGAGAGAGAGAGAGAGAGAGAGAGACACACACACACACACACACACACACAGTTTTTGTGCCCATTTGACAGATGAAGAGACTGAGGCCATATAGCATATGACCTACCTAAGGTCACAAAGGAAAGCAGCAACAGAGCAAGCTCAAGTCCAAATTCCTTGACCTGATTCCTGTTCAAAGACATTGTTTCTCTACCCTGTGAGGGGTGGGTTTCTAGAACAGTCCTTCGGCCTGCGTTCCCTGGGGTCATGGCTAGAGGGAGATGTTGAAGGAAACTTCTGTGCTCAAAAAGCAACAGGGCAAACAAAACTCTTCCAGGTTCCTGGTGGGTGCCTTTTGCCTTTTAGGGAGCAATGCTGAGCTCTTGGGTCAGGGGCTCTTAAGTCTGGAATCCCAGCTCTGCCACTGATTGGCTGGGGATCCGATTGATAAGAGCCCAGGTCCTGCGCCTTTGTGTTCCTAACCTAGTGGTACGATTGTCACTGGAACCGTAGCGAGGCCACTGGTTGCACCCAAAAGGGGCAGAGGGGCCCCCTGCCTACCTACCGAGCAGGCCCCTCCCTGTCCAGAGGCGACCTCAGCTTCCTCCATCGATCAGAGGCTCCTAAGCAGCAGACACAGGCCCAGGTAAACCAGGCCTGGGCTGGATGACAGGGCCGCCACCCTAGACCCTGGGCAGCCCTGAGATCTGGCCTGGGGCAGGTGACGAATCCACAAGTCTCTGTTCCTTCTGTGCCATGGTTAGTGATGAGGTGCTGGAGTTAGATGTAGCCTATGGGGGGACACCCGTGTGGCAGCTGTGCTGCAGGAGAGGCCCTCTCCCTGCTGCTACCCTCTCCAAGGGCTGGCCGGTGTCCCTGCTCCCGCTTCTGACCTGCAGGCCATGCTGTCTGTGCTTGCGCAGCTCTTCCCCGCCCATGCTGCTGTCTGGGCAGGAAGTCAGCGGGGCCTCATTCCCACTGGCCTGACGACACAAGCAGAGATGAACGCACCCACGCGAACACACAAGCACACACAGGCACACGCAAGCACAAACAGGCATGCATACACAGTCATTCACACATGGACACACACGGTCATGCCTGCCCATATATGTACACACACCTGCATGCACACACAAGTGGTCTGAAGTCAGATTTCCCAGCTGAGGAGTCAAGGACTCGGTTCCAGTGGCTCCTGCGGGAAGTGCTCCAGAAAACCATGGCAGGGATGTGGAATGGGTGAGAAGGCACCCTGGGCACACAGGGACATTTTCAAGCAAATGATCAGTGACTGTGGGCACCTGGGGCCAACGCTTTGGCTGGCACTGCTCCCCAGGGATGGTATCCCTGGCACGCCCAGTCTTCCCATGTTAGTAGAGGGCACATCCTGTGGCCGGAGGCCACGCCAAGGGCTGGCTAGGCATCCCTGCCCTGCTCCCCAGACGCTACTCCTGCAGGAGGAAGGACAGGTGAGGTGCAGATGCCCAGGACCTGTGCCAAGCTGTGCTGAAAGAACACATTTTGGGGGAATGGGGTCTTAGTGTGTAGCCCAGTCTGCCCTCGAACTCATGGCAATCCTCCTGCCTCAGCCTCCTGAGTGCTAGGATGACAGGCATGTGCCACTACACCAAATGAGAGTTCATTTTCTCTTTTTTTTTGTCTTTTTTGAAGCAGGGTCTCACTGTGCAGTTCAGGCTGGCCTTGAGCTCACTTTGTAGCCCAGGCTGGTCTCAAATTTGCAATGATCCTCCTGCCTCAGCCTCCAGAGTGCTGGGATTACAGTCCTGCGCCACCACGCCTGGCATCCTCATTTTCATTTTTAACACACTCTTAAGTGACACCGTGTGGTGGCCCAAGGTGGGAACTACTCTCTGTCTGTCTCTGTCTGTCTGTCTCTCACACACACACACACTCACTCACTCACTGCAAATGCCTCTGTCTCTTGTCACTGCCTCTAAATACCATCATAACATCATCTCCCCCACGGCCTCCAACACCTGTGGAGCCTCCTGTCATTTCTGCTCCTGTGCCTTTGCTGTCCCTGTCCGCTGCTGGGCAGAAGAGCCTTGGCCGTGCCTGCCCACGGGGCTGCATCTGCCCTTCCACTCCACAGGCTCCGTCTCTGCGCCTCCCCAGGCCGCCCTCTGATGCCCCCTCCTTCCGGGCTGCTTATCTGACCTCTCGAACAGCACTTAGGGCTGTCTCTCTTGTGTCCCTGCAAAACAAGTGCTTGTTTTGTCCTCTTCAGAACAGCCTATGAACCACTTTGTCACGGAAGGTCTCTTGATTGTCAAAACCAGCCCAGAGGTCCAGGGAGCTGGGTGGTGGCATGAGCTCTGTTTCGCAGATGAGTTCTGGAGAGGCCGAGGAAGCAGCCCAAGGGCCCCAGTTGGAAAGAGTCCCAGGTGGAAAGCCTGCCTTGCGTTCCCGCCTCTCCCGCCTCCTCTCTGCTTTAACCCCTGCCCCTGTCTGCTGGAGGAGTGGATGAGCTGGGCTGATGAAATCCTCTCTGAGCTGCTTCTAGCAAAGGCTTTTGCAGGAAGGCCCAGCCTAGCAGACTGTGCCAAAGTTCTTGGCGTTGCCTCAGAGCCCAGAAATACTCAGACTCTGACCCCCTGCCTGGGCCAGAGCGCCTTGCTGATCTTGGGCCAACGCCCAGGAGCCTTCTCCCTTGCCTGCCAGTGAGGCTGAGAAGCCCCATTACCACGGTCTCCATCAGAGGCCTCTATTCATCTTCCCAGGCCCAGGCCCTTCAGCTCAATCCCAAGAAACACAGGGTTGCTTCTGATGAAAAGGGGACCCCTTGACTTGTGACCGCAGGCAGAAGGGGCTTGGGGACAGGGAACAGGAGTGAGGGACAGAAAGGAGGTAGGGTGGTGGCCACACTTCTTGCAAATGGGCTGTGGGCAGAGGAAGCCTGGCTGCTGGTCCTGGAAGATGGATCGTGAGGACAGGGGACCTATGGGCCAGGAGATGTGCTAGCTCACCTCTGCCACCCGAGCCTTGGTCTGTCCTGTCCCCTAACTTCTCTAAGGGGAATTTCCTGAGCCAGGTGAGGCAATGGTTTTGAAGGTGGTTTGCAGGACATAGACCCCACAAGGCATAGTCACGGATGCACATCGCCACCGGGGCTCCCAGCTTCTCTGTCCCAAAGGTGTTGAGCCTGGAACAAGAGGCAGCTGTGGCACTAGCTCGCTGTGCCACCTTGAGGAATTTACTGCATCTCTTTGGGTTTTAGCATGGTCATCTCCCTGCATGTCCTCTTCCCCGTCAGGTTCAGCCACCAGTGTCATCTCTGATCTCCAGCCCATCGTTTTCTTCATTCCCAAGCCGACGGTGTCCCCCCCCCCCCCCCCGGGCAGGTCCCAAAGAGACCACAGGTGCTTCCCCATGGGCCTGAGCCTCTCCAGTATTGTCTGTCTCAGGACATGCCCTGGTGTCATCGGACTCTACCACAGGCTAGATGCTGAGGGAACTGGGGCCCACAGAGGTTGAAGGACTTGCTCAGGGTTTTGATTGAGAGGTCAGTTGAACTCAGGTTTCCTGACCTGGGACCAGGTACGTGCATGCACGCGCGCGCACAGACACAGACACACACACACACACACACAGACACACACACACACACACACACACCCTTTGCTAGACTGGGGAATACTGCCATCTTCTCTCTCAGCAGTGGATTGCTATCAGTCAGGGGGCACCTGGCTGCAGGGCAATACCAATGAACCCCTGTATCGCAGGGGTTGGTCACAGTCAGGGGCACGCTCTTGCTTCCGGAGGGTGCACAGTGGGGTAAGCAGTATTAGCCGGTATTCCCTGGAGAAATGGGATTACTAGGAGAGAGATACAAAGAGATCTGTGTCCTGGTTCCTGAGCTCACAGAGGCCAAGGAGATCCCATGTTCTGGGGCTCACTGGGGGTCCAGAAGGTCATGGTTCACCTCAAGGCCAAAGATCAGAGAGTCGACAGCATAGATTCAGTCCATGCCCGAAGGCTGGAAGACCAGGGGACCAGGGCAGAGGATCATGGAGTGCACCGTATGCTCCGTATCGGGACTTGGGCTCCGTGGTGTCTCAAGCACTAGGCCTGGGAGGCAGAACCTGACGGGGCCTGTTAGATCTGTTATAGGCCCAGTGCGGGAAGCTGTTTTGATTAAATTTGGGAGCATAATTGCAGGGTTTGTGCTGCGGTCTCATTATGGCTTTTTTAATCTTGTTAACCTCTCCTCCCCAGCTCCCAGCCCCCCTCCGCTTCCCTCCACAACCACAGGCTGCGGCCTTAGAACAATACCAGGAATATTTTCCATCTCCCCGCCACGGCTGGCTTTCTCCTCCCCTAGGTTGGATCCCACAGGCAGGCTGGAAGGAAGGGCAGAGGAAGAGAGGGAGGCCGGGCAAGCGGGGATCTCACGTGGCCCCGTCACCCTCGCGGCCTCCTGGTTCCATGCCCACAGGGACCCAAGGAGGTGTGTGGCCCAGTTCTAGCCCTGGGAGCTCAGCCTGTGAGGCTCATGTCCCCCATTTCTCTGGGAAAATGGCAAAATCAGAGAAATAATGATATGGTGGTGACGGGGCTCCCGGCATCTGAAGCAGCAGGGACACGGGCAGCGTGGGAGGGCTGGGCCGGGAAGGGCAGAGGGGCCAAACGGGAGGAGGAAGCGGTGCACAGGGGTGAGCTTGGCAGCAAGCAGGACGGCCCCGCCGAGGTGCAGCAACACACAAGCCCACAGCTCAGTGCTGCATGCACTAACGGGCAACTCTCCCTGTAGGAAGTCTCCCCGGGCTTGGCTCTGGAGGGACAGCTCTGCTCTGCCCAGTGGTGTGGCTCGGTGCTGGGCTGTGAGCTCCTTAGAGGGCTGAGTGGGGAGGGTGGGATCTGCCAACACAGGATCCTGCCCGCCTTCTCCCAGCAGCTCTCTGTCCAGGCTGCCCCTCCAGAGATTAGAAGCCAGGAGCACTCTACTGCGTCCCCACTCCGCCCTTTAAATTTTAATTTTGAGGTAAGATTTTGCTAGATGGCCCAGGCTGGCCTTGCACTTGAGATCCTCCTGCTTCAGCCTCCTGAGCAGCTGGAATTACCCATATGACACCACAACTTGTGGCATAGTGGTTTATTTTCTAAAATCTGTTCACTGGTCTCTCTGCTTCATTCCCTCCTCTGACTCCCTCCCAGGTCCTGAAGGGCCTTACAGGAAGGTGCTACCATCTCTTTTCCAACCCCTCAACTCCAGAAAGGTCCTTGTAAAGGTGTCACATGTTTTGTGGCCCTGAGCTTGCCCCTAACTCCCTCCAGGGTGGGCTGAGATGCCACCCCTTTCTGGAAACCCCTGGGATCTCACAGTGAAAGCAGTCTCCCTCTCCCTTTGAGCCCTTTGCAAGAGCACCCACTTTCCCTACATGGCCCTACACCCACATTTCCGCTGCCCTCTCAGCCTCAAGCCCTCCCAAGAGTCCCACCTCAGTCACATCGTGTGCTGCCCACTCTGCTCTGGGGTGGCAAGAAAGGGACCCTGCCCTGGCCCGCATGCAGCTGAGCCAGAGCGGGGGAAGGCTGCGGCTGGAGCTGGCTTTGGAGGGAGCTGGCAGGGAGGCCCCGGAAAGCCTAGGCTGGAGCCTGGGAGGCAGAGCTGGGTTCAGGAACCCTTCCCAGAGCTGGGTGCTCTGCCTGGTGGGCGGTCTTCCCAGCCAGGGACAGAGAGGAGGGGGAGAAGAGAGGCAAACAGGCCAGAGGAAGTCAGAGGAGACCCTGGCGGCCCTCAGATGCTGAGAGGGGACTAGAAGCCGGGCCAGCTATGGGAAAGGCTCTCTCTCCGCTGGGGCTGTGTCCCAACCATCCAGTTGGGAAACACTGGGTTGGGTTTGTCATTGAATGGCTAGGGGCTGCCCCTGAGGCACACAGACAAGGGCCAGCTGGCCCACGGCCCCTGCTCTGCGCCTGACGTTCCTGCCATCAGGTCATAGGGCCACTGTCTGTCTGTGGAGGCTTCGCTTGACCCAGAGAGCCCTCTTCCTGCGGCATCAGCTCGGGGTCTGTAGGCTGTGTGCCTGATCAGGCTGCCCCCATCGCATGGCCTTCCTTCCAGGAAGCCCTGGGCCTGCCCGTCGGTGCCAGGGTCTGACCTGACTGCTTGCAGGCCCATATGTGGCCTTTCCTGCTCTCTGAGCTCACAGAGGTTAAGCCCAAGTGATCAACTACACTGAAAGAGGCTGATGTGATCTGCAGTTCTTAGAGGGGCAACTGAGATTCAGAAGTTAAGGCCCGGCGCCTTCGAATGACTTGCAGGTCGTGTGATCTCAGGTAACTGGGTGCATCCGAGTTCAAGGCCTCTCCCAGTCCCGGGCCCGTCCTCATTACAGCGCTGGCAGGGATGCAGGGCTTGGCTCCCAGTGCCTTCACGGTCTCCTCCAGGCACAGGCTGGGGCAGAGACTCTGCCTGGCAAGACCCTGGGCACAGTTGCTTCCTAGAAGGGATGTGCTTGCAGGTGGGGTGGCCCGTGCCTCGGGGCTGGGCGGGATTTTCTGGAACTGCTGCTAAGACATTCCCTAAACAGCCTGGGGACAAGGGGAGGGGCTGCACCCCAGAACCACCCTGCTCCCCACTGGGGCTGCAGTCTCAGCTGATGACAGCAGTGTTCGACAGTGATGCTTCACAGAAGCCGGACAGGGGCGGGCTGTAGCTGTGGGGAGAGTGAGTAATTAGATGCTAATTAATGTGCATTTCACAAGAGAGTCTGGGTGAGGGGGAAGCTGCAAAGATGAAAGGTCTCTCAGCAGGGAAATCTGGGAGGAGACACAGCCCAGAGGCGAGGGGGAAAATGCAGGTGGACAGACGGGGCCGTGTGTGTGGACGTGGCTAGGCCAGGAAAGAAAAGCCTGGGGTCCCCGTGGCGTCCACCACTGCACCACAGAGCACCCCAAAGCTGTGGCGTGGAGATGCTTTGTGTCTGGACAGAAGGAGGGAGACAGGACCATAGAGACATGTAACACAACCACAACTCTAGAGCCAGGGTTGGTGAACTTTCACGGCAAAGGGCTACATTGTAAGTATTTTGGGCTTTGCAGGGCGTGGTAGTTTGTATCTCAGATTCTTTGTAAAAGACACAAAGAATCTTTTACAAGGGGACAGTGGAGACCTGGATAAAAGATGTGTCCCTGGTTTGGGTGCTGAAGGGAGAGGCTTGGGCTGCCCAGATGCCCCTGAGGTAGAAGCAAAAGAAGCTGAGGAAAATCAGGATTCAAAAATCGCATTTTTAAGAAAGCTGAGTTTCAGGACACCCTCAAAGTTACAATTTTTCCCCCTTCCGGACCACTCAAATCTAAATTCCTGTAAGAGTATATAATAGACCAAGCCCAGGCCTTTTTCCTGCAAAATAGGCCTTTCACCTGTAAATTGAGCCTGAGCTTTCTATACATTTACAGAATTCACAGATTTCCACACACCCCCCTAACACTGAGGGCATCCAGCCCCAGTAGCAGCTTGAACGGAAATGGGTGGGGGTTGCCAAGAGACCCAACCCAGGGGCAGATATCTGTGACAACCACTCTCAGGCAATAAAACCTGGCCACCTCCCAACCCCACCACACGGCTGGCCAAAATTTCGACATGAGGTTCAGAGGGGACAACCTGGCTTCTAGGGCAGCAGCGTGGGGAGGGCCTGGTAACATCAGCTGGGCATAGAACGCAGCAGTCCCTTCCACCCAACCCCACGTCCTCCCTGTTCCTTCTACAGGGTGCATCCTCCCTACACCTCTGGCATCCCAAAGTCCTTCACGGTCTGCTTCCACGGGACCCCGGTGATGACACACTGGGGCTCAGCCGCAAGTCATCATGGCAACTAGGTGCCTCCCAGGTCTAAGCCTCCTGAGGTCCCACCAGATTCTAGGAGTCTTAGGTGTCTCCTGTGCTGCCGTGATGAGGACCACAGGCTTGGTGGCTGAAAAACAACAGAAAGGTGCCTTTCCCAGTGCTGCAGGCCACACACTGGTATCAGTGGCACCAGCTGAAGTCAGTATCTCCAGGCTGTGCTTCCTCCAACCATCCAACCTCTGTGCTGCCTCCAGGTCAGGGTGTCAGATCGCCCTCTGTCTGTCCCTTCCAAGGACACTTGTGGCAGTGAGGGCCCACTCTGACGATCCAGGAGAAGCTGACCCGCCTGAGGTCCTTAACGCAACCACCATGGGCAGAGTCCTCTTTTCCACTTATCCTGGCCAAAATTCTTTCCCGTCTGTACTAAGCATCTAGCTGCTCTGCCCCAAGCCTTGCTTTCAGTTACACCACCACTGCTCACGTTAGCTGAGCACATACTACACGCAGTCTTGAATGGGTTGCGTCATTTGCCTCTGCCCAAGGAGGCTGGCATGATGCTAACCCCCCTTGCACAGATAAGGAAACCAGAGACCAAGAAGTTAAGTAACTCGCCCACAGCCCCCAGATGTGTGGCTGGGATTCCTGCTCCATCTCTGGCTGCAGGCTCTCATCTGCGGCTATCGGCTATCAATTGCCTCCCAGCATAAACCTGGCTTCTCTGTGAAGCTATTTACAAAGTTCGGTCCCTTTTGAACTTTGAAGCGAGTCTCTTATCAGATCCTACAAATTGCAGACATAACACAGGAAGGGCTGTTCTAGAAAGCTGAAAATCCAATTACAACAGCCAATGGAATGCAGGACTTTGGGGCTGTGTTTGTGACCTCTGCCATCAAGCCCAGTCCCTCGGGCGGGCGAGGAGGAGGAGGGGACGGCCCAGGCTCCTGGCCCTTTGACAGTTTGGCCTCTTTATTAGCCTTCCTGCTCTGAGCTGTTGGGACATTGGATATAGGCCCTGTTCCTGTTGGATTTAGGGCTGGACTCCTCGGCTAATCTACTTCTTCACTTGAAAAGTGGCCAGGGCTACAACTGCTCAAATCTGCTTGTGTGTACCCTTTCTTCTCACTCTAATATCAGTCCCCTAAAAAGTACTATACCCAGACGGGCTTGGTGCTGCATGCTGCTAATCCTAGCGCTTGGAAGGCTGAGGCAGGAGGACTGCTGTGAACTTGAGGTCAGTCTGAACTGCATAGCAAAACCCTGTCTCAAAAATCAAACAAACAAATACACAAACAAACAAGAAGCACTATACCGAGAAAACTGTGTTTGCTTCTATAAGGGAACTGCTGTGGGAGGTGTTAACAGCCAGGCTCTTCTGCAAAGGGTCTCCAGAAGTGGAGGGTGGATCGCCTTTGGAAAATAGATCCGTCAGGAATGAAACTTTGGAAGCAAACCGGCCAAGGCGAAAGGGGATAAGTGACCTGAGCGCAGAGATGCACAGGACACAGGGTCCCCAGGCAGCTGGGCTGGGGTGTTGGCCCAGCGGTGCCCAGTGCAGGAGAGGGCAAGCGGCTGGAGGGCATGCTGGGGCAGGTGGCCAGCACTTGGCACAGGCCTCAGGGGGCTCGGTAGGGAGCACCAAGCCTGGGAAGGTACTTCTCCAGGCTGTGGAGCACCCTTGCTGGATCCTATGCAGAAAAATGACACATCTGCATGTGCCTTTGAAATGTTTTTCTGACTGTGGCAACAGAGGGCCTGGACTCCTGGCAATAGGGAGGAAGGACTGAGTTTCTTTCCTTTCCTTTCTCTTTTTCCTCTTCTGACTCCTTCCTCTCCCACCCATGCTGGCCTTTGGTAACCACCACTGTACTCTGTTTTTAAAGACCCAATCCAGTTTTGCTTTCACACAGGAGTGAAAACACATCACCATGTTTCTGTGCCTGGCTGGTGTCCCTTGATGTAGAGTCCTCTGGGCTCAGACGTGTCACAATGACAGAATGTTCCTTTTGAGGCTGTGTAATATTCCACTGGGTATACACCACATTTTCTGCTATTTATTTGTCTATTAATAAACACTAAGGTTAATTCCATATGTTGGTTATTTGGAATAAAGCTCAATTCACACTGGAGTGCAGAAGTCATTTTGAAATACTGATTTCATGTCCTTTGGGTGGACACCCAGAAGTCACATTGCTGGATCATATGGTAGTTCTATTTTTAATTTTTTGAGAAATCTCTGTACTGTCTTCCACAATGGCTGTCTAATTTACACTGCCGCCAGCAGTGTGCAAAGAGCCCTTTTCTTTACATTCTTACCAACACTTGTTATCTTTGTTTTTTGCTGTTGTTTTTTGTTTCTGTTTTTGAGACAGGGTCTTACTATTTTAGTTCAGGCTGGCCTTAAACTCACTATGGAGCCCAGGCTGACCTTGAACTCATGGAGATATTCCTGCCTTGGCCTCCTGTGCTGGGATTATAGGCATGTACTACCATGTCCAACTACTCAGAGTGGTTTTAATTTACATTTGACCACGAGTGACTCTGAGCCTTTTTCCATATATGTGATGAACATTTGTGTGTCTCCTTGTGAGCAGTGTCTGTTCTGATTCTTCGCTGATTTTATTAGTTATTTGTTTTCTTACTGTTGTCATTTGTGTTCCTTACATATTATGCATACTAATCCTTTCTGGTTTGCAAATATTTTCTTCTGATCCACAGGTTGTCTCTTCACTATTGATTCTCCTTAGTTCGATATAATGCCATTTTCTAGTTTTGCTTTTGCTGTCTGTGCTTTTGGTTTTATATTTAAAAAAAAAAAACTTTGCCTCGATCATTATAATGGAGGTTTCTCCTTGCCTTTCTTCCTGAGTAGTTTTGCAGCTTCTGCTCATAAGTCTGCAATCAATTTTGAGTTGGATTTTCTATATGATATGTAATAGGGTCTGATTTCATTCTCAGTGTGAGTAGCCGCTATGTATTGAATAAACCGTCCTTTTCCTGTTGAGTGTTCCTGGCATCTATGTCAAAAATCAATTGATTATAAGTGTACGGATTTCTTTCTGGGCTCTCTCTTCTGTACCAATCTGAGTGTCTGTTTTTCTGTCACACTGTTCTGATTACTACAGCTTTATGCTATACTCTGAAAGTCTGTGGTATGATGCCTCTAACAGCTTTATTCTTTGTCCTGAAGGTTGCATTGGCTAATTGGGGTGTCTTGAGATTCAACAGGAATTTTTTTCTATTTTTTTTTGAAAAATATCACTGGAATGTTAATAGGGTTTATACGGACTCTATGTTAATTTTTCTAAAACAGGCCCATGGGCTATCTTTCCAATAATATGTGTCTTCTTCAATTGCTTTGTTTTGTTTTTTTGGTACCAGGAATTGAACTCACAACCTTGCACTTGCCAGGCAAGCACTGTGCTGCTGAGCTATACCCCCAGCCCCTTCAACTGCATTTATCAGTGTTTTATAATTTTTAATGTTCAGGTCATTCACCTCCTTGGTTCAGTACATTCCTAAGTATGTTACTTTTGTGTGCAGTTATGGTAACTAAGATTGTCTCCTTGATTTTGTTTTTGGGTCGGAAGAACTGGGCTTGAGCAAGAAGTCAGTTCAGCTGGTGATTGGTTGTCAGGGTACAGAGGGGAAGAGAGATGCCCATGTGTAGCTAGAGTGACTGGAGGACACCAGAGCCTTGCCCAGGGATGGGGTGTAGTGTGTGCGGAGCAGGGAGACTTGTGTGACAGCAGAGATTGCACAGGTGGGGTTTCCTTAAGAGGCCGAACATGACAGAGAGCACAGGCCAGTCTCCATCACAAGTCAGGACCCAGAGCGACAGCAGGTCAGGGGTGTACATGTAGGAGGTGGCTGCAGCAGGTGCCTGTGGGAGAACCCCTGGCATAAGCCAGCAGTCCAGGTCCACTTTGCCTTGGCTTCCTGTGAAGCTCTGACAAGTCATAGTCATTTCCTGCCCAGTTTCCTCATCTGTAAAATGTAGAAATTGGACAGTATCAGACTGGCCCTCCGTGGAGATGGGCTGCTGGAGCACATCCCTTGCCCCCAGAAATGGTATGCAAAACTATATCAGCTGCGCATGGTAACACACGCCTGTAATCCTAGCACTCTGGGAGGTTGAGGCAGGAGTAGTATAAATTGGAACCCAGCCCGGGAAACTCAGTGACTCAACAAGAGCCTATTTCAAAACAGAAAATAATAGAAAGGGGTGAGGATACAGCTCAATGCAAAGGCCCCGAGTTCCGTCCTCGGTACTGCAGCAACGATAAAGAAAAGCTGTGTGTGTAGCTTCTCCTCTGTGGGGGAACTGGCACTGTCACCCAAGGAGGGAAGTGACATCAGACCTCACAGGTCACATCCAGAGGTGGAGGCCTGCCGGGGAGGATTGCCCTGAATATGCCAAGGGTGAGTCCCATCTCACCCAGCTGGTTCCTGGAAGGCAGAGATCTGGGTCTTAGGTTGCCCACATGGCAGGCAGCAGGTGTGTCTCATGTGCCATGGGGCCCTCTGCACACTTGTGCAGTCACCCGTGGTGACATGCGGCTCTCAGGACACCTGAATCCTCCAGGAGAGGCTCTGCTCCCCTCAAATCAGGTGTGCACAGCCCGCACGGGTGTCTGGGGCCTCCACGCCTGTTCTCCTCCTTCTCCTTGAAATCTTCTGCCCATCCCACAAAGCCCAAAGTCAGCCGGGTGTGGTGGCGCACACCTGTAATCTCAGCGCTCAGAAGATGGAGGCAGAAGGAACGATTGTGAGTTTGAGGCCAGCCTGAGCTACAGTGTGAATTCAAGACCAGCCTGAAGTGCATATCGAAAACCTGTCTCAAAAAAGAAAAAGCCCAAAGCCCACACATCATGAAGCTTTTTCAGATCCCCTTGAGCTGTGCTGGATTCTCTTCGCACCAAGAGAGGATTCAGAGGGAGGTTGTACACACAGCCTGTTTCCTGTCCATCTGAGCCGGAGGTCATTTGCATGCCTCTTTCCCTTTCTGTGTCTACCCCATGAGCCCTTTCCAGTGGGGACCATGCCTTGGACACCTTGGTGTCCCCCAGCAGCACCCAACAGCTGGGACCTACCTGATGCTCAGCAGAAGTTAGTTTCTCTGGTTTTTCTAACTCTGGAGTCACCGTCAGTCAGCAAGGACGTTATCTGTCCCCCAGCGCAGCTTTTCTCTGGATCAAGTCGGGGTGACAGTAAAGGGGACGACATTTGCTCTGCTCCCCTGGGAGGGCCGGGGAGGCCCATGGCAGCAGCCAGCAGTGGCAGCACCAGGCATCCTTTGCCGAGTGCCCCCTCTATCCCTTCTCACAGCATGCCAGGGTGCAAAAGGTGAGGTGAGACCCACAGGACATTGCACAAAACTTTTGGACTCGCACATTGGATGGGAAGAAGGGTCCCGTCCGGGGCTTGTTGGCACATACCTTCAGTCAGAACGTTGGTGATGAGGGCCTCGGTTTCATGCAGCACAAGCTGGGCCAGCTGCCTTATCAGGCCCATTTTACAAATGAGGAAACAGGACCGGCTGCTCAGCTGGTTACAGGGCCAGGTGTGACCCTTCCCTCTGCATGAGCAGGGGTCCCAGGTCCTACTCTATAGCGCCACTTCAGGGCTTCCCCATGTCCCATGGTCCTGCCAAGATCCCTGGCTTCCCTGGCTGTCCTGGGGACTGGGCAATAATTGTCTGCATAGAGCACAGACTCAGGGGTGAGTCAGGAGTGGCTGTGTGCCCCAGGGCCTCGCTAATGGCAGGACAGGTGCCAGGAGGTCCTCCATGGGCCCATGGAGCCGAACCAACACTGGACAGGCTCCCTGGATCCATTGGAACAAGCTCGGCTGAGGCACTACCCAACTGGACACAGCCGCCACCATGATAGGGTGCAAGGCAGGAGAATGCTCCCCTCTGGGGACACCCTGTGGTGAGCTGGCATGGCCTTGACTTACTGTCACCACGGTGGGGTGGGGAACAGCTGCCAGTGTGTGGCCCGGGAACAGAACGTTGGATTTGGGGAAGGACAGTGTGGGTCTCAGTCCCAGGCCAGTCCCATCACCCTCCCCTATGCCCACCTTTTCTACACAGTCCTTGGTGCAAATGGAAGGTGGGATGGCAGAGCCTGGCACATAGTAGGAATCCAGGTAGGCTAGTGCCTGTGCCCTACACCTTCCCCTGGAGAAGGGGCAGCCGGGTGGTCCCTGCGTCCACATCATCCATGCTGCGTGGGGGTAAGGGAGAGTACAGCACCTCACCCTGCGGACGGCCCTGGCGAGAGCCTCTGGAGAGATTGGGGTCACTTCGGGTCTGTGGCCGCAGGCAGTGGGTAAGACTCCCCCTAAGCACAGAAGTGCCTGCTGTAGGTCACCTGTGCCAGGAATTGTGCAACTTGGGAGCAATGAAGTCTGTGGACACCAGAGCCGGCACAAGTCAGCAGAGGGGAATCTCCTTGCACATGCGGCGCTCACGCCAGGCCCAGGTCCTGCTCAGAGACACGGTAACTGGGCACCTTCCGAGTAGCCATCTCCTTCTGGATCCCTCTTCTTCTATGCTTCCCAGTTTGAACTCCCAACTCCTATTGGCTACAGCATGTTCTGCAAATCTCCCGACAGGAGAGGAGAGGCCTGAGCTCCCTTCATCAGGGAACAAGAGGTCCTCTGGGTGCAGGAACACTGCCCGATGCTGTGGGCCTTGGCTGGAAGCGGAAGTGGAGGGTCCCTCCCAGAGGGAGCTGGGGAACACTTAGAACCACTCACGAAGCATCAAGCCACAGCTTTGGGGTTAAAGGAAAGAGCGGGAAGCTGCATCTGTTTTGTGGGTCCATCTGTGCTTGGAGGGATCAGTGCACACATGCAGATGTGTACACATGCACCACATGCACATACAATTGCTGCTCATGCTTGGGGGAGTGGCTGGAGCAATGTAGAACCCAGCCCTTGTATTGGACAGGCTCAGACCAGGAAAGGATCTCACTCAAAGTCTCACAGCAGGTTAATGAGAGCACTTTAGATTTTCTTTTCTTCCTTCCTTCCTTCCTCCCTCCCTCCCTCCCTCCCTCCCTTCCTTCCTTTCTGCTTGTCTGTCTTTCTTCTTTTCTTTCTTTTTTTTTTGAGATAGGGTCTCCCTATGCAGCTCAGGTTGTCCTTGAACTCACTATGTAAACCAGGCAGGCCTCGAACTCTTGATAATCCTCCTGTCTCAGCCTCCTGGGGAGGGGCGGATTACAGGCGTGGGCCACCACACCTGGCGATTTTCAGATTTTCATTTTCTTTTTAAGCCTGATCACTGAGCGACTGTCCTCCTTCCCACTCCCAGCCAAGCCTCTGTATCTGTCACACTGGGCAGGCCCTGCCCCTCCCGGAGCCTCATTTCCTCCTCTGGAAGAATCCAGGGAATTAAGCTGGATGGTTCCCAGGGGGGACTGCCCTGGTAACAGAGGCCAGTCATCTGATGAGCGCACAATTTAGAGCAGCTAATGGACATCTGAAACTCACAAGACTGGGGGCAATTACTGGGCAGAGGCGGCAGTGCGAGGTCTGTGGAGACAGCCGCAGCCGTCAAGGGGGTGTCATCAGCTGCTCAGGGGACCATGGGTGTGAATACCACCGTGCAGAGGAAGTTTGTGGTAGGAAACAAAAGAAGCCCTTTCCCCGAGCTCCCTGGGGGGTTTCGGGGAAGCAAGCCCCGTCCCCCGCCCCAGGCCTGGAGTTGTCCCTGGGCATGGAGCACGTAGCAGTCCCCTGCCCTTCCCCAGTTAGGGCTTCCTTCTGAGAGTGGCAAAGCACACAAGGCTGGGAGAGGAGGGGCGGGGACCCCAGAGGGCAGCACCTGGGCTGGGGGTGGGGGGATGATTTGGGCAGGTTAGCAGCCCCTGGTCTCCAGGCTCAGCTCTGCTCTGCAAGAGGAGTGATTCCGAGTCCCCGTTTTATCGTCTATAAAAACATCTTCCTGCTTGTTCTGAGGGATTAGCTAAAAGGACAGTCATAAACGCGTCTGGAGTTACAAATGGGATTCAGTGAAATTCCTTGGCACCACACTGTAGAGGACATCCATGGCCTGGGGTGTGGCGCAGGGGGCCACCCACCTGTGACTTGACTCGCATTTGAGATCAGTGCTGAGCTATGTGATCCTTGGAAACACACCCGCTTTGCCTGATCTTGGTGTCTTCATCGTTAACAACAGCAATACGAATGGTCTCCTGAAAGGTCAACAGTAGCAAAACGTGAAGGAGAGAGAGTCACAAATGAAGGGGTTCAGCATAGGCCTCTCCCACTTCTTAGGAGGGCTGGCCAGGAGGCACAGCGAGCCACAGCGAGGAGCCGGCCTCAGGTGTGTGTTACTCGGCTGTCCAGGCAGCCCAGCCAGGCTGCGGGGCACTGCCAAGCTTTGGATGACCCGCGGCCGCCCGGCCGCCCGGTGGTTAGCTCAGGAAAGCCTCAAATTATACAATTTATGAAACCCAATCCAATTTTCCGACTGGAACGTGTGATTAGAGAGATTACACATTCACTGTCGCAATTATGGTAATACTGATGTGTGGACAGATAACTGGCAATGGGTCTGCTCCGAGCCGTCTATTTATAGGCTAAGATTCTTGCTATCTCAAGGCAGACATATGGGCCATAAAGGCAGGCGACAGAAAAACAGGCAGGGGAGGGCCAGCCTCCCTCCGAATGAAAAGACACCAATAGCAGCCGTAATTAGGGCTGGGACCAGCTTATGTAAATCAGGTAATACTTTCAAAACAGAGATGAGATCCGGTTTTAGTAAAGCGTATTGGAACAAATGGTGGACTAATGACTTAATAAATCTAAATACAAATATTTTGTTCTGTCTCCAAAATGAACAGCCCAGGCATCTGCTGAGCTGGGCCCGGGCGAGGGGGCGGCGTTCAGTGTCACTGCAGAGTATTCTTTCTCCCCCAGTAGGCTGGAGGGTTTTAATTTTTAGCCTTCTGCTAAATTACATGGGCTGTCAGTCAACTGTGGGAGATATTTTGAGTAGAGAGATTTATACAAACACACAGAGCACACTCGGAAGGCTCTGCACAATATCTTTTACATCGGCCCGGATGTAAATCATAGGTTGTTGGGAGCAGAATTACAGCTTTTCTGGAAATAGACTGCAGAGAAATTATCCACCAGTAGGAGGGATCTGGTGGTAATTTTTTTTTTTTTTTTTTTTTTTTTCTGATGCCCCTGTCACTCCAGTCTGCATCAGAGAAGCTTTCTGGTTGTTCTTTTTGGTACCTTTTCCTGTTACCTCCTACCCCAATTCCACAATCTAAAGCTGAGGTTGCACAAGATTGTGTGTGTGTGTGTGTGTGTGTGTGTGTGTGTGTGTGTTGATCCACTAAACAATGTTGGCCGGAACTCAGGTTGATCTTTAAAAGTTAATTACAGAAGCTATGTATGGTAGTGCACACCTAGCAATCCCAGCGCTTGGGAGGCTGAGGCAGGAGGATCACTGAGAGTTTGAGGCCAACCTGGACTCCATAGTGAGGTCAAGGGCAGTCAGAACTACATAGTAAGATCCTGCCTCAAAGAACAAGCCAAAATAAAGATGAACTGCCAGTATTTTAAGGGTTCCCATAAACAGTGTGTGTTTAATTTCTTTTGAGAGATCAGAAAAATCTATCCAATAACTTTAGGTTTGCCTTCCTGTACTGGAGCAGAGGACCAGGGGAAGGAATGTGGCTGCAGTGGGTCTTCACGTCCCGTTTCCCATGCCCCACCCAACGCCCTTCTGTTCCTGGCCCGTTATGTTCTCTATCGTCCTTGCTTGTCCTACTTTTCCTGTTGAATAGACCCGGCTTTGAGAATTAGCGAGTTAAGTCTACATCATGTGCGTTACCTGAAACTTATTTCCCTAACCCTGTGGTGTCCTGTGAGCGAGCCCTTCTGAAGCTCCCAGGCTGGAAGCACAGTTCTCAGTGTGGTGGTTCTGGCAGGTGGTGGGACCCTTAGCAGGTGAGACCCAGGGGCAGAAGAAATTAGGTCTCTGGGGGCCGCCCTGGGGAGGAATTTATGTAGTTTTCAGGTAATGAGTTAGGTGCTGGGAGAATGGATTGGTATAAGACCAGCAACACTGGACCCTCGCTCTCTGGCTGCTGGTGCTGCTGCTTCCTTCTCTCCTTCTTTTGGAGACAGGGTCTTGCTTTGTAGTTCAGGCTGACCTTGAACTCACTATGTAGTCTAGGTTGGCCTCAAACTCCTGGAAATTCATCTGCCTCAGCCTCCTCAGTGCCGGGATGACAGGTGCGGAGCACCAGCCGTTTCTGGCTTCCTGTCCAGTCATGGGGTGTCTCTTACATACAGTCCTGCCCTGATGCATTCTACTATGCTGTGTTGTAACCACAGCCCTCGCCAGAGCTGTCACCATGCAGCTTGGACTTCTTGTCTTCAAAACCATGAGCTAAAGCAGGGTGTGGTGGCTCACACCTGTAAGCCCAGCATTCCGAGGCTGAGGCAGGTGGATCGTTGTGAGTTTGAGGCCAGCCTCAGCTACAAAGTGCGCTCAAAGCCAGTCTGAACTGCATAGTGAGACCCTGTCTCAAAAAGACAAAAAACAAAACAAAAAGCCATGAGCTAAATGCACCTCTCCTCTGTGTATGTACAGTACATATGTGTGTATATGGCATATAGGGTATATTATAATAGTAGTCCTTTTTCTATTAGTATAACAAATAGTATATAACATAGTATATAGTATTAATATAATGTACAGTACATAGTACATATGTGTATATTAGTTCTTTTTCCATTGCCATAACAAATGGAAAATAACAATATATAAACAACATATATATTTTCAATACAATATTCTGAGTCAGGCTTCCTCTTGTTTCTCAATAGAATGAGAGGGAAAGGAGGGAGAGCAGGGGGGGAAGAGGGGGGAGAGAGAGACAGAGAGAGAGAGAGAGAGGCAGATTATTAATGATCCTTACTTGGGAAAAACTTTTTATTTCACTCTATTTTGTTTGATCTTTTAAAGAGGTAATGGTTACACTGAAAACAGTTACAATGTTCTTAACTTGACATAATTAAAAGCTGGTAACTTTGTGTCAATTTTGTGTATTTCATGGGCCTGTGAAGTCCCAGAGAGGAGGTTTTCCTCACCCACATTGCCATGGAGTTGGGGATTCTCAGACAGGAAGGGCGATTCTGAACGCACACATCCTTCATCTGTCCTTCCTTACGTGTGTCTTCTGTTCTTTCCATTTACCTGTTCCTTCAGAACTGTGTCCATCCCTTCGTGCATTTGTTCACCTGTCCATATAGATGTTCACACATATGTGTGCCTAGCCATCCTAGCACCCATGCATCCATCCATCTATGCACCCATCCATGCATCCATCCATCCATCCATCCATGCACCTGTGCACCCATCCACGCGTCCATCTGTCCATCCGTGCATCCATGCATGTGTCCATCCATCCATGCATCCATGCAGGCATCCATGCAGGCATCCATGCAGGCATCCATGCATCCATGCGTCCATGCGTCCATCCATCTGGTCATCCACCAAGCTCGCCTTTCTGCTAGTCTGCATTTTCCATGTATATATCCAGCACTTCCCCTGTCCCCAGGGCAGGTCTTGATGGTAGAGACTTCTTCTGTCCAAGTCTGTGTCCTCATTAGAGAAAATGTCACCAAGATTTCCACACACCAGTGTCCACACAAGGACCCTCACCCTTCCACCAGCTCCTTCATTGGACTCTCTGCCCTCCCTCCCCAAGCTTTGGCCCTCCCCAAAGTCTACCACCCTTCCTTCTCCTGGAAAAAGTCTTTGGGTCCCCTACACCTCCCCGGGTCTTCTACCTGGTCCATTTCCCTGTTCTCTATCGTGGTACTCCCTGCAGGCTCTGGGCAGCCCAAGATGCATGGAGCTGTCTGCTGTCGTGCTATTGATGCTGCTTCTAGGGCCTTATTTGGGGTCTTCATGTCCTCATCTCATTGATGACAAGAGGGTTTCCAGGTTTCCTAAACCTGTAAATTATGCTCACACATGCCACTCCCTTCCCATGTGAATGTCAACAGTCACAATAGATTCAGTCAAAACTTCCTTCCTTTTTTCCTTCTTGTTCTCTTCCTACCAAGAAGGATGAAAGGAATCTCCTCCAGCCAGCCACTCCCCATCTAGATTAAAACCCTCCACAGAACCAGATCCCGTAGGGCTGTACAGCGGGAAGAGACCGCCTCCATGTATGGAGGGATTTCTGGGTCTCTGTAGGGCTCCCTACCTCTCCTCCCACTCCTCTCTGATCGTGACCTTCCCCACTAACTCATCGTTGATCTCATACAGTTCTGGTCCTTCTCTTAGGTCCTGCATCCCATGCAGCACAGTTGCAGGAATCTATGTCTGTGGGGAAGTGGTTCCAGGACCCCCAGATACCACTGCTCTGGGAGCCAGGCAGGGGTTTGATTGTGTGGCAATAAAGGCAAGAGGGCCTTTGTGAGCTGGAAGAGGTAGCTAGGCTTACTAGAAGGGTCCATTCAGACGCCCATGCATGCAGTGCTTGGACCAGAACCACTTTCCTTCTAGGAGCTACAGCGTTGGTGGACAAGCCTGGATGTCACTGAGGAGGAAGTGACAGAAGGTGTTCAAGGCACAGGCATGGGGTGTGACCTCAACAAAGTTTAGTGATGGGGGTGAGGCTGTGATGGTTGATTTATGTGTCAACGTGTGACTGGTCTTGGAGACGCCCTGGCCTAAATGGCAGGGCGAGCATTATTCTGGGTGTGTCCAGGAGGAAGTTTCTGGAAAAGAGTAGCTTTGGGTCAGTGGGCTGAGTAGGGGATTTCTCTGTCAACACAGTGGTGCTCAAGCCCCCAGAGGGAAAGAGGAGGCAGAGGAGGAGTGAGTGGGCTCTCAGCTTGAGTCGGGACACCCATTTTCTGTTTTCAGATAGTGGTACTCTTGGGTTCTTGGGCCTCTGCACTGGGGCCTCCAGTTTCAGAGAGTAGACTGTGGGACTTCATGGCATCCCTAGGCATGGGTGCCAACACCACATAATACATCTCTCCCATTTACCCCCTACGTCTTATTAGTTCTATTTCTCTGGAGAACCCTGGGACAGAGAGAGACCGTCAAGGAGGTGATGGCAGAACGTGGGTGTCTTAGTTACTTACTGCTGGGACACAGTGCCTGACACCCACAACTTGAGGAGAAGTCAATTTTGGTCCATATTTCAGTCCAGGGTTGACTGGCTCCAAGGCAGGGCAGCATGGCCAAGGCACCTCGCAGAGGAAGCTGCTCATGTCATGGTGGACAGGAAGCAGAGAGAGTTCAAAGGATCTCTTCCGGGTCACACTCACAGTGATCCACCTCTTCCACCCAGGCCCCACCTCCCAACAGGAAGTCAGTTATATTCCTCTTTAATTCAGTCATCTTCCAAAGGTCTCACCTATGATCACAACAGGCCTTAGAGGGCATCCAGTTGTAAACTATAATGGGGGGCTATCTCTCCTAATTGTTTGGTTGGTAGAGAAACCAAGGACCAGAGAGAGAGAGAGAGAGAGAGAGAGAGAGAGAGAGAGAGTTGCCTGAAGGCTAGTCGGGGGTCAGACACAGCAATGAAGACCTTGGTGTCCTGAGCCCAAGCTGTCCTTCTCTTCCTCGAAGGCTTGCCATAAAGTAGCGCCCTGTGCTCTGTGCACCAGGCTTCACCAACACAACATCCTTCACCTTTCCTGTCCTCCAACGTGGGGACTGCTGCTCTGTTTCACAGAGGTGGAGCACAGGGACTGGCCTGCCCTCATACTATGCAGAAACCACCAGACCTGAGGACCCACACCCAGCTGTTGGTGGCCCTCTCCCTGCCACTGGCCTGCATGCTTGTGGTCAACAACACTCTTGGTTCTCTGATTTCAATTTCAGTTTCTTTTTCTTTTCTTTTTTTGTCTTTTGGAAACAGAGTCTTGCCAGGCAGTTCAGGCTGGCTTTGAGCTCACTTTGTATCCCAGGCTGGCCTCAAACTTGCAACGATCCTCCTGCCTCAGCCTCCCGAGTGCTGAGATTATGGATGTGCACCACCACACCTGGCACTTCCTTTAAAAAAAAAAAAATTCCTTTTAAAAAAAAATCACACTCTATTTACAGTTGGGTCAAATATCTATGTTCAAGTGAAGCACTATTCATGCAACAGTGTGGTTCTTCCTAGTCGTTTCTGAGAGGAAGGGTGGGAGGCTGGGGACAGAGAGGGCAGCACTCACCCGTTGGGAGAGGTTTGTGGGTCAGCAACGCAGACCTGAGCAGACAGTGGCCTTGGGCTTTGTTTCTTCTCCACAGGGACTGAGGGTACAGATGTATTCCTCCTCCCAGGTTTCAGGACAGCGATGCTCACACGCTTTTGTATACAGACACATGCACACATGCTCACATGCTGGTTTTACTTTTTTTGAGCTGTACCATGTGCAAAGTGCCACATAGACCTATGTTTTCTGCACATGGACCATTCCACTGCCTGCCTCGGACACAGCCCAAGGAAGAGCCCTTGAGGGGTCAGGAGGGGAGGGTGAGACACAGGGCTGAGAAGCCTCTGAGGCATCTGAGGGCTTCCTAGAGGACGTGAGATTCCAGGTGGGCTCCAGATGGACGTGGACTCTTTGCCTGTCCTAGATGAGGGATGGTGGATTGTCCAAATTTAAGGGTTCTCTGTGTGTGTGCGCAGATTTCTTCCTTCAAAATCTCCCCTTCCAGTTAAAAGGCCATCGGTCTAATTCCTTCACTGGCTGGCTTTTGTCACCCTAAAAGCTCTCTCATCTTGTTTCTCCCCCTTTGCTGAAGTTTATGGTGAGTTCCCTTTGAAAGGAATCATAATTTCCTACTGTCACAACATGAGAAGCATTTGACAGGCGTCTATCCTGAGATACCATCCAACGCCTGTCAGCCAGCTGGCTCTGGGACTAAGGGGGGAAGGAGGGGTCCAGCAGCCAGAACCAGGGTTCCAGGACCCTCAGGTCATCCTCCATAGAAGGGGGGTAGGAAGGTCCCTCTGCCATGCCCAGGAGCCAGAGGAGGGACAGATATCACCACAGGACACTTTAAAACTCCTACTCTTTAAAATAAAAAAAAAAAATTAAAAATGCATGCATACATCTGAGCAGCCCAAGTTATCACCCTCCTTCTGGACAACTGGCATTTTGTAAGTCACAACCACCAGATGATAAATTATTACAGAGAGTGATCGATGTATATTGTTCAGTGGAGTCGGCATTTGGGGAGAACAGACTGACATACAAAGAGACAGTCTTGGAAGCAATGCACAGCATCTACTAATTAATCAATAAGTAAATATTTCTTGAGTGCTTCTGTGGGTAAAGAGGAAGCAGAGTGCAGAGACCAGGGGGAGCGGGCTGTGCAGGCTGGGGGACGTGGGTTTGAATCTTTGACCCCTGCTGGCGAGGGATGACCTTGGGTAGGCGCCATAACCACCACGCAACCTGTGTCCTGGGCTGTAGCTTAGAGGATGATGCGAGAGCCTACTTCTGGGCTAGTACCACTGCTGGGTTCCGCAGGACCACGCGTGGGAGGTGATTATGCTCCCCGAGGTCACTCAGCTGGGATTCAGGGCTGCAAGCCCGGGAAAAGGGCCGACCTCCGGCCTCAGCCCCGCTTAGCCGGGCTGGGACTAACAGGACCTGTGACCCCAGCTGTGGGCGGGTTGACTGCCCCTGTCACTCTGTATGGGCACTGTGGAAATGAAAGAGATGTGTGAGGCTGACATGACTCCCTGGTCACATTTCAGGTGGCCTTTGGATGTTCCGGAGCACTCGGTGGGGTTTCTCTCTGGGATTGTCACATCATTAAGAGATACAGGCCAGTCTTCACTTGAAGCACACGCCCGGGTGGCTCCTGACCCCTAGGCTCTGCCCAGACCAGACCTTCCTTGTGCCTGGGAAAAGCACTCCTAACACTGCTCTTTCTGCTTCTTTCCCTCAGACTCCCGGCCAGGGGTTGCACTTGGAACAGAATGGCCGGATGTGCGGAGGACATGCTCCCCCACTTGAAGCTCACTTAGGACGCTCTCAGAGCAGACGCCCGCCTCAAGTGGACCTTTGGACTTTCCCTTGACTCATGCAAGCTTCCTCCCCCAGTCCTGGGCCTGTCCCAGCTGCCTGGGTGCCAGGACATTCTGGCTTTTCACACACAAGCCAAGAGGGATGATGTGAGGGGACTCAGAAGGCAGCTGGGCCTGAACTTGACCCTGCGGGTCAGGAGGCCAAGACCGAAGAGCCCCACCAGCCGCCACCAGTTCCCCCGGACCCCCCAGGCCTCTGGGAAGGCCGCACTGGGCCCAGGTGGTGTGCTGGCCTGGAGTGGTGGCTATGACCCTGTGCAAGTGCTTGAGACTGTTTCCTACTCAGAGGGCAGTAGGTTCAACCTGCAGAAGTGAGAACCTGTGGAGAGGGAGACACAGAACACGAGGAGACAGTGTGGATTCCGAAGATCACGGGGAGGAGAGGGGAAGAGGCGGGCCCAGACCCAGGGGCACGAGAGGAGCGGCAGAGCTGGAGCCCCTCCTTGACCTGGGACTAAGGATGCTCTCTGGCTTTGTAGAGAACAGGAGTCTGGAGGTAGACAACCCAATATGCAAATACATGCAAAGCAAGAGGTGGGCGGGGCTGAGGCGGGAGGATTTCCAAAGGCTCTGCAGGCGGGCGCAGTAGGCTTCCCTGCTGCTGATTCCGAAGACTGGCTCCCTTTGCTTGGCTCCAGTGAGCCTTTTTGCTGACTCAGAGGGTAAGGATGGCTTTGTTATCTGAGCCGTGACTCCAGGGCTATTTGCTAAGGGGCTCCCAGCCTGGGAAGCCACCCCCTGGTTGCCCCTTGAAATCGGCAAGGCCCATGATTGTCCATTGTACGCAGGAAGAAGCCAAGGCCATGGTGTGTGGAGAGGCCAGGCTGGGGGTCAGAGGCTTCTGGGTCGAGCACCAACTTGATCTAAGCATGGTTTAAGCCTGCACGCCCCCGCCAAAAAAAAACCCGGTCTGGTTTCCCCGTCGCCAAGGAAGGGTTGCCCTGGCTTTTGTTTTAAACTATAAAATCCACAGGACATAAACTCAGCTGGGAACATCGCAGACACCGTGGCCTCAGAGCCGACTGGAGTAAACATTGACCTGTGGCCATAACTCAGATGGGACTGCAGGGCCCTCTGCACTCCCTGGCCAGCACACATCCAGGCCCCTGTCTGTCCTTGGGGACATGAACTGTCGAGCTGTTGACAGCCCAAGGGCCCCTGAGGACATCACCTGTCCTGTACCCCTCTCCGTGCTATGGATGTGGGGGCTTCCATGGAAAGCCCAGGGATTCTTCTATGTCCCCAGCTGCTCCCTGAGGATGGAGCTTGGGTTATGTATCTCCCTGATCCCTGGGGCCTGGGCATATGAACTCCAGGGGTGACAGTTGTCCAGTAATCTTCCCCTCTCCCTCTCCCTCTCTCTGGTTCTCTCTTTCTTTTCTCCCCTTTTGGTACAAGAGATTGAACCCAGGGTCTTCGCACTGAGCTGTATCTCCAGCCTTTTTTATTTTTTGAAATAGTCTCAAAATAGGCTGGGCTGGAACTTGCAATCTTCCTGTCTCAGCCTCCAGAGAAACTGGAATTGCAGGCATGTGCCACCATGCTGGGGAAGTTGATTTTTCTCACAGCCCCACTCTAGGCCCTCTGTCCCCCACCCTCCCCATGGCTGGCTGCTGTGGGAAAGCAATTAAAAAAGGAATCTCAGATTGCATGTCCAGTGAGCAGGTAGCGTCTCCTTAACGTTAGCTGTAGCCCTTCCCAGTAGGTGGCTCCCAGGTGACAGGCATCTTGCAGGTTTATCCTCTTCTCCCCAGGCAGGGCGTGGTTTTGCTCTTCCAGAGCCTGGAGCCTGAATCACTTGCAAGAGTCACAGGGCAGAGAGATCTCGTCACTTGGAACCTGGCTCTCAGCAAAGAGCTAAACTATGATCAGGAATGGAGGTCCCTGTGTGAGGCTGAGGAAGGGCCCAGGAACTGGAGACATGGTTGGCTTGAGGCAGGCAGCCAGGAGGGACCCAAGGTCATTGTCAAGAGAAGCTGCCAGGTCCCAGGCAAAGCCCTGCCACTTCCCGGACTGCTTCCTTAGGTGGGCTGCAGCTCCATTTCACAGATGGGGACAGGGAGGCTTGGGCAGCAGCATCCACTGGCAGCTTTGTTGGAGCATAAGGCAGAGCTGAGTTTCTGCCTGTCACTCAAACTGTTTTGTCCTCCGGTCATGGGGACAGGAATCTCTGAGGTCCCAGTGGCTCTGACCACCAGGGTGATAGTTGGCTGAGCCTCTTACCCTCTCTGCTCTGAGGGAGTGGTGATCTCTGCCCTGCTCTGTCCTGCAAAAGATGGAGTGTGTCACACCTCAGGAAGCCATGGGGCTGGGGACCTGAGCACTGTGTGTCACCCCAAGGGGGCTGGGGATGCAGACGCATAGATCCAGCCGCCCTCTCCCGTCCCACATTCCAGCCCTGCCTGCCTGCGGACAGGTGCTCAGCGGGGCCAGTGCTGTTTCCTCAGTCACAAGGGACTGAGATCTGTACGGCCTCATTACCACCGCCCCCCTCCTGGGCTCTCTCACAGGCTTCTGGGATTGGAAGGGAAGACAGGAGGCTTCGTATCAGCCTCTGACCCCTCTAAGTGGTAGGGGTGCGGGTCAAAGCACTAAGTCCTCCTCAAGTGGGACGGCAGGGGCCTTGGGCAGCAGTGACAGAGCCCAGCCAAGAAAGGTTCAGAGCACATGAGAGCCCAACGCACAGAATCCACTGTGATCAATTGTCTGTGATCTGCTACTCTCTGGCATGCAGCTGCGGGTGAGCAGGGAGCCCCCCCCTTGCACACAACTAGGTGAGCCCTCGTGAACTCGGAAGACCTGCTAGCTCTGAGGGGGACATCGAGGTGGACTTTTAACCAGAGCCACACTGTCCTTTGGGTCTGCACACACAGCGACACTCCCCCACCAAATGTCCCCGTCCAATACTTAGCCTGGTCGGAGACATAGGAGGGAAGGGATAGGTGCTTTTTAAGCTTGTACCTTTAAAAGCAAAGTCCTGATGTCAGATCCCTGGGGCCAGACTGGAGGCCTGAGCAGGAAGAACAGTCAGGTCCCTGGCCCAGCTGTGCCTCCTTCCTGCAAGGGCCTGGGTTTGTTCCATGATGGTTCGTAGCGCCTGCTCTCCCCTCCCCACAAGTGGAAAAGCTGGATCCTTTGGGGGAACCGTTGCATTAGGCAGAGGAACAGCCCCTGCTCCCTACCACCACCTTGTCCGCCCCAGACACACACATCGTGGTGATATCTCATTCAGCTCACCTAGAGAATAAAATTAGAAACCACGTCAGCTCCCTGGAGTCTTGTTAGATCAATCTGACTTACACAAAACAGGCCAGACAGAGTGTGAGGTTTCCGTGGAATTAAACTGTGTCCCCAGGGGCTGCCTCGGAGCTACCCAACATTTCTGAAAACTGCCAGGCACCCTTTTGCATAATTTATCAATTACACACAATTCAATTCATCGCAGGTGGGAGGCAGCCTGAGGAGGCCAGGCCTGGGGCAGAATGGACCGGGAACAGTGTGTGGGGGGAAAGAAAACTCAGATTCTCACTTTCCCAGCTGGGGCTAGAGAAGGAAGGGCACAAATCTTTTATCCTTTTGGGGATAAAAGCCACAAAACAAGGGGGTTAGACTGAGGGACAAAAAAGTTCTCCATCCAGTTGTAGAATTTGTTCAGATGCCCGAATTCCGGATTTGTGGAATGTCCTGCCCGGTGGAGTGGGAGTGTTGATTGAGAGGCCGGCTCAGGGTATGGTTATGCGGACGGCAAGGGGTCCCCAGGTCACACTGAGGTGTGCTCCTCAAATCTGCCTAGTGGCCATTGTGTTCACAATGCCACCTCTTCCACCTGTCCACCTGTCCACACTAGCTTCTTGGTGTCTTTCTGCTTTGTATCAGTTGCTGCACTGCTCCAGAGAAGCCTACTTTACTGACTGAGGCTGAGCCAGGTGCCCAGGAAGCAGGAGTGATGACCCCAAGCCACCAAGATCAAGAGTCGTTGCCCCAGTGGCCTCTCTCCACCGCCAACCACCCCGTTCCTCCCTCTTCCAGGCCCATGGTCCTGGTGCACCTTATCGTGGTAGAAGCAGCAGGTGTTATACTCTGTCCACCTGTGTAGCTGAAGAGGGCAGAGAGTAGGATTCTCTCTGTCTCCCAAGCACTCAGCCAAGGTCAGGTAGTGTTACAGCAACACACCCTCCTGAGGATGGAAGAAGGAGAAATCTCTGAGTATTGGAGTCTGGAAAGAGACCGCTTGCTAATGCCAGTTTCCTGACTCCCTGTCTAGCAAGCCATTCCCTGATCCTTGACCTCTAGGCTACCATTGAAGGTCCAGCCACAGGTGCAGCTGGACTGACTTGAAGCCACTGCAGAACGGACAGTACCTGTCTCTCCAGCCTCAACCCTACCATCCAGAACACTCGCCCTTGGCTATGATTTCCAAAGTGACTCATCTGAGAATTTTCAAAGTACCCGCTCACTTTGATCTGTAGATATGCAGGTAGGTGAGGCAGGGATGGCCAGCCCACTTTAAAGATGAGAAGACTTATGCTCAGGCAAGGAAGGACTTGTCCAAGGCCACAGAGCTCATGGCACAGCTGGGACCCTACACCTGCAGGGATTGGGGTGAGGTTCACACGGGACCAGTTATTCACCCAAGTTTTATAGCTAGGAAGTTGCGGCCTGGAGCCCACATTTAGGTCGCTGGCTCCAAAGCAGGTATTCAGTGTCCAATCACTGCTTGGGTTTGTTTGGTTTTGTTTTTAATTTTTTTTATTAGAGGGCTGAAATGAACATTCGAGGGAGTGGAGTTCCCACTGCAAAAAGCTCACCAGGGCAAGATCTAACTGAGCAGGGAGCCTCAGGGCCACTGAGGCTGAACCGAAGGCAATTTTGCTCTGCTGAAATGCTAAATTATCTGCCTGGCAAATATAGGCTCAAATGATGAAACCTAATAAGCCCTCAATCTGCTCCTGGAGGAGGCCACAGCAGGAGACAGGATGAAGTCAAGGAGGGCTACGGTTGTCCCTGAACAGGAGGGTCAGTGAAGCTGAGGGCCGGCTGGGGTCGGGAGGAGCTGTGCGAGCTTCAGCCTTATCCGGAGGAGGATCTGGAAGCCCTCCAGCGGCTGCACTGCCCCTAGTTCTGGGGCGAGCTGGCAGGCTCTGGGGCACGGTGGGCCATCCCGGCTCAGCAGCTTACTCCTGTGGGACAGTGGTGGCCCTGCCTGGAGAAGCCCACAGGGGTAGGGCTGCCGCCTCTGTCTGGAAGCAAACTCCTTAGCCACTGTTTTCTCCAGCCTCCTTGGAAATGAAAGCCAGGAAGCTAAGTGGTGGGTGATTACGGGGTTCAACTTGCTTATTAACAGCCCACAAAGGATTACTATGGGGCTTCTAGGAGAAGCCCGCAGAGGCCTGGCAGTGTGGTGGCTGCTTCCTTCCTGGCTCTGCCGAGCTCTGGAGCTGCTCCTTCAGGCTTTGCCTCGTGTGCAGCCTGGTGCCCCTGTCTCGCAACCCCACTGGAGCACCGGAAACGGGGAGGCCCCAGGTACCCACTGTAGACATTTCCCGTTGTCTTTTGGAGCACATCATGTAGGCAAGTTGTTAGAATAGGTAGGGCAGGAAACTACCATCAAATCCTATTTCTACTTTGTTTGGAGGCAAGATCTCACTGTGTAGTTCAGGCTGGCCTTCAACTCACTATGTAGCCCAGGCTGGTCTTAAACTCACAGCGATCCTTCTGCCTCAGCCTCCTGAGTGCTGGAAGTACAACCATGTGCCACCACACCTGGCTCTATGCTTACTCTGAGTGCTTGCAAGCACAGACTTGTTGCCTCCTCATAGGAAGTCTGTGAGGTGGGTTCTGTGATGATCATACCTGTTCCATAGTGGGGGAAGCGAGGACCCAGAGAGGTTTAGTAACCTGCCCAAGATAGCACAGCACTGTCTATTCAAGCACAAGCAGTATGGCTGCAGAGGCCATGTCTTAACTGCTGTGCCACATAGCCTGCCCTGGAACTTTGGGAAGATGAAAAGACAGGGGCCAACAGGACAGGACCAGGATGCAGTAGGAGCTCAAGCTGTGTTAGCTCATGGTTCCCCTCACCCTCTTCCCCAAATTGCTTTGCTTTGCAAATCTGTCCAGACCAAGGGTCCCGGCCCCTCTGGATTACAGAGACTGAGGTCATCACATCCCCGCTGGCCTCCGCCAAGTTTGCTAACGCGAAAGCAGCCGTGAACCTCCCTTTCCCTGCTGCCACCCTCTCCCTCCTACTGTTTAGTTAATAATAACATATCATGTTCTGTCTCAGATGCGTATCACTGCTGTGTAATTATTTATGGAGAAATAGACAGATGAGTCCCTGCCTGGACCCTTTCCGCAGGCAGCCCCACCTCTCACTTAGCACCCCCCTCTCCGCTCGTCTACTAACACTGTCCACTTTAGATCCCGGGGCTTTGATTTATTAGGTAATTTGTTTCTTCTCTGTGGCTCGGGGCTGCCTGTCATCAATATAATAGAATGATGGAAGTGCAAGCTGTAGACACCAGGCATTAAAAACTAGGCACATATTACCCATTTCAACTCCTCGTCCAGCCGCAGCCAATCAGAGAGAGCTTCGGCGGCTGATCCTCTAAGAAGAGGAAAGGGATGGCGGAAGGACACCCATCCTCTCCCAACTTCTTGCAAAGCGGCTCTTTGTAAATTGGGCTGCTGGGCTGCTCTGCCGGAGGGCGCTTCTGGAAAAACGTCCTGCAGAACAGCCGTGTGCATGCGTATCCTAGGACATACATGCACAAACGTGTGTGCAACACACACGTGCATGCAGGCACACACAGAGCAGCTTAATCCGAGACAGGAGGGGTCGAGGGTTGGGAGCTGTGGCTCAGGGGCGGCTCCCCTTGTCTGGGCCAGAATCGCCTCATTTGCCAAACGAGGAGGTGGATTAAACGAGCAGCAAGGGGCTTCTAGTGCTCACACACCGCCGTGATGTGGCCAAGGTTACACAGAATGTAAGAGGCCGGTTGGAACCTGAGCCCCTGCTGCTTGATACCCACAAGAGTGCTTTGAACACTTCCCTACTTCCGGTGCCAGTGATCATAATTATGGCCACAATTATCTGTCTTTGCACGACTAATAGTTTTATGACAATCGCTGACATCATAACTAATAAGTGCCTCAACTAGAGTCATCTGTGCCATTATCTCCGAGAGCGGTTCAACTAGTCACCACTGTGATGCTAATTTCACCAGAGGCTTGACACAGTCCACGTGTCACAAGCAAGGTGTTAGTGAATCCGTACAGTGGTCCTAGGGAAAGGGGCGCTATTCGTAATTATCTTTAATCCCAGAGGTTACTGCGGCATGAAGGAGCTGGTTAACCTTTCTGAAGTCACACAGCAGGAAATGCTTGACTTGGGATGTGGACTCAGGTCTGTCTCCAGAACAAGCTTGTAATCACGCACTGCGCCCCTGGTGGCATTCTCACAAACCCTCTGTTGTAGTCAGGGTTTGCAAGGGGAACAGTTTAGTATAGGACACATAATTTATAGGATCATTTTATATAGTCACCCAAAAAGTCAAGTTCAAAAGAGTGCAGGAAATTTGCCTACACCCTAGAGACCCAAAGAATCCAGCTGAGGGCCTGGAACCCACAGCAATGTCCTGCATCAGTCCAGCTGGAGGCCCAGGGCCCACAACAATATCTCAGTGTTTCATGGTTCTGCATTAGGAAGGCCCAAAGGTCAGTGGTAGAAGCTTGAAAGTCTGTGCCAGCGGCATGAAGGATCTGTGCCAGCAGGCTGAGGGATCTGCACTGGAGCCAGGAATCGACACTCAAAACAAGAACCAGAGCTCCCCGGAAAACTACCACAGCCATCCTCAGCAACAGTGAGGTGCCGAGCTCCTCTGCTGATGAGAACATCTGATTCATTTCAGGAAAGCCAGCGTGACAAGCTTCTCGAGGACACTGAACAGTGCGTCATCTTCCCCTCTGGAACCAGAAAGCAAAGCTCAAAGTGAGGACCAGAGCTCCCCCAAAGTGAACCACAGCCTTTCTCAGCGACAATGAGGTCCTAAGCTCCTCTGACTATGAGAACTGCCAAGGTCCTATCAGGATGGCCTGAATAACAAGCTCCTCTAAGAGAACCAACAGCACCTAGAAAAACAACTGCTCTCTAAGAGCACCTCTTCTTCCCCCGTTCTCCTTTTTATGGTGTTGGCAACAGTCCTCAGGTGGGCCTTCCGCGTCCGGCACCGCACTGATTCAGTTTAGATGGGCATTACAAGTTGACCAGCAGTTGTCAATCTACCACATCCTCTCAGCGCGAGCACAGCACTAACATGCACGTTAGTGCCACCAAGTCACTGGGAAGTGCCTTTTTCTATTTTTTTAGTTTTTTTTTTGTTGTTTGTTTTTAAACAGGGTCTTCCTATGTAGCCAAGGCTGGCCTGGAACTCACAGTGATCCTCCTGCCTCAGCCTCGTGTGTGCTGGGATTACAGGCACACACCGCTGTGCCTGGCTTCAGCAAGTCTTCTGACCACTCCCTGCATCATCACCAGCATGACTAATGTTGACGTCAGGCTCAATACCACCAATATCATTGCCACTAATATTGCTTCAATACATATGTCATCGTTCATCATCAGTGGCCCTGTCAGGACGGTCTGTACCAATGTCCTGATCAGCGCTTTCTGAGAACAAGCATTGTTTTAAGGTCACTGCTAATACTGGTTATCATGGGCTGGGGATATAGCTCAGACCTGCCTGGCAAGTGCAAGGTCCTGAGTTCAATTCCACGTACCAAAAAGAAGTAATACTGGTTATCACTACTAATATCACTATTGTCACTAGCCACGTTGTGGTCACTGTCACCAACTCAGTTGACACCGATATCGTGATCCATATTATCAAGAACAGAGTCATCAATGAATCTCCTGAATCATCCACAAGGAACCAGCAGTCAGCCCCTCCTCATCTGCTTCTTTCTCTTCCTCTTGTACTGACGGAGCCCAGGCCCTTCACACTGAGCTACAACCCCGACCTTTCTCCGTTTTGAGACAGGGTCTCCCTATGTAGTTCAGGCTGGCCTTAAACTCACTATGTAGCCCAGGCTGGCCTCCAGCTCATAGCGATCCTCCTGCTTCAGCCTCCTGAGTACTGGGATTACAGATTTGTGCCACCACGCTCAGCCAAGGTATAATTCTAAGTGGGGAGGGTATATCTTGAAGTGTTTATTATTTTTTGGTTTAATTATTGCATCTGTCATGATATTAATTTACATCACAGTATTGTTTACTGTATTTGTCTCTTCGCTGTGCTCAAATTCAGAAAATGGGCTCTCAGAGGGACTGGCCCTCACTATATTGTCCAGGCTGACTTTGATTTACTAGGCTCAGGAAATATTCCTGCCTCTGCCTCCTGTGTAGCTGGCACTACAGGTATGCGCTGCCATGTTTAGCTTTTCTAGGTCCTATTTATTTATTTATTCATTCATTTATTTTTGTCTTTTTGAGACAGGGTCTTGCTTTGCAGTTCAGGTTGGCCATAAGCTCACTTTGTAGCCCAGGCTGGTCTTGAACTCACAACAATCCTCTTGCCTCAGCCTCCCGAGTACTAGGATTACAGGGATGTGCCAAGACACTCAGCTGTGCTAGGTCCTTTTTTAAAGGTACAAAACACAGCTCTCGGGCTGGAGGTACAGCTCAGTGGGGTAAGTGCTTGCCGCTAAGCACTAAGGCCTTGAGTTCGATCCCCGGTCCCGGAAAAAAAAAAAAAAAAAAAAGGGAACGGATGTTTCCTTCTTTCAAAACACAGCTCTCTGGGGCCTGCTGGTCCCTTGTCTCCTGTGGAACTTTGAACTTGTCTTCCCTTGAGGTCTTAGATGCCATTTTGTCCCTATAACCCCCCTCCATTTTTTTTTTTTTTTAATTTGAAGTGGTTTCTGCCTTAGTCAGTGTGACCAGGAATCATGATGAGCAGTTTAGCTGGATGAAGGTACGTGAAGTGGATTAGCGAAGCACACTGCTGGGTATGTTTGCGGAGAGCACGAACCCTGGGCATGTGGGAACCACACCAGGTTCCTAGGTCCTTTCCAGACAGGAGAGAAGCTTCTAACTCTTCCCCCTCGGTCCCGGGGGACTGGTTGGGACCCTAGGGTTATCCTGTGGCCGTGGCTCCAGACCACTGGGGCTTTTGCAGAAGCAGCAGTGAGTCTGGTGCCTTAGACCACTCCGCCATCTGAAACCCGAAGCAGCTGTGAAATCTTCCCTAAAGTGGCAGAGGTCAGGGAGGGTTCTGGCCCCATTACTAGGGCCCAACCTCTCCACACCTCGACAAGCTGGAGAGATCAGCCCTCCTGAGGACTCTTGGTTTTGGCCCTGCTATGACTCAGGGAGAGGTAACAATTGTCAAACAGTCCTTTCGCGATCTTCTGCCAAATCCTGCTGTAGCACCTCTGGGAGGTGTCTACCCTGACGTTGGTGGCCTTGAACTTCGAATTTGGACCAATCTGGAGACCTGGATCAGAAGGCTTGAGTTTAGACCAGTGTAGGCCAATCAGCAGCCTCAAATTTATGCCAATCAGCATGCTTGAACTTGGACCATCCATAGGCTTGAATTCAAACCAATCAGCAAGTTCCAAATTTGGACCAACCACAGCCTTTCAGATGCTATAAAAGCAGACCTCCCTTATACTTTTTAGATGGACTTTACTGTTGATTATTGGCTTTGTGGTTTGTTCTGCTACATGCGCCTTGTTCAAATAAATCTTTTCCTTGCCACTCTTGTAAATCTGCTCATGAGTGTGGGCTTGGAAGATCCTGTAAATCTCCCCAGGGTTATAAGCTAAGTAGAGTGGACAGAACACTCAGTTATGAACAGAGACCAGCAGCCAGCAAAGATCAGCAGCAGGAAGCAGCAGCTTGGCAGTGTGTGCCGATGGCAGCTGGCAGTGGCAGTGTTGACAGCTATAATGCTAAAAGCTGAGGCCCATTGGCTCTTGAAACCCCAGGCTGCTCCAGAGCTGCACTTTGTTGATATTATGAATCAAGCTGAACCCTCACCCAGCTGGTGACATGTTCTTCCCTAGTGCTGGTCTGTGCTCTGCATCCTGGCCTCCATGCCTTTCTGCCGTGACGTCTGTGCGTTCGAGCCAGCTACCATGAACTGAGCCCTCTAAAACTGTGAGTTAAATAAACTATTTCCATCTTTAAGTTGTGTAGGTCAGGTATTTTGTCCCAGTCATGAAAAGTAAACACTAGGATCAGTGTGTAATTCCTTTGAAAGCTAAAGGTCACAGCTAATCTGCCATGAAGACCAGGAAGACAACAGTCCCTGGTTCCTAATGAGGACTCAGGGATTCAGGGGAACAGGAGATGCATGGGGAGGGTGGAGAAGGACCTACCATAACCAGAGAGGAATAGAGGCACAGGGATTATTCCAAGGGATCCTGGGCTCTGCCTTGGGGAATTACAGATGTATCAGGGCTGGAGGGATGTGAGCTGAGCTCTGCAGCTTGAAACAAAAAGACTGTCAGGCTGAACCAGAGAACACTGCAGCTATTCAAGTGTTTGTGGCTTCCAAAATCTGACATTTATATGACTCAGTTTGAGAGCACTGTGTTCCTCTCTCCCACCCACCAGGTATAGCTCATTTTGTAGATGAAAAGCAAACCAGAAAGACTGGATAACTTGCCCACTAGTACAGGTAAGAGGCAGAGCCTAGAACCCAGACTTGTTTGACTCTGCCCTCTAATTGGACCTCAAGTTTTGGAGGTGCTGATTCTCCTGGAAGTCTAATTAAAACGCAAATGGCTGGACCCCAGCCCACAGGGGTCCTATTGTTTGGTTCAAAAACCAGAGATGGGAGTCTGAGGTTTTGTATATCAAACAGGTTTCCAGGAATACTGTTGCGGGGGCTGTGACTGCACCGGCACTACACGGTCTAGGTGGGTGAGAAGCAAGAGATCATCCCTGAAAGGTTTTTTTGGGGGTGCGCAGGATGACAAGGCCTGCGAGCAGGAGCAGGCAGGGCATGTGCTGTGGAAGGCAGCACAGCTGAATCCAGGTGGGAGGCAGGGTGGGTGGTGGGGAAGACGGAGCGGACAGGTTGGTGAAGAATGACAGACAGGCTCTGTGTATCCCCCCTGCCTCATCCCTGATCCTCTACCTTGTCCATGGGGGGGGGCAGCATCCAGCAGTACCCACCTCCCCCACAGAGCCCCAAAGAGGCAAAGAGGGTTTCTCAGCCTGGATAATTCCCCCAGCACCACTGACTCCTTCTGCTGGGTGTGATAAACCAACCCCTATTTGATAAAGAAGACATGAATGGCTGTAATCAGATACAACGTTTGCTACGCTAAACAAAATGAGCAAAAGAAAAAAAAACACGCAGCCAGGCTATAATTATGGGTGTAATATTTCCATCCATTAGCAAAAAATATCTCAGAAACCTGCTGCCCCGCCTTCTCAGCTAAAAAATTGGATGCTAAGCTGATGAAGGCAGACCAGAGAGCAGAGAACTGAAACAGAGGCCTAATTAATTGCTTATACAATTTCTTTTTCTTTTTCTTTTTGGCTGCCAGTGGGTTCTGACAATTCTGGGTCTTTTGCTGCACCAGATAAAAAAGAGCGCTTGTCACTCCTGGCAGTGCTGCTGCAGGAGTCAGTTGCTTTTCCTGGGCTCCAGCCACCCAGCCTGGCCCAGGACGAGGCAAGGGCTGCACTGGGCGAGTTCAGGTTTTTCTATGAGAATTCTTGCCTTTGGTTGCTTCCTATGTGCTGGGCACAGCAATGATGGCTTTGAACATCTTATGTCTTTGTCCCCTTTGGGAACAATGGAAGGAGGCATCATGGTGTCCTTGTCCCAGCACCCGTGGCCATTAGTGTAGGGGCACCCAGAGCTCCTGGGGCCCCTTTGTCTGGGAGCAGAAAGCCTCTGCTCCCTGGGCCTGCACTGACCAGTGAGGAAACTTAAGCCCAGGGATCAGGCTGTCAGGGACAAGCTCAGGCTGGCTTTCTTGTGAAGCTGGCGGAAGTCATCCTTGCCTGGCTACCTCCCCCAGCCCTGGCCTGGCGCCTTGGTCCTCCCTGAGAATTCTTTCTCCCTTAATCACTGGCTGCATGGACCCTCTTCTCAGAGTCTACTGCTAATTATGGTCATTTTACCCAAGGAGATGGAAACGCACTCTGGGAACTTAGTTGAGAAGTTTGGGGCTGGGATGTGACTCCTGCATCATCAGATCCCAAAGTCTCTGTGCAGGGACATTTTCCATCAGCAGTGTTGCTGACAGCCCCCTCCCACCCTGCAGATCTCTGCTCCTGAGAGAGCTTTTCCTGTAGCTCCTAAGTCTGCTGCCCTTGCCCCCTCCATTTCTGCAGTGCATTGTGCAGTGTCCATTGCCTGTCACCTTGCCTGCAGCAAGCTGTTCCCATGAGACCTGGAAGGGGACTGTTCCTTTCCCTTCCTACTCAGCCATGCTCGGGTAGTGGCTCCGTCGACTCCTGTTGGCCAGCCCAGGGCCCAGGGCTCTCGAAACCTGCAAGAAATTCACTGCTATACCTGCAACATGCTGCCCCACACCTTCCTGCTCTCTGGGGTCTGCAGGGAGCCAGAGCAAATTGCTAGGCCAGCAGCCACCGCTCCATGCTGAAGCTTGGCGTTGTCTGGGTGATTGTGAAACCAGGATCCGTGCTGTTTCCCTGGGCCTCTCTAGTTTCCTGCCTTTTACCTCCAGCTTACCAAGCTCTACAGGAGTCTGACCACTCCCCATGTAGATACTCATTTCTTTATTTTTGTAATCAACCGCCTATCTAATCCTTGCATTCATTCAATTCCATACAAACATCTGTCCATCCATGCATCCATCCACCCACCAAAGCCCTCCTGTGTGTCAGGCCCTGCCCTCAGTATCAAGCCAGTGGTGGATGAATATGTACTAAAAAGCCAATCACTCGCCACTGTGATTGGTGCTGGAGGAGGATCCTGAGGGCCGAGAAAGTCTTCCAAGCACCTGAGCTGTGCTCTGCCAGGTGGGCTGGGGGGGCAGTGGGGTGACCGCTCTGCAGAGAGCAGCAACTAGATGCTATGTGAAGGCAGGAAAGGAGTGCGCACCGAGGGCTCACTGAGCCAGGGATGCCGACCCTGGCTGACCCTCACCGAGGGCTTGTCCCATGCGGGTGGGGCGCAGGGATTCTACGGAGGGGTCGTGCCCGGAAGAGGAGCTGTCTGGTCTTTATCTTCTGGAGAGGGGCTCTGGGAGAAGGCGCAGGCGGGAAGGAGGGCGGTGGTGGAACAAGCCCAAGGGAAGCGGGGGGGGGGGGGGGGGGGGGGGGGGGGGGGGGGGGGGGGGGGGGGGGGGGGGGGGGGGGGGGGGGGGGGGGGGGGGAGATGGGAGGGGCCCTGAGGCCCAGATGGGGGTGGGGACAGGGAGCGGGCTCCTGGGCTAGAGGAAAAGATATTTGGAAGCAAATGGGACTCCATCGCTGACGGAATGTCGGAGGTGGAGGAGTGAGGGTCAGGGTGGCTGCTCTCGGCCTGTGCTGAGGGTGGCAGGGGTTGCCTGAAGCCGGGAGTGGCAGTGTGCGCGACCTTGGGCAGGGTGGGTCGGGGAGCCTTGGAGTCTCTGGTAGGCTGTCCTGGAGATGGTGGGGTGACTGCTCTGGAATCCCTACCAGAGACGGGCTGGGATAAATATGCCAGTGTCATTAGGCCACTTTGGGTCTGACTCCCTGCAAGAGGTAAGGAAGCCCTGAAAGGCTAGCATCACCCCCACTGTTTCCTGGTGGGGGCCCCATGGTCCAGGTGGCAGGACCTCCCCTTCCCTGGTGCTGGGCACTGTGCCTCCCACACCCCACGCTGGCAGCGCTTGTGCCCAGTTCACGGGGCACATCCGGACAGCAGTGGTCTTGTCTCACCTCTTCTGCCCCCATCAGAGTTCACGGGACCTCGGTGCGTTTACTCAAAGAAGACTCCTTGGCTTGGAGACGAAGGGAATGGCCTTCCCTGACCCGGTTGCTCACCCATCTCAGAAGCTCAGAGGTCTGGTCTGCCTCTGCCACTGCTTTTAGAAATGTTTAGATCATTAAATTGCTGGGGGCACACTGCAAAAGAGACATACAACCCAGAATAAAAACTAAATGCATATGACAGACCCCTTACTCCTCACACTGCCCACACCAACTCACGCCCCAGCTCTGGTGATGGTCGTGTTCCCAGAGTCACACACACATGACACAGACTGGTCCACAATGGCCTTGCTGTTTCACGCATACCAGGCCCATCCCCTACCAGAATGTACACAGCTCCACCTCCACTTCCCTTTCTCGTTTTGATTAGAGTCGTAGAAGTTTATGACAGAAAATATGGAAATAAAGAGAAACAAAAGACCCAAAGCTGCCAATATCTTCAAATGTCATTACCCAGAGGATGATGATTAGCATTCAAGAAGAAATATGTACTGTTTACTTTTACTGGGCAGCGGCAGAAGCAAAGGAAACTGAAAATGGACATAAAGAAGCAGGGAGCTTCAAGTGGGTTTTTCTTTGAAACAAGTGCTTTTGATCTAGGGATGTAGCTCAGTGGCACAAGCACCTGCCTGGCAAGCACAAGGTCCTGTTTGACTCTAGGTACAAAAAAAAAAAGAAGAAGAAGAAGATATTAAGCCCAGGCATGGTGACACATACCTGTAATTCCAGAACTCTGGGAGGCTGAAGCAGGAGGATCAGGAGGATTGCAAGTTTGAGCCCAGCCTGAGCAACTTAATGATTCAGTGAGACCTTATCTCAAGACAAAAAATTAAAAATTGGGGTTGTATCTCAATGCATAGTCCCTGAGTTAAACCCCCAAGTATGGGGAGGGAGGGCTTTCACAAATTTTTTTCTTATTTATTTGTTTCTTTGTTTTGAGGCAGGGTTTCACTATGTAGTCTAGGCTAGCCTTGAACTTAGAGAAATTCACCTGCTTCAGCCTCCCAAGTGTTGGAATTACAGGTGTGTGCAAACCATGCCCAGTTTAAGTTTTCTTTCTCTTTTTAAATGTTAAAGGAACTAAGAGGTTGAACTTGTTTAGGTATAACTTGGTAATTTCTCTTATAAAAATCAGAAGATATAATTTACCACTAACAAATAAACAGACTACCTTCTGTGCATACAGTCAAGGGTTGCTATCTGGGATGGACGGGGATTGGTCCCAAGACCCGTGGATAATGAAATCCATGAATGTCTAAGCCCTTTATGCAACACGGTGTAGTATTTGTGCATAATGTACACATTCTCTGACATGCTTCAAGTCATCTCTAAATTACTTAGAATACCAAAGGTAACATAAACGCTATGTAAATAGTTGCCACACTATATTGTTTAGAGAAAAATGACAAGAAAAAGTCCATATCACTATAGAAGCTGTCCTTTGGGATATTTTTAGTTTGTCGGTATTTGAATCTTTAGATGGGGAATCCATGGATTCAAAGGGCAGACTGTATGTAATTAAAATAATATATAAAAGCTAAGCTTACTTCCAGGATACTTCATCAAGAACAATTACTGAAGTACTCAATCACTTTCAGAAGGAATCCACACACCAGGGAGAAAGTTGCCACTTATTCCTAATGAAACCCAGGCAGGTGAAGGGTGAATGCAAAGCCTGCATTGAGGCTTCTTGCCACATTGCCTGGTCAAGGGCTGGTTGACTGTGGGTGGGGAAAGCATGGATTCCCACCCTGCTGGGGTGGCTTGCAACCATGCCCCATGTAGCTCCCTGTGTATCCATCTGGACCACCCTTCCCTGGATGGCCCATTGTTTTCCCAGAGACTCACTAACCTTCTATTCTCATTGCTCAGAGGGTCTCTGTTATGGCTGATACATTGTGTCAACTTGGGGAGTCTAGAGGTTTGGCTGAGTGACTCAGCAGGAAGCCAGGTGGCTTACTTTCTATACATCTTGAACCTGTGGAAGAGGAGGGCATGGAGACTGTGTGAGAGCTACAAGCCCCCTGGGTGGGGGCAGGCTGTTTACAAGGTAAGGGAAGGAGAGAGGCTGCTTGCAGCCATTCTTCTCTTTTGCTGGTTGTTTTGCTGTGCTCTGCTGCCATGAACAGTTTGCCCTCTTCCATGTGCCACTCTGCCTCAGAACCAGTCAACTATGGACTGAAACCTTCACAAACGGTAAGGTAAATAAACCTTTCCCTTCCTTCATTTTGGGTGTTGGGTATTTTGTCTCAGCAGTGAGAGAAAAGTAACCAAGACAGAATTATACCTTGATTTCCCCAAATTCTCAGCATCCCAGCTTCTTACTCCCAGGATCTGGGCCAGGCTATTTCTTCTCAAGGTCATTCCTCATAGGGCCCACAGTACCCATTCTTGTTTTAATTGGTGCTAATTGTTTACAAGGCCAGCTATACAACTATCTTAGGGATATTCCTTTTTGAATTGTTCTTGTCGGTTAATTCTTTGAGTTTTTGAACCTATTATTTTCCTGTCTTAGATTCGGTTTTCATTTTGCTGGTGTGTATCCTGAAGGAGTGTTTTCAGAAATGTACCTGGCAGGGGCAGGAGTGTGAAGTAAGTAAACCAGAGTCTTATTACGATGCTCTTGCACTTGAATATGAGACTCCAGATGGCTTCTCCTCAGAATGCTGTAGCCACTGCTCTAGCGAGCTCCTCCTAGCACGCTGCACTGTACAGGAAAATTCTGGTGTTACTTTGGCCATTGTTTCTCTTTAAGCACCCTAATTTTGTTGTTGTTCAGAGGTTTTTAAACTTCCTTATTTTTTTCTGACTTTTTTTTTTAAATTTTATTTTAAAGACAAAAGAATGGAGACATATGAACCAGAAAAACCATGAACAATACAGAAAATACAAAGTTATACAGAATATAGTAGGGAATTAGAACTGTATGTTGTATTACATAGTTATCTTCACATTAGTTAACACAAAAACATTAAAGGAAATACCAAATTATAGAGAAGATAGTAGGGAATTTGCACTGGATGCTGTATAATATAAAGTTATCTTCATTTCTGCTAATACAAAAACGACTGAGGAAATAGAGAATTATAGAGAAGATAGAAGGGAATTAGCTCTGGATGCTGTCCTACATAATGTTACCTTCATCTTTGTTACTCAGTTACACAGAGGATGGCCCTTTTGATCAGTTCGTTTTTTCTCCTCCCTCATCTCCGTTGCCCTACCACTCAATCAGTTATCTTCCCTGTGATAATAACTGTACTCCTGGGTTTATCTATATCCTTGGATTCTCACCTTGGGAAGAGATATAGCTGCCTCAGACTATACTATAACATACAGGGGTGTATACAAACTGCCATGGTTGGAGGT
>PVLD010000254.1:9619-329860 GCA_004027595.1 Dinomys branickii | reverse complement strand
ATTTTTTCCTAGAACAGTAGGAACAAACAGAAACAACCAAGGAAGGGCTCACTTTTAAAAGACTGATGAGAAATCAGAGGAATAAAGCCCTCCAGGCAGAGGCTGAAGACACAAAAAGAGTTGTCTGTTGGTGACGTGATTGTTTCCGCAGCTTGAGGTTCCCCACCATGGGCAGCAGATACCAGAATGTGCCTGGGAGATAAGCTGTTCAACCTTGGTGACAAAACTGAGGCAAAGCAAGAGTGGGGAAATACAGAGGCACAGATGAAAAAGGGACTTCACACATTTCCAGGGTGGAGAAATATTTAATAAAATCAGGGTCAAGAGAAAGTCATTTGTACAACTCATCCCCCGCATTTGATGCTGGGCAGGCCAGGGGACCTGAGTTGGAATTAAGCTCACCTCTAGACAGCCACATTGTATCGGGGGCACCTCAGGAAAATGCTACACAAGGCCAAGCCCTGCAGGCCAGGGGAGGCCCACAGTTGCAAGCCAGAGCAGCCCTGCAAGGAAGCCCCACAGACCAGGAAAGGCCCGGGCAAAGGAAGCTGTGGCTGTGCAGAATCCATCCAGCTGGCATGCACAGCACAGGCCTCACTCCTGCAGGAGCTTGTGCTTGACCGTGGTGTTCTCTGAGCAGAGGTGGACAAAGAGGATGCCAGCAGCGGTGCGGGCCCGCAGCTCCTGCAGCTCATAGTCATGGGCCCATTCAATGTTGCCCCACTTCTGGATCTGAGGAGAGGACAAGACAAGCTAGCTGCTGGGCAAGTGCTGAGCTGGCTGCTGACCACAGCCACACTGCAGTCTCAATGCCAGACTGAAAGAAGTCATCTTGGATCTTGCCAACACAGGTGAGATACACACAAAGGGATAAATGTGGGGGTCTGGGTGGCTACAGTAGGCACCTGCACTCTGGAGCCTGGCTGACGCAGGAGGAGTGTGTCCAGGCCCAAGGGACAGTGGCTGCCCCCTCCTGGGCACACTGGGGACGAACACCACTCGTGCTCATTGGGGGAGGCGGAATAATAAGGCTTCCTTCGTCTCACACTTTGTGCAAAGAACCTCACATGAGGTGGCTGCAAACTGTCTGCTGGCGCGCTGCAAGTGCTCCTCATGTGGGTACAGTAAGTAAGCAAAGAGGCACATGAGTTCTACTCTGACTCCTGGTAGAATAGCAGTACCGCCTCTGCTGTATATACTGGGGCCGGGCTGTAGTCTCTCTCCAGGACTCTGAAAACAAGAAGGCGGAACCCCAGACACACTGTGGCTACTAGGACATCAGTGCAACTCCCACCTGACCCTGCTGGCTCCTGCCTAGCAAGGGGCCAGAAGGTCTGACCTGGCTGCGCAGCATACCCAGGAACTTAGAATCTACCATGCCACACAGCTATCTGCACTTCCTGCGGTCCAGTCTCAGTACACACAACTATAATAAGTCAGCTGAAGGATGTTTTCACCTTCAGTTTATACCGTTCCATCCATAATCCGGGTTATTCCTTACTTTGTGCAGGATCAAAGCCAGAGTTCAGAGGATGATAGCTTGGCTTGGGTCCTACTGTTAAAAGCAGAAGCCAGACCAAAAGCCAGATTTCCTGCCCTGACACCCCCACAAGTTATCCCCTTCCCATGAAATTCGTTCTGACATCCAGAGAATGGCCAGCCTCCTCTGCTGTACAGGAAGTTTTCTCCCCCTGGCATTTTTCCAAATAGAAGACTAAACATTCCAAAAAGGATTTTGTTCATACTAGGAACAATAATAATAACAGCAATTAACCTCTGGGTTTAGAGAAATAACATCAACAACAAAAAGATTATAAGGATTGCCATACATTTTGAGTTACAGAATGCAAGCAAGCATTTTAATGCTGAGTCCTCCAAATCAAAACTTGTGTACAAACAGCAGCTGCCCCCACGCTCTCCTGGCAGCCATATGGTGCATGGCTCACTTAAGAGCAGAAGTAGGTCCTCTGTCATCCCAGGGCTTGTTCTGCAACTTACTAGGCTCAAATCCTCTTTATCTGCTCACAAACTTTCAAGTGCAGAATGGGGACTGAAAGCCTGGGCCCTAGACACCCCCAGACCTGGCTTCAAACCCCAGCTGGAACATTCCCCAGAGGCATGACCTAGTGCCTCGGGTTCCTCCTGTGTAAAATGATGCGCACAGCCCCCACCTGATCAGACTGCACAGGTAAGGGGCTGAGGGGAGCAGTGCTGAGCACCTTTCTTAACTCAGGGCCTCATGCAGGTGAGGCAAGTGCTCTACCACAAAACTCTACTCCCAGCCCCAATTTAACTTTTAAAAAAAGTTTTTGCATTACTGGAGAAACGCAGCCCTTCAACATGGCAAACAGGCGATGTACCACCGGCCTATATCCCTAGCCTCAACAATACCATTGATCTATAATTTTGGTTTCTGTATGTACACAAAAATAATTAAGATCAAATTTATATAAAAATATTTCAGATAGGTTGGGTATAGTATGGGCCAGAAGGGTGCGGCAGGGACCTGAGGTGCACCGTCTCACCTGGTACTCCTCCTCCAAGCGTGACAGCAGCACAGCCTGCTCCACCGTCAGGCGCAGGTCAATCAGGCCCAGGGTTAGCACCATGGACTTGAGCTGGGCCACCACAAACTCAATCCCTGTGGGAACACAAACCAAGTCAGGACCTGAGACGGGGCAGATGCTACCACCTTCCTCATGTGTGTGCTTGTACCCCTCATAGGAGAGTGAGTGGGCAAAGACCCCAGGATGGGGAGACAGGCCGAGGGCCCACCTGGAGCCTAATCTTTTTTAGATGAGCACTCTGGCATTCCTTGGAGTGACCTGCCTCTGACCTTTCCTGGGTAGGCCCATGACCTCACCCTGGCCATTCAGAGCAGCCCTCCAATCCTCTGGCCACTGATCACTTCACAGGTGCACTGGGCCAGGCCAGTGAGGCAGGCATGATCTCAAGACTTCTGATGAGGACAAACCCAATTTTCGGTCTGGAGTGCTGACTAAAAGGGTTGCGATCAGAGCCAGCCAGCTTTCATGCTCACAGCACTCTGGCAGAGGGTGTGCCCACTCGTATCACACCTGCCCAAGCCCACAGTGTGTACCTTGCAGGGCCCACATATTGTAAGATGCCAGGTGGCTGACAAGCACCTCCCGAGTCTTGGCAGGGATGCTAGGTCCCATTATGCTGGTGGAGGAGCCGATCTCCACACCATATCTGAAAGGAAAAGGCTTTGTTTGATATGTCCCAAGAGCACTCACTGCTGAACTTGAGCAGGGGTACATGCCCCAGGAGCTCATCCTGGGGGCTCTGGAAGCAACTGCCACTGGCAATGGCCTCTTGACCTAAATTTCTAACCTCCAAAAGCAAATCCAAAGGAGCAAGAAACTGCCCTCTGTGAACTTCTGAATCCTGGGAATGGGGCGCCTGAAAAGCTAAGTCCCTTCCCTGGAACTGCTATCAAAAGCGTGGGTAACCTTCCTTTTACATCTTTTAAAAATGTTCTCCCCATTTGAGACCACAAAAGATTTCTTCTAAATATTAGAATGTTTGTATGTCCCCAGTTGTTTTTTCAAATATTTATTAAGGTTCTATCGTTGGTTTTAGTCTTTGGTCTCTGGGACATGAGCTGGCTTTGAGAAAAGATAAATGTGAAAGAATACGCATGACTAGGGGGTTGGGGTGGCTTAAATGATAGACTGCTTGGCTAGCATACTCAAGGTTCCCTCCTTAGTGCTGCAAAAAAAATAACTATAAAACCCAAGAAAAAACACGAGGTAAAAATTTCTGTAATTTTTTATGTATCACTGATTTTTTTCCTATTGCTTTAAAAATATCCACAGTGAAATTTCTAATAGTATATATTGAATGTAGGAAATAACTGTATTTTCCTGTAAACTGTTAAGGATGGGCTATCTGAACTGCCACAAGAACTTGATGATTCTGAATCATAGCAAAGGTCTCCAGGAAGGTAAATCAGTTTTATTTCAGAAGATTCCAAAATGTCATTGCATCTTTATATTCCTCACAAAATATTGTAGGAGTTACATTTTTCTCTGATCCTGGAAAGTACTAGCTCTGCCTTTTCCTTTGAGGAAAGGACGCCTGGCCCACTGTGAACACTCAGAGAACAGGTAGCAAAATGAGTGGACCAGACTGATAGACATCACTTTGTGATACATGCTATACCAAAAAATATATATATATATAGATTCCAGGTAAGCTTACAAGAATGCTATGGACAAGGCAGTGCCAAGAAAGCCATCCCTTCCATATTTCCCTTGGAATGAAATAAAATGAATTTTATTTCACTACTACATCAATAATCTGTGCAATTCTGCACTGCAAAGCCATCCTGTTAAGGAAAAATAACGGGTATCATCAATTTGTAAAAACCACACACCCATGGGATATTGCAGAAAGTTTTTTTTTTTTGTCTTTTTCAGACAGGGTCTCAATATGCAATTCAGGCTGGCCTTGAGCTCACTTTATAGCCCAGGCTATAGTCTCAAACTCACAGTGATCCTCCTGCCTCAGCCTCCCAAGTGCTGGGATTACAGGCGTGCGCCACCACACCCGGCCAGAAAGCTATTCTGACTTCTCTCCATATGCATATATACCTTACATGCTGTTTTGTGATTTTATTTAATAGTGAGGTAATTGTGATGAAGATAAAAATAATTGCCAGAATTGGAGTGTTTACTGTGTATTGTGCAGAATGCGAAGCACCATATGTATCAATTTGTTTACTCCTCAGTACCCTGAGAGGCAAGAAGGGTTAGTCCCATTTATATACAAGGAAACTAAAGCTCATAAAGATCAGCTCAGTGAACCAGTCACCCAGTTGACCTGGCAGAGCTGGGATTCACACGGACTGCTGCTCTGACCCCCTGGAGGAAGACAGCCTGAAAAGCCTGTGGTGCTTCTTGAGGACGCAGAACTGCTCAGCACAGTGTACGGGAGCAGTAGATGCATGAGGACAGTACTAAATTTGAGGAGCGTTTTTGTTTGTTTATTTATTTATTTATTTTTGAGGAGCATTTTTACCAAGTGAGGTGAGCCAAATCCCAAGGGTGCTCTGAACTCAGTATGGCTAGCTAAGGGGTGTGAGTGTCCAGTGTAAGCCCATGGCTCCCGCAGACTACCCAATACCCAGCCCACTCCATGATTTCTTGCAGAGCTACACATCTTACCTCTTCTCGGCCCATTCTATGATTGGATCCCACTCATTCTTTTGAAGTTCCACTAATGTCTCTGGCTCTTCTACCCTGTAGCTAATTTAAGGTAAAAATCACCTTCATTAATAAAATAGTACAACTCTTTCATTCAGTGACAGAAAAGGCAATAGTAAAACCCTTCTTACCACCCCTAGTCTTAAGCCCTGGTTCTCAAACTATGGTCTTGAGGCTCGTGGCATGGGTCTCACCTGGAAGCTTACTAGCAAGACATTCCCAGGCCACGTCCGACACCTGCAGGAACCAAAGCCTCTGGGGTGGGGCCTGGCCCTCTGAGTTTTAACAAACCCTCCAAGAGTGTCTAGAGTCAGCGTGGGTTCTCAAACCACTGTCCTGCCGGTGTGGTGGCCACACCTGTAACTCCGGCAGTTGGGAGGAGGACTGCCACAAGTTGAGGCAGGAGGATCACTACAAACGGGAGGCCGGGATTCACAGTGAGATTAAAGCCAGCCTGAACTACATAATGATATCCTGCTTCAAGAAAACAAAACAAAACCCAAAGAAATTTAAAAAGCAAACCACTGCCCTAAACGCTTCCCAACATGTGACAGGTCCAAACTTGTAGCACTATATTAGTGCTCTTCGAAAACAGATGCAATGCAATAACCACATCCTGGAATTCACACCCACTGGATATGAACGCTGGGCCGGAAGCTTAATCATGGCATCTCTGCCCTCATTCTTCCCAAGACATGTTCTCAGCTACAGACCACATGGCCTTTTTAGTGTGTAGGAACCCATCAAGCTCTTGGCTTAGATGTCTGATTTGAGGGGTCCAAGCTATAAACCAGGCTGTGCCATTTTCTTCCTTCTGCATCACCCCAAACCCAGGAGGAGTGGGGGGAGGAGCTCTGGCATCCCAGTCTTCCAGCTTTTATCCCCGTGGTCTGACTTGCTCCATTTTCTCTCAAGAGCCTTATAGTTGCCAAGAAACTGTTTTGTGCCTGCACTAGATTGAATGGGTTTCTGTTGCCTGCAAGTAAGTCACCCCTGGCATAAATGGAATGAGCTTTCTGACAGGAACCTCAAAATCAGCACCATGGGTGACCCCTTCCAAGAGCACCTGTGCCAACTTCCTGTCATCTCTTCCCTGAGATTCTGGCCAGAGGGTACAAGGCTGCCTAACCAGTGCAGTTGCCACTTTAATGTTCCTTCAATATCACTAACCAATTAGCCAAAGAATACAGACCCAAGAGGATAATTCAGAGTGGGAAGGGGCCAGCTCCTGACTACCATCATCTGTAATTGAGAACATGCCAGAACTCAGTGTAGGAGGCTCTGCAGGCCTTGTGGTCCAGGTGCGTGCATGAGCAGTACATACCTCCACGTCAGCTCACCCCAGCCCACGCCCACCTGCAGACAACACTGTGCCCTAGAAGCCTTAGAAGGCTTCCTCCCAGGGACTACAGCATCTAGGTGCCAATGTCATGGAGGCTGCCTTCCCTACTCTGTGAGGTCACAGGAGCAGATCTGCCTCTTCTCCCACTGACTTCTCCCTGGGTACGTGTGGCAAACAGCCCAAGGGACTCACTCTGTCAAAGGAGACTGCTTATCTAAATGTCAATTACCAGATGGTGTCAGTGTCCAGAAACTTCACAGCCGCCCCAATCACCTGATCCTTGCTGCGCTGAGTGGGGTTGTCCAAGGATGTGTTGCACAGTGTGGTCTGAATCAAAGGCAGAAAGGGCCCTGTTACCAGCCGCTGGGCTCATCCCAAAGCCCTGTTTTGAGGGTGCTGCAGCCACAGTCACAGGTCAGGAACCAGACAGCACACAGAAGCCTGGGTACACAGCCTGGCATCTTCAGAGCCAGGCTCCACGCTTGAGGATCTGTGGATGTTCCTGGGACTTAAGGAACTCTCGAAGCAGTCCTGGGTGAGTGAATGGCCCCAAAGTCTCTGGCTTTTAATAGCACGTTCTTCTGTGTCTCACTTAATCTCACGACACCACTCTGGAGCAGGCAACATTATTTCCATTTTCAGAGATGTGGAAACAGGCCCCCCAGAGAGGTAAAAAATAATCTGCTAATATAGTTAATAAAATATGTGGCACTCATGGAACTCAAACCTGACTGAAAAGTTTTACTAGCTGGCTCCCTTAACAGCTTATAACACAAGGAAACAAGTCGTCCAATCTGGGATCAAGATTATGTTTCCTGATTTGCCTTGTCAAGAATAGGTTTCTTTGGTTATGCTGTTAGTTTGTAGGCTTAATCACTCTAATTTTATCAGAGAGTTCAGGAGTAGGTGGCGCCTCGGTAGGCTGTGAAGTTGTGGGAAGCTGCTTGGGCCTGTGGGTCCAAGCTGAGCACAGCAATGACCAGGGTGAGGGCTCCTAGCTCCAGTGCTGACTGAGTACCCAGCCTGTGCTTTTTGTGTTCTCTCATCCAATCCTGACAACTTCATCAGGTGAGAACTGGTCACCACTCACCTTTGGCAGATGAGGGCATGGAACTAAGAATGGTTAGCAACTTGCTGAAGGCCATAGTGTGGAGGCTGTGGAGCAGTGATGGTGAACTTTTTGGAGACTGAGTCCCCAAACGGGCAACCCCAAACCTCTTTATTTATCACAAACACCAACACCACAATTAAACCTGGGTACTGAGGTTTTAGTTTAGAAAAAGCCACTGTTATCTGATGCTCGGCTGCTGGGCCCACTAAGTTCCTGTGCTGACAGAGGGCTCTGCATGCCCGCTGCAGCACACGTGCCAGAGGTTTGCTACTGCTGCTTCAGAGTCTGAGCCTGAAGGCTCTGGCTGACCCATTCCCTCCACTCTGTGCCCTGGTGCCTGTGAGCCACCTGTGTGAGAATGGGGCCAGCTCGACAGGCTTCCTCACCTTATCCATCCAGCTCCTTGGTTCCTGCATCCAACCAGTACTTCCCGAGCACCATCTGAACTCTCTGCCAGGGCCAGCGAGTAATGCAGACATGGCCCGTGCCCTTCTATTACTCACCAGACAGTGGAAGAGACTAACAATAAATGTGCAAGCATAAAACAGACCATTGCAAATTGTCTAAGTTGGATGAAACAAATGACCAGCTGCTGTAATTGAAAGAGAAGTGGGCAGTCAGAAAGATGACATCTGTCCTGAGACCAGGAACCAGTCACCTACTACAGGCAGAGGGAACTGCTGGTGGCCAGGTCAGATAAGAAAGGAGCTTTGCCATTGCATGACTAAGAGCGTAAGTATGACAGGAACCCACCTACTCCCACCTTAAAACCCCTGAGCCTTGTCACAGTTTGGAAGCGTCAAAAATTTTGCCAGGTAACCTAGGAAGCCTCTGGCAGGCATCAGAGTGTAAGTCAGCACTATGAATTTGTTTACCAAGTGCATGGTGTAGAACTTGATGGTATCATGCTGGGAGTCCCATTCAGTGGCCACTGCAATGGCCAGGGCCTCGCTGGGGACGGTAAAGAGCTTGGCTTGGGGAGTTTTCAGCTTTCTGTGGTCCAGGTTTATCTCAAAGCCACCTTGAAAGATCAAATGAAAAACTTTCAGGGATTGTGAAGTAGAATTGAGTGACCACTCTTATATTTAGCCACTTGAATTGGTGCAGACAAAGACAACCAAGTACCTTATAGAAACGTGACAAAAGTGCAAAGGGTAACCCCCCCCCCCATGGAACTGGCTGGACGTGACAAATGGTTCCAACCATTCACAAAAAGAAAAAGAAAAGAAAGAAAAGAAAAGAGAAAGAGTCAAAATTTCAGAGACTCACCTTCACCCTCTGTGATGCTGACATTCTGATAAAACCTCTTCCTTTCTGTAAGATAGATTTTTCAGAAAGACAGTTTAAAATAATGCCAAGAGGGCTCAGGAGGCGACAAGACCAGCTTGTATTGTTGCTGCTAATGCTGATTGATTGGCTTGATTTCTTACCACCCATTCAAGCTCTGCCTACTCTACAGTAATCAACAGCTTCTGATTAAAGCAGGGGGGCGGGGGAGCAGCTCCACTCTCCAAGAATGAAGAGGAACAGGACATGCTGGTCATGCCTCCCCCAGTCCCCAGGCTCAAGGGCAAGTCTATCAGGAGCTTCCAGAGCTACAGACTATGTGACCTGACAGATTTCTCATATCCTCTGTTTTAACATCTAGGAACTTACCCTGCAACCCACCCTACCCTGTATTACCCCTAGACCAGCACAATGTGCTGAATCTAAAATTGATGTCCCGATAGGGTGGAAGCCAGATCCTTTCCAGGCAAGACTCTGATGCCTCAAAGAAGAAGTGAGAAACCAGTGTTCATGTATGTGCTCGCACTTACGTATGCATGTGTGGGGTGTACAGGTAGAAAGTAAAGCTCCCAGAAGCACTTCCCATCCCCTCTCCCCAATTAATTAACCTAATTAGTCAGCTTGCTTGTGTAATCAACTCTAAACATTTCTTTCAAGAAGGGGGAAAATCCTTAGTCCTTTTTTATTGTGAGAAAAGGTCTCACTAATAAACTAAGTTGGCTAGGCTAGGCTTGAACATGTGATCTGACTGCCTGAGCCTCTTAGAGCACTGAGATTATAGCTACGTGCCACCACACCCAGCTCTAAATATATAATTTTTATGTTTTCCATAGCATGTCAGTTCCTCTCATAAATCTGTAGTTCAATCCCTGGAGGGGAAAACCAGGAGAGGAAGGCTGCAAGAAGTGGCACAGAGAATTGCTTGTTTCTGTATATGTATTGAAGCACCTTCACAGGGAAAAGAGACATACAGAATATTAATTTTCCACATAGCACTCTTCACAGGGGGAGGTTTTTAAAGTTGTTCTTATTGAGCCTGTTTTCTTATGACAAGCTTTTTAAATACGATACTTTTCGCATTCTCTTTCCCTCTTCTCCCCAGTACCACGGATTAAGCTAAGGGCCTCACATGTGCTAGGCAAGTGATCTGCCACTGAGCTACACATTCTCCACTTTTAAAAATTCTGAGACAGCGTCTCACTAAATTGTCCAGGCTGTGGTAGAACCTGCGGATTCTCCTTTCTCAGCCTCCCAAGTAGCTGGGACTATAGACATGTACTACCACACCCAGCACTGTCCCAGTCTTTATGGACCAGTGAGTGTCCTTTCTACCAGTCAGTCTCTAGGCTGGCATTTCTTTTCTTTTTTTTTTTTTTTCTGGTACCGGGGATCGAACTCAGGACTTTGCGCTTGCCAGGCAAGCGCTTATGCCACTGAGCTATACCCCCAGCCCTAGGCTGGCATTTCTTTAGAGTTCAAAAAACCTCAAGAACTACACCTCCCAGTGTGCACCAAGAAGAGCAAGTGCTGGGAGCTAGCTCAACACCTTTATCTTTTAAAACAGTGCCATCTGGTGGGCCTTAAACTGCAATTCTAATGCTGGGCATCCCTCCCTCTGTAAACCTGGAGCAGCTTGGAACAACTGTTTTCAGGTATCAAAATTTGTTAGTGCAAATATATAAAGTGCTCCTTCAGCTCAATAAGAAGAGAAACAATACAATTTAAAATGGTCAAAAGATCTGAATAGACATGTCAAAAGGAATACACAAATGGGTAATCAGTATATGAAAAAATGCACAACAGCATTCATCCCCACAATAAGCATGTATGAAAATTCCACATTGAAACCCAAAATATTGTAAAATTAATATGCACCAATAAAATGTATTTTTTAAAAGCCATGAGCAAAAAATACTGCCCAAATTTGCACAGCCTGTGAACAGTAAGAAATGAAATGTTCAAATTTTAAATTTTGATAAAGACTTGTCATCAATCTTTAAGAAAAAACATGAGACACCACTTTACACCCTTTAATATATAGCTATAATAAAAAGATTATAACAGGTGTTGGTAAAGATGCAGAAAAATTGGAACTCTTAACACCCTGCTGGTGGAAATCTAGAATGGTACCACCACCATGGAAGTCGGGCAGGTCTTCCAAAAATTCAAAACTCTTACTATTTGACATAACAGTTCTACTTTTAGGTAAATACTCCCATGAAAAATAAAAGCATAACAGCCCCTACAAAAACTTGTTCACAAATGTTTCCAGCAGGATCATTCATAATAAGCAAAGGGCAGACACAACTCACATGTCCATCAATGGTTGGATAAATAAAATGTGGTATATCCATACAATAGAATGTTATTCAGCAATAAAAAAGAATGAAATACCAATATATGATACAACATAAATAAACCTTAGGAACATGTTAAGTAAAAAAGGCCAGTTAAAAAGACTGTGAAACGTCCCAAATAGGGAAATCTATTAGGAAAGAAAGCAAAATAGGAGCTTCCTCGGGCAGCAGGAGCAGAAGGAGTAAGGGCAGATGACAACTAAAAGGTACAGACTACATTCAGGTGTGATAAAAATGTTCCTCACTGGATTGTGGTGATGACTGCACACTCCATAAATACATTAAAAAACTACCAAATTAACACTAAGTGAGTATACTATATGGTAAGTAAATTATAGCTCAGTAAAGGTGTTTCAGAAATCCTGGCCAGGGCTATGGATATAACTCAGTGGTAGAACGCTTGCTATGTAAGTGAAGCTGTGTTCAATTCCCAGAACCACACACACACACACACCTATAATCCCAGCTACCGGGAAGGAAGACCACAAATTTGAGGCCAGCCTGGGCAAAGAGTCTTTAAAAAGGTGGGGTGGCACACACCTGTAATCCTAGCACTTGGGAGGCTGAGGCAGGAGGACTGCCAGTGAGCTCAATGCCAGCTTGGGTTACACAGTGAGTTCAAGGCCAGCCTGGAGTATACACTGGGATCATGTCTCAAAAACAAAACAAACAAAAAGTCTTAATTTTTTTTTCTGGCCAATTATACAATATACTATTTTCTAAATTGTTCTTCATATAGAGTAGGGATTACTAAACTTGGTAGAATTAGTCAATATTCTAGGCTGTGAGGACCAAAAGTTTACTTATATATATACAATATAAATATATATATGATACAACATGAATAAACCTTAGGAACATGCTCAGTAAAAAAGGCCAGTTAAAAACTACTCATCTCTGCCAGTAGCCACAGAGAACAGGTAAATGTATGAGTATGGCTATGTTACTATAAAAGGTTTTTGACATAAAAGAGCAGGCTGGACCTCTGGAATGAAGACTACACAATCTTCCTCAGACCACCACCCTATGAGAAGGGCCACAAGGGCCACAATGCTTCTGAGGTGGTAAAGACTCACACAACATCTTGTTCAGGTGATAAAAAACTTGTAAATGGTACAGGGCTTCTAGCCTTGACCTCGGGTGCTTGCATTCAGTCAGTATGCTGCTTTGTCTGAGCCCCTCCCCCAGTCAACAGAGCTGACAAGATGATACAGCGCTTGAGGACCACATCAGCCTCTGGTAGGTCTCCTTGCTGCACCATCTCCTCCTCCAACAAGTCAGTGACCCCTTCACAACCCCACCCTTTTGATAACATTCAGTATAGCACGACCATTCCTAAGGGGCCAAGTTCAATCATTTTGTCAGTAAAAGTCTTCATCAAGGACCCACTTAGATTTAACCTTCTAACTCCAAAGCCATATTCAATCTCACAACTGGTTAAGGTCTCTGTAGAGCACAAAGACCTTAGTGATGTAGGTATCCCTTTCTGACTGTGCCTCATTCATTCACTCATTCATTCACTCACACAATCCTAGAGCCTAAAGTATAAACTACAAGTGTGACAGGAAAAGAATCAGGTAGATTAAAGTGTCACCAGGTAGAAAGCGAAGTCACTCACCTAAATTAACCCTTCACTTTTGCCAAGTTGGGGAATTTCTTACTATGTACATTTTGCTTGTACTGTGGCTCCCCAGGATGCCCCCCCCATGTATTTGAGATGAGGTCTCACCAAGCTCAGGCTGACCTCAGACTTCAAGGCTCACATGCTCTTCCCACCTCCCACCCCTTCCACCCTGGGGGCTGGAGCCCAGGTGCTCGACATCACATCCATTTCTTCTTCCTCTTTAGTGGCTCTTTGTGCCCTACCTCCAGGACCTTCACTTGGCTCCCTGCTGAACACAACCTCCTTCCCTATTTATATAACGTTATGGAACTTAACAGACAAAAGGATCCTCATGAGCAACACGGAACTTCAATTCACTGAAGAAAATAAAGTAGTTATGGGCCCCAGATCGCAGTCCCCACAGGTTCAGCCCACACCAGATCCCAGATCTGTACTCCTGCTACAATGCCAGACAGCCTGCAGAGTTCTGAATTTCCTGAAGTGGGCAGTGTGACGGCCAGGTCTCTCATACCTTGCTGTCACTTTTGGACAGGCATTTACCTACTATTCATCCTCCTCTTCATTGAATTCTCATTCAGCTATCAAGGGCCAACTTAAAATGCCCTTTTGTCCCAGATCCCTTCTAGATCCTGAACCCCCAAGATGGAAACGGATGCTATTTTGTGTTCTTACAGGCTTCTTGGTAATTCCTTTATCACAGTATGTGCTATTACAAACTATTGTTTGATCAGCATAATGTAACCCTCTGCATTTGCCAGTGAATATCATTCAGCTTGGGACCGTGTCAATCTTGAAGACCACTGTGCATTTTGTCCCAGCACAGAAAAACCAACTGAATGGCAGGAAAGTGTCATTACTTTTCATTCATTGAAGGGAGTCGCTCTTATTCTTACCCTAAAGTCTCGCTCCAGCAGCAGTGAAAGAGCCACTACCGTTTCTGAGGCGTCATCACAGTCCTAGGTGGTCAGTGGAGAGATGGTGACAACTCCCACTCAGGAAAGGTTCCAGGCGGGGCAAGAGTTCTGTAAGGTCCTTAGGACAGCGTGCTTGGAAACCCACAGAGAAGGTGCATGCTCTGGGAGTGAAGGAGGCTCCCTCTGCGCCAGGTCTTGTGCTGGGCACTGGGGACACAAAGCGGTGGGAGGGTGCAGCCACTGCCCTCTGCCCTGTGACCTTGCAAATCCTGATCTGGAGCCCGAATTTGTCCTAAAAACAAGGAAGATACCTGCTTCCCATACTGAAGAGAGGAATGCTATACGTTTTGGCCAAACGCCACTGTGCCGCGATCTAACTTCGCGGAGTCCCCCTCGGGTCGGCCCCTTTGCATCTGTACAGGTCCCCGTAAGGCCTGAGCGACCTCTGGGCCTGAGCTTTGCCCCACCTGCTCTCTACTGCACGGCCAAAGCCCACAGCTCAGTCCAGCTCGGCTGAGCCACTGGCCGAAAGGTAACGCGTCCAGGCCTCACCTGTCGGGGGCGCGTAGACCCGGGCCGGAGACTGGGGGGTCAGCCCCAGCCTAGCGGAGGCGGGGGACCAATTTAGGAGGCGGCGCCCCCGGTCCCGCAGCCGAAAGCAGCTCCTCCACATTGCGCCGGAGCACCTGGGAGGACGCGCGCGGCGAGAGACCCCAGCGCAGGGAAGTGCGCGCTCGAGCTGTACGGAAATCTCACGGAGCCTCCCCAGCGACCTCAGGCTCGCCTGGCCGCCGCCATGTTCCTCATGACACCTCCTGCGCGCCGTCGCCGCCGCGCATCCCCGCGCACACCCCCAGTCAATCAGCATCACAAATACGCCTCGCCTCGCCCCGCCCCTCCACGCCTCGCTCGGGAAGAAGACTACGAATTCCAGAGGCCTCGTCGCTCGCCCCGCCACGAGCCTTCTCCGCCCGCCAATGGGCGGAAGCGCCGCGTGAAACTGCTCCCGCCTCCCCCGGCGCGCCCGAGCCAATCGGAAGGAGCGGTGTGTGTGCGAGGACAAGTGGGGAGGGGGATCCAGCTCAGGACTGGGAGGCCCTTCTCGCAGGTCCCGGGGTCCCGGCGGCGGCCCGAGCGCTCGGTCCGCAGGCAGCGGGCGGGTGGTCAGCCCTCCCGCCCCCACCTCGCGCGTGCGCTCCCCGACGCCTCCCTCCCGGCCACCCTCGTCGGCTCCCGCGCGGCAGCAGCGGTTCCTCTCCCTCTCCCCCTAGCCCTGGCTCCGGGGGACCCCGCGATGCCGGTCCGCACAGAGTGTCCCCCGCCGGCCGGTGCGTCGGCCGCCTCCGCGGCCTCGCTCATCCCGCCGCCGCCTATCAACACCCAGCAGCCCGGCGTGGCCACCAGCCTGCTCTACAGCGGCTCCAAGTTTCGCGGCCACCAGAAGAGCAAGGGGAACTCGTACGACGTAGAGGTGGTGCTGCAGGTGAGCGCCGGGCAGGGCCGAGCCGGGGCCCGAGGGCCTCCTCGCGGCGCTCACGGGCCGTGCCCGCCCTCGGCCCCGCGAGCCCGCAGCCGCGGATCAGGCCCTCGCTGCCGAGGCCTCCTGCACCGGCGCCTCCCACCCGGGACCTGCCCAGCTGGTGTCTCACACTCGCGGAACCCCAGCCCGGACCTGGCCCTCGGACCTGGCGTCTGCAGCGGCCGGCTCCTGGCTAGCCCCAAATACTCTTCCAGACTTGAAACCCCTGACCGGTCCGCCCGGGATCCGGAAGCTCCCCTCCCCACGACTGGCCGTGCCTTGGCCTGGGTTCATCCACCCCAAGACCTGTCGCCCCCACTCTGGTCCTCCCACCTCCCTCTCAGACCTGAACAACTCTCCGCTGGTTTCTCCAGACTCGGGACCCTCCCTGTGACTGGGTCCGTTTCACATTCTCCCAGACCTGAGACATGACCCTATCCTCGGTCTCTGGGCCTTGATCCTCCTGGGGAGGTTGATCAGCCTCCCAAGATTTAGGAACATAGTGTCCCCATCCCTGTCTCTGACTCCTCCCGAAAACCAGGTACTTGTACCCTGGGTGCCGCAGAGTGGAGCTTCTCCTGGTCTACTAGTATCCGGTTTCCTGGTTCCCCGCCGCCCAGTACTCCCAGTACCCTCCCAGTACCCGCCCAGTACCCTCCCAGTACCACTGCTTGCTTGAGTCTCTGGTCCAGGAGCCCAGCTGCCTCCACCCCAGCCCTCCTGCCCCAGGCTTCTCACACTCCTTTCCCTGTACCTGCCCACTTCCCCTGTGCTGCAAGTCTCCCTGGCCTCTTCCTAGCCTTCCTACCCTATACCTTCATTTAGCTTATTACTGGATCAAAGGGTTCTTCTTTCAGTTTTCTTAACTTTTATCTACACAAGCTCAGGGCTTCCTCTCAGTCTCTGATACCCATATTCTGGGAAATCTAACTTACCCAGTTTCATTTTTGTGCCCATTGAGCTCCCCCTGTTTGACCTGGATTTCTGAGTACCTCCTGCCAGTCTCTGATCCGCGTTGCAACTACCTGTTGGGGCCTTTTCCTGTACCTTATTTTTCTCACTCACGTGGTAGCACACTTCACCTTTTTCCCAGCCAAAGGAAATTGATGGTGGATATTCCCTTGTATATTCCTTCCCCACCGAACTGTTCCTCAATGTTTAGCCTTCCCTGCCTTTGGACCCACTTTCCCCTTCCTTTTGCCCATTTTTCCCACACCACTTCCTAGGCTGTTTCCCAAGGTTCCTCCAAACACCTGTGTGTAGAAAGGCCTTCCAGAAGGTTAGGAGTCTTGTATGGTGCCTCTCTGCTCCCCCGTGTAAGAGTGAAATGTACATTGTGCTTATTCTTCATGATCTTCCTTTGTCTTTTCCTTTTTTTCTTTTTTACTTTAAATATTACTCTCTTATGAACAAGTAGGTCTCCTCCCCCGAAGACAGTGGGGGTGATCTACTCTTTCCTGCTAAGTGGAGAGCACGCCTAAGTCCCTTTTTTCCTCACTGATTTGTGGGGCATTTTCTCTGGTTTTGGTTGGGAAAGCTGCATCCCCACATTAACTCCATCACTGACCTGTAAACTATGACTATTACATGTATTGCAGCTGGAAAACCACTATGGCTAAGATAATTCAGACCTTGTAACTGTATGTGATGAGGCTCTTTTTGTTTAAAATGTGAGAATCTAACAAAGTTTAGGCTTGTTTTTTAATTAAACTATTTCCAAAATTCTAGAGGTGAGATCCCTGGGTCAGTCATGTTTGGAATTGTCCTAAATTTGTACCTGTTCTGATGGAGTAGGGTAGCTAGGTATTAAAGGGAAGTCTGCCTTGGTGACTGCAACCCCTCCCTTGTGCCATTAGTATGTTATTTCTGAACTCTCTTCAGGTACTAGTCTCCTTGTGAACCAGTAGAAGCAGTGATTGAGCTGGATCACGTCTGGTAGGTGTCAGGCAGCCTGGAGCAGAAACCTGGCCAGTGGCTGGAAGCCACTTAAGTCTGCTTTGGGGAGCAGGGGAGTCACGGAGAGGAATGCTGCCCTGTGTCTGGATAGGTGAGCTCCTCGTTCATCACTGCAACTAGTCAAAGGCATGTGAATTGCCCCATCATCTGGTTTTTCAGCTATGACTAGTTTCTTAGACTCCCTTTTCCTAGATTATTTCTCTTGTCTTTCATAACTCAGCTTCCTTCCTGCTTTCTTCCTCTCTTTCCTTTTAAGCACATTTACTGAGGTGTAACTCATGTACCGTACTGTTTATTTTTGTGTGTAGTACTGGGGATTGAATGGACCTTTGCACTCAGCCACATCCTCAGCCCTTTTTTTTATTTTTGAGACAAGGTCTCATTAAGTTAGTAAATTGCCCAACTTTCTGTCCGGCCTTAGTCTCCCAGAGTATAATTTACCTATTCAAGGTGTACACTTCACTAGTTTGTATTGTATTCGTAGAGTTGTGCATCACCATAACCCAATTTTAGAACATTTTTATCACCGTCGAAAGAAATTTTCATGTCCTTTAGCTGTCACCCACCTCCAATCCTAAGCAACTGCTAATATTTTTTTAAAAAAACATTTGCCCAATCTGGCTATTTTATATAAATAAAAGCATACAGTACTTGTCCTTTTGTGACTGGCTTCTTTGACTAAGCATAGCATTTTCAAGATTTATCCATATCATTCCTTTTTATTGTTGCATTGTCTGTTGTAACCCTTGTCTATTGTATAGATGTACAGCACTCTGTGTATCTATTGATCAGTTTATGGACATTTGGGCTTTTCAGCCACATTTGGGCTACTATGAGTAATGCTGTGAACATTTGTGTATGTTTGTTTTTAAGATGAAGTCTTTTTGCATTGCCCAGGCTGACCCTGAACTCATCATGGGCTTAAGCCTACCTCAGCCTCCTGAATGCTGGGACTCCAGGCACATCCCATGCCCAGCTTATACACAGGTTTTTACCTGGATATGCGCTTTCACCTTTCTTGGGAAGATAGATATTTAGTAATAGAATTGCTGGGTTATATGATAGCTCTGTTTCCAACATTTCCCTCAACTACCAGTGATTTCTAAAGTGACGGCGTCACTTTACATCTCCACCAGCAACAGACCAGGGCTCCACCTTTTCCATATTCTTGCAAACACTTGCTGTTGTTCATCTTTTGTCTGTGGCCATCTTGGTGGGTGTGAAGTAGTATCTTACAGTAGTTGCTAATTTGAGTTTCCCTGGTGCGTCTTTTCTTGATGTGCATGTTTTCATGTGCTTTTTGACACTTTGTTTTGAGTGTCACCTCAAACCTCAACATCTACTGTGCCTGTTATTTAGGGATAAAGAAGTTCTCACACCTTTGTGTGGTTCGGACTGGGTCTCCCCGGCCCTGTTACTTTGACTTCTCTTTCCCCTTCTGCCACCCCAGGAGCCACCAGCAGAGTGATGCCTGGGTCCCTGTGAGAGGAATAGTAGAAACAGCAGCTGTGGGACACAGCTGTGCTGTGAGACCTCCTGCTAAAACGTTTACCTTATACTGAGATGCTGGCCCCTTGTTTGCTTAAAGCTGTGTGCAGTGTCGGGTAATTTGAGTTCAACTATCATCAAGATCGATTGGGGCAGGATGTAAGAGATGGTTGAACAGAGGCCAAACAGAAATTCTGATTCTTGAGCATGTGATAATCCATGCAAATTCCAGCCAATTTGCAGTTCAGTTTTTAATCTTATTAGCAAGTATGCCTGCTACCTGATACCCTTGCTGGGAACTGTGAAACCTCAAACTTCATTGAATTCAATGCGAATTACATACGTGAAATTTAAGGTCTCAGGTTAGAACTATGTGTCCTTCAATAAAAGTTCCTTGCTGAGCCATGTTAGTGTGCATCAGCTGTTTTCCATAATGTCCAATGCCAAGGTCAGCAGATGAGGACATCTAAAATACTTTGGCAGTTTTTGCATGGAATACCCTCGTCACTAGCACCAAGCTTTAGCTTCATGGAAGCCAGATTTCTTTGGTGCTGACATCATCTGGCTGACTAAGTTCATTACAGCTTTTAAGGATTGCCTTAGTATTTGATTTATGGTGTAACTGGAGTAGTTGAGTTTCCAAATCTAATAAATGCCACAAAATCTTTCTAGTTTCCTGAAGTGAGACCTCACTTAACATAAAAATCTACAGGTACCACTGATTTTTTTTTTTTTGCTTTAATTCATAGATTAGTAGACAGAGTTTCTGAGTTCATCACATAAATTCACTTCAAATCATGGACTTGGAAACTGCCTATTCAGGGTGTCTATGGATTTGGGTGAAAGGTACTAGTGACTGTGGTTTCATCTCTAAGGAACCATATTTTCCATTCCAAAATAGCTTACAAAGTAATCGGACCTATTACCTCATATGGCAAGGAGTCTAAAGGTGAAGTGGTTCTGGGTTGGTTAGTTAAGGGCCCACTTCCATCCATCTGGCCTGCCATCCTCAGCATTTCCTTGTCTGTTTCTCCTCCCAATTTTCTGATAGCTGACTTGGGACTGGGTACTACATGCAGATACTGCTACTACCAATGAAAGGAAAAGGGCCATTTCTTCCTTTTGTGCCTCTTCAAACACTAGAGATCCTTCCCTGGAACACCCAGGAGATTCACACATATATCTCATTGGCCAGAACTGGGTCACTCCCCCCTAAACCAATGACTCCCAAGGAATTGGAGGTCTGTGCTTGCCTAAAATCCATCAAAGTTGACCACATCATACAGGGCAGATTAGGTGCCAGAAGAAAATCCAGCCCTACCAGTGTGGAAAAAGAGGACATTGGTTGTTGGCATTGGCAGTGCCTTGGCAACCAATAATTGGTGGCTGCTAAACCTCAAAATCTACTGTGCCTGTTATTCCTATTTTCGTCTCCTGCCTCTTCAGTAAAAAATACAAACATCTGTATATGAAGTGGACAGAGCAGACATTCACAATATAGTCAGAGTTTTCGTTGGTATTTTGGTTCATAAGTAAATTTATACCACATAAGTCTTCATAAGATGCTGTTCTTAAATATTCTCATTTCATAAAATACATGATGCTGTTTAGTATAAATAAGAGGGCATTAGGTTCTTAGACTAGTGATTGAATAGCAGGAAAACAGAAGTGGTCTAGAAACATGTTAATAAGAAAGTCAAGCCTGGGGTGAGGGATACCACCATGTGTGCAAGTAGAGGAGAGACCTCGTGTCCAACAGTGCACAAAGTTTATAGATGAGTGGGAGATTTGTATTGAAGACAGTACAGAAAGTGAGGTTTGAATGGGCTCACTGTTCCAGAAAAGAACTTCAGTCTCAAACTACACAGCTGAAAGAAGGTGAGGGTCCTGGGATCAGTTTGCATTATCGGAGCAGGCTGTGTATAAGGAGGACTTGTGAAGGCCCAAGGCTCAGAGAACCTTGGGCTGAGCCTTCCTGACCCAGCCTGGCTTTGCAGGATTTCCACAGTACCCCCAGTGAGCTCATCCATTTGTAACAGTCTATGTGTCTTCTTTTCAGCACGTGGACATGGGGAACTCTTACCTTTGTGGGTACCTGAAGATTAAAGGCCTTACGGAGGTAAGCACATGTCACATGCACCTGAAACAGGAAGTGAGTGGTCCATACTGCAGTCCCGTAGGATTGAGGACAGGCAATTCCATGATGTTTTAAGCATTGTTACATCAGAAGGATAAGTCTTGCAGTTTTGATGTGTCCTCTCTTAGCAAGTAGCACAGGCACAAAAATCTCTCCCCCTTGGTGTTGAGGATGGAACCTAGGGCCTCATGCATGCTAAGCCTGCACTGTGCCACTGAGCTACACCTTTCCCCTTCACAAATCTAAAACAAGTGTAAATATGTCACAGTGTGACCAGTGCTATGGGTTTGGATGTTAACCCTTTTGGGAGATAAAAAATGTAGTTAATAATATAGTCTCCTCGAGGCAGGCTTGGTGGCTCATGGCTATAATCCCAGCACTCGGGGAAGCTGAGGCAGGAGGATTGTTGAGAGATCTAGACCAGCCTATGCTACAAAGTGAGCTCAAGGCGAGCCTGAACTGCATGGTGAGACCCTGTCTCAAAAAGACCAAAAAAAAAAAAAAAAGAAAAAAAAGGCCTCCTCACTTTTCCTAAGTTTAACAGTCTGTGAGATAAGCATCAATTATATAAGAAGTTCGTTACACCCTGTAGTTCATCAGAATAGTGAAAAATGACTGGTTTCCAAGTTGGTAGTCTGTGTAAGAGGATTTTCCTACCTTGGACCCAACTCTTCAGACCTCTGAACTCCTGAGATTTAGAAGGCAAAAGGGAGCATCCCTTTTTCATTAGTGGTAAACAGGAAGAGTTGGGAGGGGACTGAACTGGCCTCAGCTCTGCTGTAGGTGTGACCCTGCTGCAGCATCCTGTGGCCTTTTATCACTGTTGGTCTTAATGATCGCAGTCGGATTGGGCTGTGCTTGATGGAGCCAAAAGCCATTTTTGTTCTTCCCCTTACCAGTTCTGTGACCTTTAATTTCTCTTCATCTCAGTTTCCTCATCTGTAAAATGAGATTTAGAAATGTACTGTGGCTAGTTGTGATGGCACATGTCTGTAATCCCAGCTACTCAAGAGGCTGAGGCAGGAGGATCACAAGTTTAAAGCTAGCATGGGCCACTTAGACCTTGCCTCAAAATAAAAATGCTGGTGATAATAATAAAAAGAGCCAGGGTCTTGTCCACGCCAGGCAAGTGCTGTACCACTGAACCACACCCCAGCCCTCCTGTTTTTCTACATTAGAAGCTAGATTGAGGGTTCCAGTGAATGTCATTGTTGAAACAGAAGTTACTACCTTCACCTGTAGAGACATATCCAGTCAGGTGAGGGTAGAAAATGATAGCAAAATAAAGGATTCTAACCTTTGGGTTTGTTGTAGGAGAAAACATAGTAAAACATAATATGCTCAACTCTTAAGGCATCCAAATGCATTTGTTAATGGAGTGGAGAGCATAAACATTTAACCTCATAAGGAAACCAGCAAAATGTGTAATGCACTGGAATGCTGACACTGACTCCAAAGCCTGTCATTTGGGTTGTAGGAAGCTGCACAGAAATAGCAAGTAGCATTAGAAATCTTGAAACAGTGTACAGAAATGATTGGGAGTAGGTTGCCCTTACTAAGGGAACCCCCTCTGAGGTATGACAGCAGTGGGGCTTCCTTGAGGAGCAGCTAGCCTGTGGGGAGTCCTGGGCTCCTGACAGAACCATGGAGACTCACTCCTGTCCTGTTGGTGGGCTGCAGGTAGAGTGGATTTTGTGGGCATGTGCCCTCCCAAGAGGTGGTCCACTGCAGGCCAACATGGGCTCAGGGATGCTGCTGCCAGGCATTTAAAGCCCAGTGTTTTCCTGGGATCCCTAAGTCCTGCCCAGGTCTCAGAATAATTAGAATTCTTCTCTTTAAATAACTTTTTAGTAGCCTTATTGAGATAGAGTTCAATATGATTCACCCATTTAACGTGTACAGTTCAGTGGTTGGGAATGTAGCTCAGTGGCAAAGCACCTGCCTAGCAAGCAAGAGGCCTTGGGTTGCATCTCCAGCACCAAATACAAATAAATAAATATATAATATAATATAATTCATTAGTTGTTGGAGTATCCACAGAGTTTTACGACTATTCAGTATGGTTTAAAATCATATATCTAGCATATGGTTCTTATAGATAGTAAAGTACAAAAAACCATTATGAATCTTTGAATGAATTTTATACCTATATGATTTATCTTTGCTTTCTCATTTAGAACTGTTAAAATAGCAAATGTGTAATTTATTTGAATTAAACTGTGTAAGTCATCCGGGTTTTAGTCATAATAGTTGTCATCCTTGCAAGTTCAATGTGGACTATTAAAAATGAAGTTGGAGATAATTTGCCTCATTCACAATGCACAGCTTTAAAGTCTGTGTGCCTTTTAAGCATAAAATTCCAGAGTTGTAAGGAATAAGTATTAAATAACGCTCTCTTTGTACTGTATTTCTGAGCTGGCAGAGGGGTCCTTTCTCAGGAGCTCAGCAGCTGGCTGGTATCTGGGAGCCCAGCCTTGGGGACTCATAGTCAAGCCCTCCATTTAGTCCTTAGATGGATTTAAAGCTCCATAAAGTTGTGCTGGATTTGTTTGAAAACAAGGAGACAGGTCACCATAACCAAACTCACAAGGGACCGATGTATGAACAGATGTACATGTTCACTCTCAGAATAAGGTTAATGCCTATTTTAGAAGTTCCCACTGACTTACTGGCCAAATAGGTGTACATTTCTCAGAAGACAGGTCTGCATGAAAAGCCAAGGTAGCCATCAGCGGACAGTTCGGGGTGAGCCTGGAGTCAGTGAGAGGAGCTAGTTGATAACTTCAGCAGCTGAAGCCAGTGTCCCCCAGGGACAGCAGGCATCGGGTGGAGAGTGCTGGCAGGCTAGAACTCTCCCCTCTGGCTTATTTTTCTAATATATTTCCTTCTGCTGCCATGTAATTATCCCCAACTTAGCTGTGCTATAATCAAGTGCTTGAGTTTCTTGTGCTAGCCTTGAGAAGTATTTTATCTTGGCGATTTCTGTACATACTGAATCACATTCACTAGGCATTTATTTTATTAATTCTAGGAGTGTGAGGTACCTTCTGGTCACCCAGATATACTGCCTGAAATACTTTGGAGAGAAGTCAGTGCAGAATCATTCCTTGGGAAAACTAGTGGTTTAAACCATGAGTATTCCAATTGTATTAGGACCACTTTGTTCTTTTATCCCTTTGGCAGGAGTTCTGAAAAATGATTAAAACTAAAATTCAGGAAAACAATATACATAGCTTCTGGTTTAAAATTTCAAGTCAGGTACTGGCTTTCATAAAACTTTCTCTTAGTATCCTTAAAGACAGATTAGTATAATTTAGCTTATGACTTAAAAATTAGGTTTCAAAGAGGCTTCTCTTATTTTTTTTCACTCTCTATATAAACATTAATGTGAAGAATCTAGCAATGCCATTAAGTTAAGGGGGGTTGTTGGTTTGAGGAGTATTAGATTTATTATATTTTGAAGTTCATTGCTAAGAAAACGAGCGGCTGGAGGTAGAGCTCAGTGGCAGTGATATAAAGCAGGCTTCTTGCCCAGCATAATGGCACACACCTACCCAGAACTCTGGGAGGCTGAAGCAAGAAGACTGCAAGTTCAAGCCCAGCCTGGAAAATTTAGCAACTTAGTGACTGTCCTGTCTCAAATAATGAATACATACATACATACATACATATATGCTTACATACATAGATGACTAAGAATGTAGCTCATTGAGAAGGCCCTGGGCTTAATCCCTAGTACTGCAAAAAAAAAAAAAAAGAAAAAAAGAAAAATGTCAATACTAAGCATATACAGACTTTAAAAAAAAAGTAGGCTTCTTTAGTCACCTCAGGCTTGGTGGGAGTGTTTTATTTCCCAGAGCCCTTGAGCCAGAGGTTACTAAGGCAGTGCCTCTCAGGAAAGTCCTGAGCTATGTGCAGGCCAAACTGGGAACAGGCAGAGCTATCAGGATGGGTCTATTCTAAATGTTTGAACAAAATAAGATGTGCTTACACTGGACTGAGGATAATGGCTCAGTGGCAGTGTACTTGGCTAACATCTGTAAGACTCTGAGTACCATCCCCGGGATTTATAATCCTAGCTACTCTAGAGGTTGAGGCAGGAGGATCAGAAGTTTTAAGCCAGCCTGGGCAACTCAGTGTCTCAAATTAAAATGTAAAAAGGGCTAGAAATGTAGCTCAGTGGTTCCATCGCCAGTTCTGGGGGCGGAGAGGGGAAACGTGTTTACATAGAGTCTGGAGGAAGAAGTAGGATCTCTCTAGGCCTGTAGGCTTAGTGTTTTCTAGGCTGGTCACTGGTACCATGCTCTTGAAAAACCCAAGGCCTTTGGCAAGTGAGGGGTCATTTAGTTCGTTGGTTGGTTGGCTTTGACAAATGCAAATAAAAGGTAAACTTTTTTTTTTTTTTTTAGAGACAGGGTCTCACTATGTAGTTTAGGCTGGCCTGAACTCACTGTAGAATAGGCTGACCTTGAACTTGCAATGATCCTCCTGCCTCAACCTCTCAAGTGCTGGTATTACAGGTATGTGCTACCACACCTGGCAAAGGTAGACTTTTTAATGGTGTTAAGTTTTTCTCCCATTAATTTTTCTCTAAATCCTTGGTACTGTTTATCAGTACATGGACAAATAGGAAATGAAGTTAGTAGCATTCCAAGCAGCAAATAACAGCTTATTTTTTAAAGGAGCATATATTTTAATGTTTGAGATTTTACATTGCAGACATGATTTACATATTTCCCTCACATAAATTGTTCATAACTCATAGGATAGAATTAAATGTGTCTCTAGCACGTGCAAGGTATTCCTACACCCCGCACCAGTTTTTCCCAACCCTGGAAACTTCAAGAATTGCTGTAAAAGGCATAGATATAAAGGGGCTATAGTTGAGATCCAGTGAGCTGGTCTGAGGTTTGAGGAAGACTTAGCTGTCGACATTGTGGTTTAGGGTATCATTGGGCATTCTCCTTAGAAAGTAGAGTCTACTGAGTTGTGATTTGCTTTGTGTGCTGGAATATGTAGAGTTCACTTGTGAAAATCATCCAGATTGCTTTTGAGAGACCAACTTAGACCAAAGAAGGACTCTGCTCTGGCAGAGTCCTCAGAGTTGAAGAGACTTTCCATTATACAAGCAATTTAAATTCAGGTTTATTTCCACAGCCTGGATCTAACTCTGGTTGGGATTGTTAGCAGTGTGATTGACTTTGTCTCAGAGCATTAGGGAGAAGTTAAAGTAAGCGTGATTCTTTTTTTTTTTTTCCCGGTACTGGGGAATCGAACTCAGGACCCTGCGCTTGCTAGGCAGGCGCTTATTCCACTGAGCTATATCCCCAGCCCTGATTCTTCGTTTTCAAAAGGTTAAAGTGAGTGGTTAGTGGTACAGCAATTACTTAGTATGTAGAAGGCCCTACATTCCATCCCAAGTGTTGCACATAAGTGCATGAACACACACACAGGCACATACTCCCCAAAAGACTGTTGTTCAATGTCTCATTTTGATACTTGCTTTGTACCATAGGAGTATCCAACCCTTACGACCTTCTTTGAAGGAGAAATAATCAGCAAAAAACACCCTTTTTTAACTCGCAAGTGGGATGCGGATGAAGATGTTGATCGGAAACACTGGGTGAGTGAGGCTCTGCTGTGCTCTGGGTGTCCAGGACTTCCAGGGAACTGAGAAGTGCCAGGAGCCGGAGGCCTCATCCCTTACTGGGTGTTATTCAGGACCTTGCAGCCAAAGGGAAGGTACTTCCTACACATAAACCTCTGTTGCTCTGCCTTTTGTTTTGTTTTGGTTTTCTTGAGACAGGGCCTTGTTTTGTAGTCCAGGCTGGCCTTGGACTTGCTATGTAGCCCAGCGTGGCCCTGAACTCGTGGCAGTCCTCCTTCACTTTCCCAAGTATTGGGATTATAGGTGTGTGCCACCATGCCCAGTTTATGCTTTCATTCTGAAGCGAGTTCACACATTGCCTGACCCTCCTTCTAGGTAATAGGTAGTTATCTAGTGATAGCAACTGCCTGAGTTCCACTCACCACTAGCATGGCTTTCAGAATCTTAGCAGTGTTCCATCCTTCCCATTTGTCTGTCCACTGTTCTTCTTAGTCACCTCTGCTTGGCGTGTACTGCTCCTAGGTACCCTCGGAGGGCAGGACCCGAATCACCTCTTTTCTGTCTATCACAGTACCATCTAGAAACCATGCAAACCCCTCTTTTCAGCTGTCAAGGATGGAGTATTCTCATTTCCTAGTAGTGAATAGTTCAAGACAACTTACGGGTTACTATTCTGGGCCCTTTTTCCTGGTTGTCACTCAAGTCTAATGTCTTTAGAAATCTGTTTTTCAACCTATCATAACAGCTTTTGGCTTAGTTGATGGTGGTAACAATGAATTTTTGTTTAGTGTGGAATGTTGCATCTCTCTAAAGATAATGTCTGTGTCCGTGAAGGTTTTAGAACTCATCATTCCTGTTACTCCTTGTGCCGGGCTATCTCAACCCTCCTGATTCCAGCACCACTGTCTGTGGGAGAGCTCCTGCTGCAGACCCTTGTCTGAGTCAGCTTTGCTGTGGATTGTTGCTGTGCTTGTTAATGTTTTGAAAATACTGAGTTTCAGTTAAATTTAAAATTTGAGCTTTTAGGGACAGGGATATAGCTTAGCACAGCACCTGCCTGGCAAGCATGAAGGCATGTGTTTCATTCCTAGTACCAAAAATAAAAATAAAAATAAAAAATAAATTTGAGCTTTAAAAACATTTTTTTGATCTGTAACAGCAAATATACACCAAAATGTAAACAATCACATGTGTGTCTTTGTAATACAAGAGAATAAGCGAGATCCAAGTAGCAAAGGGTTGCAGCAGCCCGGTGGCTCATGACAGCGCCAGGATCAGTCAGAAGGCCCCTACCTGTGCCACCGCTGCCTCCAGCACACGCGCAGCATCAAGTGTCCCTCCTCTCCTGGACGGTGCTGGTGTAAAATCCTTCTTCATAGTGAACCGTGCAGCTTTGTTTTGCCATTTCAAGTTGACCCTACAAAAGACAAAGCCTGTGAGGCCAAACGACAATTTGCTGTGAGGCTGGGGTACCTGAAGACTAATATCTGGAAGCATCGTCTCTCCATTTTCCCACTGGCTTCCAGTAGAGCATTGGACTATATCGGGGACTCTTGGCCTTCATTAGACTGGATTGAAATGTTCGGGTGCAAGAGGGATGAGGGAGTGGTGGTGCACGCCTGTAATCCTGGTGCTCAGGAGGCCCTGGCCAGCCTGGGCTACATAGTGAGCTCAAGGCCATCCTGCACTACATTGCTTTAAGAAAAAAAAGAGGGGTGAAGGTGCCTGCCTGTAAGCTCAGCGTGCCAGGTGTGGTAGGGTGAGAGGGTGAGGGAGCTGGCCCCCGAGGCTGTTTCCCTCTCTGGCGCTTCTGCTTGCCATTCAGTCCTCAGCGTTTCCCATGACTTTCTCAACTCATGGAGGAGACCCAGATCCCTGTGTGGGACTCCTGGAGCTCCATATCACCTGCCATTTGTTTGAGGTTCACAGTGTGTGACAATCTTCACCTCTGGTATCATTTTTCCATTATAAACTAGAATCAGAGACATATGGTATTACACCCTTAAATTTTCTCGAGTGATATTTAAAGTTGGAATCATGGTGGTACTGTAAATCAAGATTCTATATACGTAGTCTTATTTAGAATACATGTGTGCAGAATTTGTGAGTTAATATCTCTGTACCTTAGCCAGGCATGGTGGCACAAGCGTGTAATCCCAGCACTTGGAAGGCTGAGGCAGGAGGATAGCTGCAAGTTTGAGCCTAGCCTGAACATAGGTGCAAAAATAAGCTCACTGTCATTCGCTGCTTGAGGCCCTGAATTCCATCCCAAGTGTTGTTGCACATAAGTGCACAGACACACACTCCCAAAAGGATTATTGTTCAACATCTTATTTTGATATTTGCTTATTACCATAGGAATATCCAGATCCCTTACAACCTTCTTTGAAGGAGAAATAATCAGCAACTTGAACTGCATAGTGAGACCTGGTCTCAAAAACAATGCCCCACAACATATGTATAGATTTTGATTTTGTGTGTATGTGTGGTGAATTGAACCAAGGACCTGATTTTTAAAGGTGAATTAATTTTACTGTTTTGACTGAAACCAAGTGTTTATACATATTCATGAGGTACGATGTGTTGTGTGTATGTGTGTGGTGCTGTGTGTGTGGTGCTGGGGTTGGAACCCAGGGCCTCATATATGCCAGGCAAAAGCTCTACCATTGAGCTGTACCCCAAACCGCGATGTGACATTTTGGCTCATGTATGCGTTGGGTAATGATTAATTCAAAATAATAATATATCTACCACCTTAAACTTTCATCACTATTTTTTGGTTTTTAATAAAATTAATACATGCAATATTTGTGGGAAAATTGGCATCTGTATTAAATATAGAGAGAGACTTTTGTTGGGTGGGTAGGGGATGGTACTAGGGATTGAACCAACAGGTCATTGTACTAAGCTATATCCCCAGCCAATATTTTACTTTTAATTTTTGAGAGAAGGTCTTGCCAAGTCACTGAGTTGTTCAGGCTGGGCCCAAACTTGCAGTCCTCCTGCCTCAGCCTACTAGAGTGCTGGGATTATAGGCATGTGCCACCACACCCTGCTATGTGCTTTTTGGGGGTCACTTTTTCCTAAATAACACAGTGTAACAATTTATATACATAGCATTTATATTATGTTAGACATTCTAAGTAATCTAAAGATGATTTGAAATATATGAGAGGATATGTGTAGAGTATATACAAATACCATTTTATATGAAGGGTCCTGAAATCAATTTTCTGCAGATATTGAGGGCTAGCTATATACGTTCTTTGGTCTTTTTACAAAAACAAGATCATAAGATGCAGTTTTGTAACCTATTTCTGCTTTTTTTTTTTTTTCTTTTTTTTTTTAAGATGAGGTTTTCCTATGTTGCCCAAACTGACTGACCTCAAACTCTCTGGGCTCAAGTGATTCTACTTTTTTAGCCTTCTGTGTGTCTGGAACTACAGGCACATACCACTATGCTCAGCTTCTAGTCTACTTCTTGGTTTTTGTGAGGCAGGGTCTCATCTCACTATGTATCGACTGGCTTTGAACTTGCTTTGTAGCCCAGGCTGGCCTCTAACTTTTTGCCTCAGCCTTCCAGGTGCTGGGGTTACAGGTGTGTACAGTCATACCTGGTACAACTCTCCTTTTTTAACTTAGCCATATATTACCTATTTCCACCCAAGTAGCTGGCCCAAGCCCCTATTGTACCAGAAAACAAGCTTTACAAGTCCCTCTCCTCTGTGGCTGGACAGGCTCTTTCTGTATGGTTCTCTGGCCCTTTTTTGCTCCTGTGTGTTTACTTACAGAGCTCTTCTCATTACCCTTGGCTTTCATGTGTTCGCAGTGAGGTGTTCAGAGAAAGGGCCATGGGATTGCATCTGTTCCTATCTTCTGGCCTATTTCTGGGTTCTGCTCGCTGGACAGGCATAGTACAGCAGTGCCCTGAGTTGAGTCCACTTATCTGCCTCAAATTCAGGTCTGGGTCCACTGGGTGACCACAGGCTTCCTCATCATTAGTCAGCAATTGCTGCTCTTGTTAGAAGCCATGAATTCTGACTCAACAATTGCTGACTAACAGTTGATCAGTTCTCCTATTCTTACATTTTTCTTTTAGGGCAAGTTCCTGGCTTTTTATCAGTATGCAAAATCATTTAATTCAGATGACTTTGATTATGAAGAGCTGAAGAATGGGGATTATGTCTTCATGAGGTGGAAGGTAAGGTCTGCCCAGGCCGTCTTCAAGACTCCCACTACATGCCAACTCCTGTAATGCACCCAAAACACCTGTACACCTCCCATCCAGGGGCTCCTTATGTCCCCTGTTTGTCACAGTGCATCCTCATGGCAGGATCTCTGCATCCTTGTTCAGAGCAGGCGTAGCGCCAGAGCCCCAACCAGCTTGTCTGGTTAAACTGCCTAGTGGTCAGTGGGTGAAGCTGTGCCCTTGTGGGCCCGTGAACGTGCTGTTTGCATCCTTACCCTGTCCTCTTCCACCCAGGTCCTTTTGAGCCCTCATATTGAATCATCCCTTTTTTTTTTCTTTTAGTTGTTTTGGGGTTTTGTTTTTGAGACAGGGTCTTGCTATGTAGTTCAGGCTAGCCTTGATCTCACTATGTTGCCCAGGCTGGATTTAAACTCACGGTAATCCTCCTCCATTTGCCTCCCAAGTGCTAGGATTACAGAAGTTCACCATTTTTTCTTTTTTTTTTTTTTTTTTTTTTTTTTTTTTTTGTTTTGTGGGTTTTTTTTTTTTTTTTTTTTTTTTTTTTTTTTTTTTTTTGGTTGGTTGATTGGCTGGGTTTTTCTTGTTGTTGTTTTGTTTTTTCTTTTTGAGTCAGGGTTTCACTATGAGGTCCAGGCTGGCCTTGAACTTGAACTCAATTTCTAGCTCAGGCTGCCCTTAAACTCCTAGTGATCCTCCTGCCTCAGCTTCCGAAATGCTGGGATTACATGTGTGGGCCACCACACCCAGCTGTAAATCATCCAAAGGTTAAGTGGATTCTGGACAACTTTCTTTGAACTTAGTCACCCACTGCACCCTATTCCCAGCACAGGCTGAAATGCCATCAGAATGACTGGTCTTCTCTACCACATCCTTTCTCCAGGGCCTTCTGCATCCCCTAGCTAGGAAATGAAGGATCAGGAATGGAATGCAGTTTTTCCCTTCACTAGCCCTTAAAGAACTCCATGGGTTGGCCTTTGCCTGAGGAGCCCTTTGAGCTCCCTACTCTGATGGCATGATGTTTATAACTACAGGATAGTAAATCATGGAATGGATTTCTAAAGTGAACTTTCCCCCACCTTCAAACCCCAGTGCCCAATCAGTAGGAAAAAATCTGTTTTAGCACCAAATTGTGCCTGCTTTCATTAAGACCAATCACTTAGAGTAGTCATTCCCCATCTTTACTTTGTGCAGCTAATTACTTAGGGGGAGGGACCAGCACTTCTTCAGTAGACCTTGCCGGGGGCTGGGCCTTATCCTCTCACCTTGCCTTCTGCAGAAAGCATTGCCAACTAGAAGTTGTTTTGTTTTGGTTTTTTTGTTTTGTTTTGTTTTGTTTTTTTTGCGGTACTGGGGATCGAACTCAGGACCCTGTGCTTGCTAGGCAGGTGCTTATTCCACTGAGCTATATCCCCAGCCCCTTGTTTTGGTTTTTAATCTTTTTCTTTTCTTTTCTTTTCTTTTCTTTTCTTTTCTTTTCTTTTTGCTTTGTTTTGTTTTCTTTTTTTCTTTTTGGTATCAGAAATCAAACTCAGGACCTTGTGCTTGCCAGGCAGGTGCTTGTGTTCCCGAGCCATATCCCCGGCTCCATGTTTTGTTTTGGTTTTGTTGTTTTGAGACAGGGTCTTGCTATGCAGTTCAGACTGGCCTTGAGCTCACTTTGTAGCGCAATGCTGGTCTCAAATGGTCTCGAACTTGGAAGGATCCTCCTGCTTCAGCCTCCCAGGGCTGGGATTAGAGGCATGTGCTACCATGCCCAATTTAAAGGAAGTATCTTGTTCTACTTTTTTAATTAACTTTTTTCCAGTGCTAAAGATCAAACTCAGGTTTTTACACATAGTAGGTAAACAAGAACTCTATCACTTAGCTATACCACCAGCTCTAAATTAAATTCAATTTAAAACTATAATTTTCAAGCTTAAATAAGGGGAAGAGGAATGATTTAAAAGACAATTTTGGGGGGCCATGGGTGTAGGTCAGTGGTAGACCATTTGTCCAGCATGCTCAATGCCTTAGGTTTGCTCCTCAACATCATTTAAAAAAAAAAATTAAAGCAGTAAAGTTGCTTGTCTCCAACGCTTTTCTCAGGGTATCTCAGGTGGCCCTTTAGTTGATCTCCTGACGCCCTAAGTCATCTGATCTAGTCTCTTCAGAGAATAGGAGCAAATATAGCACCTGTAATGCTTAGTACCAGCTCTGGTGGAGAAGTCGCCTCTCTTCCTGCCATACCTGGTAAAGAGTAGTGCCGTTCTGGTTGCTTTGAGGAGGTGTAGAGCTTTTGGAGCGGGTGTCATGGGGATCCTGGCAACTGGGCATCCCATAGAACAGTCCACAGGCCAGCAGAAGGGTTTTATTCTCCTAGAAGTAATTGAGAGTTCAGTAGTAGCCTTTGGGAACTGGCACAGAAACTTACTCTTCCTAGGTCCTTCTGTCTGTGGTCTCTGAAAGGTAGATGGGCAAGGTAGATAAGCAGGTGCTGGCTTACGTATGAGATGCTTGGGCGAGTGGCTTCTCTGAGTTGCTGGTCCTGGTTAGTTCATATGTAGTGTGCCACTTTAATTTGTGTACTGCTTCCATATCACATGGGTGCTGTCTGGACGTCAGGCTGACACCCAGAGGGTTGCTGCTGCCCAGCAAGTCTGGATAAGACCATGTGGTTATATACATATTTTTTTCTCAAATGGCCCTTAGACTCTCCTGAGGCTTACCAGGGAGATCCCTGGGAGTATTCCAAGAACAGATGTTTTCCTGACCAAACCTTTATCTGTACAGGAGCAGTTCCTGGTTCCAGATCACACAATCAAAGACATCAGCGGTGCTTCCTTTGCTGGCTTCTACTACATCTGCTTTCAAAAGTCAGCTGCTTCCATAGAGGGCTACTACTACCATCGGAGTTCAGAATGGTAAGGACTCCAGTGGCCAGGGCCTATAGCTGAGGCTGGCTGCCCCTCTGGCTTTCCTTAGCGAGTCAAACCCAAGAGAACACCTCTGAGCCCTTCTCTACAGAGCTTTGGTTTTGTTTGTGTGCTGAGACCCTGTGTAAATCACCTCATTTGCTCAGAATAGGGGTTCATTCCTGTCTATAGAGCAGAGTAAATAAAGTATTGGGTAAAGAGCTCTCCTTCTCCTTCTCTTCTTCTCCTCCTCCTCTTCCTCCTTTTCTTCCTCCTACTCTTCATCCTCCTGCTTTTTTTTCTTCTTTCTCTTTCCTTCCTTTTCTTTTTGTTAATTTAATTTTTTTTTTTTTTTGGTAGTTCTAGGGATGGAACTACTACCGAGGGTCTTGTACCCCTGCTAGGCAAACTTTCTACCACTGAGTACTCCTATAAATAATTACAAGCAATACAGTACTTTGAGCAAAGCTTATCTCAATATTACTGGTCTTGCATTTATTCCTCCTAAATTTAATCAATCACTAAAATACAATTTAATCCTATAGGGGACAGTATGAATTTTGCTGTTAGCAGGCAACACTCACCCCATGTGTACTTAATTCCAGTCTGATGCTGGGGCCATGTTGACAGTCCTGCCCAGTGCTTATCCCCAGGAAGGACAGAGGCACCTTAAGTGTTTACAGATTGCTGTCTTTTGGTGGCCTGCTTGGTGCTTACTTAAGCAATTTGCTGTACCTGCGGGGGAACCATGTCATAAAATACCTGATTTCCCATCTGAAGGTAGAAACTTTCAGTAATTGTTCTGTTTTCAAGTGAATTTTTTATAGTTTTGTAATTCTTTTTATCAAATGGCAGTTTTATCAAGGTATTATTTCATTCCATACAGTTCACTCATTTGAAGTGTATGTCAGTGGTCTGTAGAATGTTAATATCTACTTTGGATTTTTTTTTTTTTTTTTTTGCGATGCTGAGAATCAAACTCAAGGCCTTATACATGCTTGGAGATACTCTACCATTGACTCATACCCTAGCCTAGAATATTTTTATCACTACAAGAGGAAACCTCATTCTCCTTAACCATCATCCTACCCCTCATCCCCTCCCAGCCTTAGGGAACCACTGATCCTCTTTTGTTATATATATGGATCTGCCTGTTCTGGATGTTTTGTATAAATGGCATTCTACAACATGTGACCTTTATCTCTGCCATCTTTTGCTTAACATAACATTTTGAGGGTTCATCCATATTATATATCAGAACTTCGTTTTTATTACCAAGTAAGTTCCCATTAATATATATACAACATGTTATTTATTTATGTATTTATTAGTTAATGGACACCTGGGTAGTTTCCGTCTTTTGGCTTTGGTGAATGGTGCTGCCCTGAACATGGGTGTGCAAGTGTCTTAGTTCCTGCTTTCATTTTCTTCAGAGCTACACCTAGAAGTGAAATTGCTGGGTCATACAGTGATTCTGTATTTCTGGGAGCAGCCACACTTCCACAGGGCCTGCACCATTGTGTATTCTCACTCACAATGCTTGAGAGTTTGAATTTCTCCACATTCTCCCCACACTTATTATATCTTTACAGTTAGAGCTGCCCACAAGGGCATGAAGCAGTATTTCACTGTAGTTTCCATTTGCAAGTTCCTGATGGCCAATGCACATATCCCTTTCTTGGTTTTTTGGGAGGTGCTGTCAAGTGCAGGCAAGTGCTGTACCATTGAGCTATCTCCCCACCCATTTTTAAAATAAGTAAACTTCTTTTCCTTGTTCTTCCTCATTGCTTTGTTTAACAAATAGAGGAGAACTAACCTCCTCAGCTGCTGACTGAATTTTCCAGGGCCTGTCATCCCCATGTGTGAACTGTCCGCCTCTCTCTCCCTCCTTTGTGACTGCTTGGAGCACCTGCCGGCTGGGAAAACACAAACTAAGATCTCTGTCTTGTGCTGCTGTCTTGATGCCACACCTTAGGGAGTGAGAACATGGACCCAGGTTGTAAGATAAGGTTTAGGGAGAGAGGTGAAGTTTCTTGTTCCATACGCTTTTCAGATGCCATGAAATACCGCAGCTTGGTGATCTGTAGATACAGCCAGAGCATTGCAAGGCGAGAGGCTGAGCAGCAGAGGGAGGGAGAGCCAGGCTGCAGGCTGCCTCTTCTCCCAGAGCTTATCGGAGTCCTGTTTCTATAAGACATGTGACAGTTGCTCCATGAATAGAGCAGAATATATAAAAACAATTCTTATTTATGGTGCAGGAAGATTACAGAAAAAAAAAATCAAACTATGTGTACTTGAGAAGTATGAAGTGAATCAGCAGAGAGATGACGCAGCACAGCCTCAACCCCAGCTGCCTGGAAGGCTGACACAGGGCTGCTTGAGCCTAGGAGTTTTTTCTTCTCTTTTTTCTTTACTTTTCTTTCTTTATTTCTTGTTTGTTTGTAACAGAGTCTCACTATGCAGTTCAGGCTGGCCTTGAATTTGCAGCAATCCTCCCGCCTTGGCTTCCCTGTCCCCTTACCCTCCGCCCAAAAAGAGTTAGCGTTCTAGCCTGAGTATGGCCTACGGGGTGCTCTGGCTTGGGGGTTCTCTTAACACCCTTGCTTAGTATGCATCAGTGAACTCCCTCCAATTGTCTTTTCTCCCGTTGCAGGTATCAGTCCCTCAACCTAACCCATGTTCCTGAACACAGTGCACCCATCTATGAATTTCGGTGACATCGGCTTAGAACATCAACCAAATAAAACTGAACTTGGCAGCAAAGAGCTTTGCCAAGAAAGTTGTGCACCTGCCAGAACCAGGAGAGTTGTGTTCCTGTTTCTTCACAAGCAGACTCGCATCAGAAAGCATGAATGTTAACCCGCAGCATCCAAGGAGAGCGGCCGCCCAGCGGAGCGGGTGCACTGTCTTCCTCCCTCCACCAGTGCTGGGTAGTCTGGCCGTCTGTTTTCCAGGCCCCCTTAAATGCGCTTTTCCTTCCTGCACAGCTCACTTCTGCATCGCTGGGACGCCCACTCCTTCCGCGGCCCTGCTTGCAGCCGAGCAGGTCAGCTCCTGGGTCACCCTCCGCCTTGGTGCTCAGCGGTCCCCACCCAGACCCTTATCCTCCCCAGCTGTTCAGTAACCGAAGAAAAGGCAGAGCCCAGCACCGCTGTGCCCCCAGAGCTCTGTACATGAAGTTGACCAGCTGCAGCTGCCTCCACCACCAGGGAAACAAGGCGGGACCCAGCAGGCTCATTGGCCTTCATTCCGCGGGCACTGTGGAGCCCTACACCATCCTTTGCAGGGCTAGTATGTGGCTGTCAGGTTCCTGGGCCTGCAGGGGGATCACTAAATTTAAGGCTTCCAGATCCCTGGCAGGAACAGATATCAAACCTGCATACTCAGTACTTTTGCTCCAAACTTTTGAACTTGAGGGCAATACTAAACTTAAAAATAAGAGTTTTTTTTAATTACAAAATTATTTTTATGGTCCCTTTAATGAGGACCTTATGGCAAATGCACAATTATTCAGAATTACATTTTATCGTTTTCACATTGAAAACAGCAAATGTTGACTTAGTAATTTTTATATGTATATGTATATGTATATTTAATCAACCAGCAGTTTTGAAATAAGTCATCCTGGTACAAAAGTTTTGCAGCATCACATAAATTATAGTGCTAAACACAAGAACTGTTTTGGGGGCCAGTTTAGAATTTGTACCTGCTCCTTTTGCTACTCAAAACAACATGCTTTGTGGTGACCTTTTCCACAAAGTGGAAGGGGTCTTCATTCTCCAGAAACAGTGACTGAAATGCCAGGATGGGATGAGGGATGGGAAATCTGAACATGCTCAAATAACTTGAGGCTCACGTGCCAAAGTGTGTGTGTGTGAGTGTGTGTGCGTGTGCACGCGCACATGTGTATGTTGGTTTTCTTTGCTTTTGTTTTTCTAAATGTTCAGAAGTTTAATGAGTTGGCACCAGTTGTAGCCCACAAATATGGGCAGGGCTTTGGGGAATTGGCATTTTCTGGTGGTTTACAAGACTTAGTCTGAACGTATAAAAAGCTTTAAAAACCAGATAGCATGGGGCTGGGGGTATAGCTCAGTGGTAGAGCACTTGCCTAGCATGCGTGGGACCTTGGGTTCCGTCCACAAAAAACAAAAAAAGAAAAAAAAGGCAGATAGCATTATAACGACACAAGCAGAACAGCCTGCGTTTTCTATGTCCATAGGCCATGTAAGCCCTCTGGTGATATGAATGGTGGGGAATGATTTTTATTCTCAAGAAGTGACTTTGCTTTACACGACATGTACTGTAGTTACTGAGTCTGAATGTTAGGGGAACCCTCAACACATTCACAATGGGGCCGTAATTCGTATGTCTCACTTCTTGGTGGCTTGAACCACCAGTGGTACATGTATGATTGTCCCACGCATGACTACCACTTCTGCCACCAGAGGTACAAGCTGCCCAGGGGACAGTCACGCATGTACCACCAGTGGTTCAAGCTGGCAGGAACGTGTTAAAGAGCAGAATTCAGGGAAGTAGCCAGTGGGTACTTGTGACATTTAAATTTTGTAGTCCAGAGACTGTACAGAGGTGCAGTCTACCCATTCAGTGAGGGCAAGGCTTCAAAACCCTAAAAAAAAAATCACCCTGATTACTTTGGTTGGGAATAATGCACATCCTTCCCAGAGAGGCACCGAAGATGTTTTCTCACCCTCAGAACTCAAGCTGGGCACAGTAACATATGCCTATAGTCCCAGCGTGTGGGAGCTCAGGCAGCTCAGTGAGGCCGTGGCTTTTAACAAAAAAAAAAAAAAAAAAAAAAAAAACAAGCTCAACAAGGCAACGAATGTCTGGCTACAGTCAGACTGCTGGTTCACAATGTGCCCTTGCTGAGGGTACGGGTAATACAGGCGTGTAGCTGGGCTGGCTTTCCCCAGGTGGCACTCATGTCCCCTTCCCAGCTCTGCTCTCCCAACACACTGGGAGGCAGCGGCATTTGCCCACCCCTCCAGGGATACGTAGCACCAGGGGGTCATCCCCAGAGCTGTGGCTGGTTTGTGTGGCACTGAGCGGTGCGCCAGTGGGCCCGGAGGCACTCTTACAGGCACTGTTGGTGTCTGATGGATTCTTTCCTCCTCAGCTGGGTAGTGAAGTGCACCAGATGTACTAGAAAAAGGGAAGACGTGATACCTTCACCAGACCCTGCAAGCATGTCTATGATAGAGATGAATTGGCTTAAGTCTGCCCACTGAACAGAGGGACAGGACTAAGCATTTTTCCAGCTCCTCTTAGTAACTCCCAAAATCAGTACCAACTCTTCTCTGTCCCTGAAGGACCTTTGGGAAATCGTCTCCGTATGTATTTGTTCTTCTCCGCACCTCCTTAGTGGTTTACATGCCTCTGATCCTATGTGCAATATTTTTGGTTGATGCTTGCATTCATCGTTAGATACACGGCTTGCGGATTTCTTACTGTCTTCCTCCACCCCCACACAAGCCTGCTGAGAGGTGGGACCCTTAGGGTTTTGGTTCTTACCCCATTGCTTAGCAGGCTTCCATTCTGCTGGCCCCCAGCCTTGTCCCTCTTACGCCCTGGACTTCTCCCTTCTGTCCACTTACCCTTTTAAGATTTGTATAGGGTTTCAGCTGCAGTCCAAAAGTAACTAGACAATGCCTAATGTTAAGTAGAACATCAATCTGTGCTGGTTCTGTTGATGATGCTGAAATCACAAACTCCAGGCAAGCAGAGGGGTTTCCAATGTCTTTCGCTTTCAGAAGCAGGGAGTTTAAATTGTCTAAGGCCTTGAATTAATTTTTTTTCCTCATAAAATAGTCTGATAAGCTAATTTTTAAGAAAGAAATGCCATTAAGTATGTTGCGTTGTGGTTTAAAATTACTAACGAGTTCTGGAAAAGAATAATATTTGATTTTAAAAATGTTTTTTAAAATTAGATTTGAATGGGCGCAAACTATGAGCATTTTGTTTCTTTAAGGAGGATGTAGAAAGGGTTTGAGGGTTTGGGATGGGAGAAGTATTTTGCAGAGCTATCAATGTCCAAATAATTTTTAAAAAATAATAAAAGTATTTAAGCAGCGTGTGTCCTATTTCTAATCGAAGCAGTCCTTTGAGCAGAAACCAGTCCCCGGCCCCGAGTGCAGAGCACTCGGGCTGCACAGAGAGACCCGTGGGCCAAGAGCAGGCCGAGACCCTCTGAGGAACAGCTGCAGTGATCGCTCGCTCCTTCCACGGTGGAAGTGTCAGCTGGCACCCCGTTCTGTTATTCCTGTGTTGTGCCCTCCCTCCCTCCCTCCGCCTCCCCCACACTCTGTGGAGGGATCAAACCCAGGGGAAGCCGCCACCAAGCACCCTCCCCGGCGCCCTTTTCTTTCATGTTTTCACGCTGTCCGTGAAGTCACTGTGCAGCCCAAGCTGGCCTCAGATGCGTGACAGTTTCAGCCTCCCGTGTGCTGGAACTGCAAGTGTGTGCCAGCACTCCTAGCTGCTTTTTTTATTTTGAGACAAGGTCTCAGTTTCACAGGCTGGCAAACTTTCAATTCCTCCTGCCTCAGCCTCCCAAGTAGCTGGGATTATGCAAGTGTGCTACCACATCTGGCCCAATTTCCACTTTTTCTTTTTAAAGGAAGGTAGAAGGGTTTGGGGAAGGGTGATGATATGCAGGTTTATACGTTTAACTCAGAGAGTAAACAGATGGAGCTATCCATTTGCTGTCTACTTCGCAATCATGGTGATGGGCCAGGGTCCAGCATGGGCTGTGGGCTGCTCTTGGCCACTGAACCACGGTCCTCAGAGGCCAGGGCCTCTAAGCACAGGCACTTTGGCTTCTGCAAGGTAGGCACTGGCAGTGTCCTCCCCAGATGGCTTGGGTTTGAGACAGTCTCACTGTATAGTCCATGCTGGCCTTGAATTTGCAGCAGTCCTCCTGCCTCAGTCTCCCAAGTGCTGAAATTACAGGTGTGCGCCATCTAGCCCAGCTTCACCAGATGTCGCCCACAGGCGCTGCCCCTGGATTTCTCTGCTCCTGAACCTGAGGTCTGTAACAGTAGTTTTCCATGAGTTACCACCCTCTCTGGTCAGCACCAATGGACATGATTGTAGACACCATTTGAGTTTTTGAGAAACTATTTCAGGTTTTTAAGAAGTTTAAATTTTAAACAAGTTGGGATACTAACAATTTACATGAATGGTGGAGCAGAGTTCTTTTTTGTTTTCTAAAGACAAAAGAATGAAAACATACCAACAACCAAACAGATATAAACCAGAATAACTCAAAAGCAATAGAGGAAATACATCATTACAGAGAAGATAGTAGGGAATTAACACTGGTTGCTGTATTACATAATGTTATCTTGAAGTTGGCTGCTCAGTCATACAAATAAAGGCATGTACGGTTGATCAGTCAGTTTTCTCCACCCTCATCTCCGTTGTTACCCAACCCAAGCAGTCGTCTTCCCTCTGATAATAACTGCATTTTTTGGTTTATTTACTCCCTCGGGCTCTCACATTGGGAAGACACATGGTTGCTTCAAAATATGGTGTAACAAACATGGGTGCACACTAATTACTATGGCACTAGGTGGAAAAGCACCCATCCTCAAACACGGTACATAGGCAGGGACCCAGGCACACTATGGTCAGCACCCCATTGACAAACCCTCGAGGCCCTCAGGGGTCCGGTCGAGTCCGCGGGTCGCTCCTACAGACAGTCAGGCACTGCCCTGATGAGGTGCTCCCAGGGGGCCCGGCTGAGCCCGTGAGGTCGGCCCCTCTGACCGCCAAGCTCCTGGAGCAGAGTTCTGTGTGTGCAAAGTATCTTCTTTATTTCATCATTTACACAGAACTAGTAAGCTTTTCTCCTGTGAGATAAAGTGTTTAGAAAAGAACAGACTTCACACTTTTGGACTCTTGATCTAAGACATGATTTCTCTTAACTGTAGGGTAGAAAAGACTGTGATAGACATGGGGTCCTTTTGTACCCCATATGCACCAGCTACCCTCTCTGAGCCCAAGTTCCCTCCCTTAGAAGGTGAGAAGAGCAAAATTGCAAAAGGCTCCGGAAGCTTTGAAAGCACCTTACGGACTGTAAAAATGGGGCACACGTGGGAAATGTCCTTGCCAAATAATAAGATGTTTACTGCAGCCTGCTGTGTGCAGTGAGCCGTGTAGGGCGCTGGGGTTAGTGCACAGTCACGCTCCCTGCTCTCAAAGAACTAATCATCTAGAACGGGTACTGAGACCCCCCTTGGTAGCTCAGTTTTTGTTGCTGGCGGTGTTGATGGTGCTGCTCCTGCCGGTGGTCATGACTCTGTGTGTGTGTGTGTGTGTGTGTGTGTGTGTGTGTGTTGCCCAAATTATCGGGCTGGTGGTCATGACTGTGTGTGTGTGTGTGTGTGTGTGTGTGTGTGTGTGTGTGTTGCTCAAATTATTGGGCTCAGGTTATCCTGCCTCAGCCTTCCTATTAGCTGGATGACAGGCATGTGCCACCACACCCAGCTCAATAGCTCAACTCTTAAATCCCTAATTTTTAACCTCATTTGTTTTAGTTTTGGGCCATCCACTGAAACAAGAGGAAATGTATAGATTCTGTTAAGTGTGAAACCCAACTGCATAGCAGGACAAAGGCAAATTACAAACCTAAGTGCTGTCTCCACTGACCTGAGCTGCACCTGAGAAGGAAAGCATTGAAACTGTTTAGTAATGAAATAGGCAGCTGGCTCTAATGGGTGCGGGGGGGGGGGGAGACCTGAAAATTGGATTGCAGTTGAGCAGCTTTTCCCTCCAGATTTTTCTTCCAAAACATCTCAAAATTGAAACTCCCTCTTGGTACATAGCAAGAAAAACATGTAAGGCTTTTTCATTTGTAGACAAGCATGTGCTGGATTCAAGGTTATTTTTGCCACTTAGATTTCTCAGCTTGCTTCATTCTTCAGTGCATCCGTCATCACTTTCCTCCACAGTTGCCCAGCAGCCCCCACACGCCCATCCCTTCTCCAGCTGGCATGTCCTGGAGAGGTGCTGCTCCAACCGGAATCATGTCCCTGGGAGTTGATTTAAAATTCCTATGTCTGGCCAGACACAGTGGTGTGCCCGCAGCTGCAGCCACTCAGGAGACTGAGGCAGGTGTATTGCTTGAATCCAGGAGTTCAAGACTATCCTCCGCAACATAGCCTATCTCAGAAAATTAATGAATTAAACTTACCTCATCCAGCAGCATCGAGACCAGTTCTATCACAACCTGCTGACATTTGTGAAGCTCCTGTGATACCGATGAGCAGGGAAACACTGCGAGTGGTTATGAGCCCCACTGAAAGAAGAAAAAGGCTTTCAGCCATGTGATGTTGGTGAACCGAAGTATGGTCTCCCAGAGCAGGAACCTCACAGGTTTTCAGTACCGTGACTTCAGAGCTATGTTTGTCTAGTGCCAGCCTTGGGTTCCTGTCTTGTATGTGGCTGGAGCCGGTGAGAACTTCCACCCCGTCTAGAGCCCGAGTCCCTTGGGAAATAACAACAGGCGAAGCTATCTCCCCGCAGGCCCGTGGCGCACAGGCCTGAAGCCCTTCCTGCCTTTAGCAGGTGCTTCTGAACACCTGCTACACGCTGACACTGCTGTGCGCTGGGGCTGCATCTGAGAACACAGCACACACGAGGTCCCGGGAAGGGCTTCAGTTCTCTCAGGGCACGTACAGAGCAGTAGACACAGTAAAGCCGTTATGTTACATGAGATGCACTGCTAAGCGATGAGAAGCATTATACAAAAAGAAAAGGCAGGACAAAAAAGCTTGGGAGTGCCAGATTAGGGCAGGGATTGGACTACAATTTTTTTGTTAGTACTGAAGTTTGAACTCAGGGCCTTTGCATTGAGGTACATCCCCAGAACTTTTAAATTTTGAGACAGGATGTCACTAGGTCGCTAAGTTGCTCAGGCTGAGTTCAAACTTGTAATTCTCTTGCCCCAACCTCCCAGAATGCTGGGATATAAGCATGTGCCACCATGTCCAGTATGGGCTGCAATTTCTATACAGGTGGTTGGGCTGGCTTCATTGAGCAGATTATAGTTCAGCGACATCTGTGCAAACACCCAGAACCAAGCAATGAGCTAAGCAGAGGTGTGGGGATAAGCATTCCAAGCAGTGGGAACAGCCACTGCAGAGGTCCTGAGGCAGGAGTGAGCCAGGGTGTCAGGGGAGTAACAGTCCGACAGAGTGATCACAGTATGAGGTATGCATGTTTATATGGGAGAGCCAAATGGTATTGACCGTTGCCATGATATCAACTACTTTTGGCTTTAACTTAGAGAGAGGCGAGAGCCATTGCAGGATTTGAGCAAAGAAGCAATGGATTTAGGTTGAAAGGGTCCTGCAGACCTCTGAGTGGCTGACAGGCTGTAAGAAAGACAAGGACCGAACAGGGAGACCCGTGAGGAAGCTGCTGCAAAACCCCAGACCAAAGTGGCAGCAGCAACGGCAGAGGTGAGCATCGGTGCACACATATTCGTGTGTATGCTGAAGATAAAGCCAAAAGAATTTACCTACAGACTGGTTATGCAGTGTCGTGCCACAAAAGCAGTCATGGATGAGGCCAAGATTTTCATCCTGGAAATCAGAGGGTGGAGTTGCCATTGCGTTAGCCAACGTTATTTGTACTGTGGGGCTTTAGCTTTGGGGGTGACAAAGAGAAATTTTTACATGCAGATTGGTCCTTGCCTCCCTGACCTAACCAAGCTTATTTCTCACTCACGCTGAATCCAGTCAACACAGGTGGGACAGATGCTCTGCTCCATCAGCCTGTCAGGAACTTGGAGGACGCAGTTCTATCATCTTTAACCCACATCTTTCTTGATCACCCAGGACAGGGGCAGGACCCAGCGGGCCAGCTTCTGCAGCTGAGCCTGGAAGGGGTGATGTTGCTTCTTGCTGGGAAATAGGGCCTAGCTCGGTGTCCAGAGAGAAAGGAAAATAGGTTCGGTGGACACACATCTCTGAGGAGAGGAAGCTGAAGCTGGGACAGGCCTGAGGCCAAGAACAAGAGTCTTTCTGTGCACACATGAAGTCTGACATCACTGTGCACCAGAGTTCTGAGCAGTGGTGACACAGGCATTCAGGAGACATTCCTCAGAAGTGGAAGTCTGGGCTCTTTTAGTATCTAGGGGGGGGTGTTAGAATCTCAAGACAGAATGAGATCACCAAGAGGGTGAGTATTACTTCAGGAGGGGCCCAGAATCAAGTTCTGTGATTCTCTGTCGTTAAAGTCCCATGGACAAGAGGAGGAACTGGCAAGTGAGACACGGACAACAAGGCAGAAGAGAGCTTTGTCCTGGAAGCCCCATTGGAGGTGCTGCCTAAAGAAGGAGGAGAAGGGGAGGGGGATCGACCACGACTGGCGATGCTGCTGTTTGACCTTTACCTGCCAACACTGTGAAGGTCACTCTGACCTTGGGAGTAGCTCCATGGAAGGTTAGTGGCAAAGAATAATCCATTTTTATGAGAGAAGGGAGGAGAGAGAGAAGCCACAAGGACAGGTCACTTGCATTTCTGCTGCACGGGGACAGCACGTAAATAGGGTGTAGCTCTAGGGGAAAGCAGTCCAGATATGGTTGTTAGTTTGGTTTGTCACTTGGGGTAAGTATTGGTTGTTTCCTACAGATAATACGTAATACAACATTTTTAGTGTGTTAAAATACATGTCACATGAAATTGACCACTGTAACTATTTTAAGGATATAGTTCAGTATATTAAGTACATTCATAATGCTGTATTACCACTGTCAATTTCAAGAACTTTTTCATTATTCCAAACAGAAAGCTTGTACTCATGAAACCCTCCCTGGGCCAGGGATATAGCTCAGTGGCACAGTGCCTGCCTGGCAAGGGCAAAGTCCTGAGTTTGATTCCTGCTACCCCCTAAGAGAACAAAACTGTGCCTACTGCCAGATCCCAGCAACCCTGACAATCGCCATTTAAACTTCTGTCTGTATGAGTTTGTCAAGATACTCATGAAAGTGGAATCATACAGTATTTTTTTCATAGATGGCTTCTTTCATCCACTCAGTGTATCTTTAAGGTCCATTTCTGCTGTAACATATATCAGAATTCCCTTCCATGTTACAGCTGAATGTGACCCCATTGTGTGTACCTACCATATTTTGTTTATCTATTTATCCATTAGTGGGCACTGGGGTTGCTTCTACCTCTTGGCTATTTTGAACGGTGCTGCTATGAACTTAGAAGTACAAATGTCTCTTGGAAGCTTTGCTGTCAGTACTTCTGGGTAAATGCCCAGAAGAATTGCTGGATTACATGGTAATTTTCTGTTGAATTTTTTGGAGGAAACACATTATCTGCCACAGCCGCTATGCCATTTTACAGTCCCACCAAATTCTCTGCATCCTCACCAGCCTTTGTTATTTTCCGTGTTGTTTTTTATACTAGCCATCTGTATTGGTCAGTGTTTCATGGCTAAGACAAAACTCCTGACCACCACGACCTAAAAGAGGAGAGGTTTATTTTGCCTCATGGTTGCAAAAGGTTCAGTACATGGTGCATTGGCTTTAAGGTGGAAACCTCATGATAGGAGAGTGGGGTTGAGGAAAGCTGAGCACCTCACAACAGCCAGGAAGCACAGAGAGAGGATGAGCCAGAGAGGAAGGCACCAGAGACCAAATACAGTTCCCAAAGTCATGCCCACATTTCCCACTTTTCCCAGCTAAGTCCCACCTCCTAATACCCTGTTCAGCTATAAACTCAAACATTGATGAGGGAAGGTAATGCCCTCGTAATCCTGTCACCCAGTCACATAGACAAGACTGTCACACCATTCCAGTAGCTGTGAAGCAGTACATTTTTGTGGCATAAATTTGCATTTCCATATCATTAGCGATGTGGAGAATCTTTTCCATGTGCTCATTGGCCATTTGTATTTCTTTGGAAAAGTGCCTAGCCAGGTGTGGTGGTGCACACCTGTAATCCCAGCACTCAGGAGACTGAGGCAGGGGGATTGTTGTGAATTCACGGTCAGCCTGAACTACACAGGGAGACTCTGTCTCAAAAACAAAATAAAAGAAAACATGCCTGCTCAAGCCTTTGCCCAGTTCTTTCCTCTTCCTTTCTTCTTTTTCTTCCTTCCTTCCTTAGTGTGTGTGTGTGTGTGTGTGTGTGTGTGTGTGTGTGTGTTTTACTGGAGATTGAATCCAGGGCCTTTTCACAGAGCTACATTGCTAGCCCTTTTAAAAATTATTTTTCTTTTTGAGACAGAATCATGCTAAATCACTGTTAACCAGGTCCTCTTGCCTCAGCCTCTCAGAGTGCTGGGATTATGCCACCACCTGTTGTGTTATATGTCTTACATATTCTGGATATTAACCCTTTATCATATATATGATTTGCAAGTATTTCGTCTCATTCTGTGCAATATATTTCACACTAATTGTATCTTTTTTTTTCTTTTTGCAATAGTGAGGACTCAGCACAGAGCCTTTGCGCTGAGCTACATGTCCAGTCCCTTCTATTTTTTGTTTTGAGATTGGGTCTCACAAGTTACTAAATTCCCCAGGCTGTACTCAAACTTGGTTTCCTCCTGCCTCAGCTTCCCAAAGTCCTGGGTTCACAGGTGTGTATGACCATAACTGTCCTGACAATGTCTTTTGATGCACAAATCAAATGTCTGTATAGTCCAGGAGCAACCTCTCCAGACACATATGAAGTCCTCAAAGTTTCCCTGGGTAGCGAGAACAGCAAGGTGCACATCTGGTTCCCAGGTCGGGGTTTGAAAGACCAGCAGCCCTGCCAAGCGAGAAAGGTAGTTTCCTAGAGAGAGCTTGATGTGTGTTTCTCTCCCCTCGGACCCTTGAGATAGACGCAATCCCAATGCTAGTAGTGAAGGAACAGAGGCCAAGAGAAATTGTCATGGAAGCAGGCATACAGTGAAGATGCCAGGACCTGTGGAAGAGTGTTGTTTTCCAAAGCTCTTCCATTTCCACAGCTATAAACTGGAAGTGAATGTACCTGGGTGGGCACAAGCGTGCTGATAAAGAAGACTCCTAAAGCTATGTTACAGAGAAGGCAGAGGCAAAGAGAAGTTGGAAACACACTCTTGGGCCACAGCTCCTCAGACATTCACATTTACAGAGTTCCCATTTCCCTAAATGCCTTGACCTTACTTCCTGAAACTTTGCAGAAACATCAGTACCATGTTACCTGGGCATCATTGGGCTTGAAAGCCTTGGGTTTAGATCTCAGCCCTGCCATTCAACAGCCTGAGAACCAGGCCAAGAACTTTGCAGAGCTTTTAACCTCCAATTATAAAATTCAGAATGGCAAAGCTTGCAAAACCTCTGCTTAGCCCAAAACCTGGGTGTAGTAGTGCTCAATAAATACAGATTAATTCTGAGGAGGGATATGAAATTCAGAGAGGAAAAATGACTTACAGCACCCCTGGCAGACAAGAAGAACTTAGCAGCAAGCAAACTATATACCATGTACTCTACATCCAGAAACTTATTTCATTTTTATAGCAATTATATTACTCCCATTTTTAGGATGTAGGAATAGGCTCAGAGAGATTAAGAAATTCAGCCAAACTCATGTTAGGAAACTGGGATTTGAACACAAGTATGATTTTCAAGGATCTGCTCCATCTCAACCTTTTATTAAAAGCATACAGGAACAGGGGCTGGGGATTTAGCTCAGTGGCACAGTGCCTGCCTGGCAAGCATGAGGTTCTGAGTTCAATTCCGAGTACCCCCCCAAAAAAATACAGAAACATTGAAAGCATAGTTCAATAAACATGCACACACATCCTTCAACTGGATTCAGTGATTAACATATTTCCATATTTACTTTAGAATGCTTTCTCTAAATATATACACATTTTTAACTACTTGAGAGTAAGGTACAGCCATAATGACTCTTAACCCCTGCTGTGGACCAAACACTGAGTCTTCCTATTCATATGCTGAAGGCCTACCCTCAGGGGCAGATGGAGATGGGGTCTGTGGGGACTGATTAGATTTAGAACGTTCTTGAGGGCACAATGAGATTAGTGTCTGTCGAAGTTTGGGGTTTTTGCAGGGGAAGCACTATCATACAGGACACATATTTTATAAGATTTATAATAGTCACCCAAAAAATCATATACAAGACAGTGCAGGAAATCTGTCTATACACTAGAGACCGAAGAATCCAGCTGAGGGCCAGGACCCCACAATAATGTCCTGGATGAGTCCAGCTGAAAACCCAGAGCTCATAACAACGCCTCCCGCGAGTCCAGCTGGAGGCCCAGAGCCCACGACAATGTCTCACGCAGGCCTGTTTCACGGATCTGCTCTGAAGGCCCAACGGTCAGTGGTAGAATCTAGGAAGTCTGTGCCAGCAGGATGAAGGATCTGTGTTGCAGTCTGAGGGATCTGCACTGGAACCAGGAAGTGACATGCAAAGTAACCAGAGATCCCCCGAAAAGTACCATAGCCGCCCTCAGCGACAGTGAGGTCCTGAGCTCCTCCAATGGTGAAGACAGCTGGGTTCCCAACAAGAAAACCAACACAGCAAACTTCTCCAGGAGACTGAGCAGCGCACCATCTTCCCCTCCGGAGCCAGGAAGCGGTGCTCAGAGTGAGGACCAGAGCTCCCCCAAAGTGAACTAAGCCATTCTCAGTGCCAACAAGGTCCCGAGCTCCTTGGAGGATGAAAACAGCCACATTCATCAGGAAAGCCTGCTGACAAGCTCCTCCAACAGAACCAACATCTCCTTACAGCTTCTGTCAGCTCCCAACAGCCTCCTAACAGCTTCTACCAGTTCCCAACAGCTTAACTTCTCCAGGTCTGCCTCTTACGCTGCTGACAACAGTCCCCAGTTGGGCCTCCCACGCCCAGCACCACAGCTTACTCAGTTCAGCTGTTGTTACAAGTTGACCACCAGTTGTCAGTCCACCACAGTGTCCTAATAAGAACAAACATCAGAGAGCTTGATCCTGAAAGCATGATCCAAAGGACAGTCCATGGAAGGACACAGCAAGAAAGCAGGGCTCTGGAACTGAGGGTGTTGCCCACTGTCAAGGTTCTGGGTTTGATCCTCAGTACTAGGTGGCAGCCAAACAGCCTTCCGCAAGCCATGAAGAGCCCTCACCAGAATTCCAGCATGCTGGATGCTGGCACTCTGATCTCAAACTTTTAGTATCTGGAACTGTAAAAAAATAAACTTCTTTTGTTTAAGCACAAAGTCTATGGAATTTTATAGCAGCCAGAGCAGACTAAGAGACCCCCTAAATACTGCATATTTATCTTCTAATAAAGAGATTCTCCTACTTAATCAGAACCCAGAAGTCAGCAATAGCACCATAACATTCAATATACTATCCACTTAAGTTTTTCCCAAACTGTCCTCACCATTGTCTTCTCATAGCTGCTCTGTACATTTTTTTAAATCGAAATTCAAGCAAAGTCCTTCCATTGTACTTCACATCCTTAAATCTAGAACAATCCCAGTTTTTCCCTCTGACCACTGCCACTTGTCCCACCCCCTTTTTTTTTTTTTTTTTTTTTTTGTCTTTTTGAGACAAAGTCTCACTGTGCAGTTCAGGCTGGCCTTGCGCTCGCTTTGTAGTCCAGGCTGGTCTCAAACTCGTAATGATCTTCCTGCCTCAGCCTCCCTCAGCCTCCCGGGTGCTGGGATCACAGGCGTGCGCCACCACGCCCGGCATATCCCGTTTTATGCATATGCCTGATGTTTCCTCAATCTAAACACATTGTAGTTGGTTTTTGTTTTGTTTTCGAGGGAGCAAGAATTCCGCATAGGAGACGCGGTCTACACCCGGCGAGACATCTATCTGACGGTAGGGGGTGCTAAGTAAGCTGCTTCTAACCACTCTACAAAATGTAAGCCGCTAGGCAGGCATTCAGCTCAGCGTCTCTTCACACCAATAGAGCCAACAGCGACCCCTACGTCAAGGTTCACTGCTGGAGACGCCCTCTCCCTCTTGTACCTCCCATTCCCGCCCCGCCCGTCTGGTCCCGCCCCCTCCTAGCTCCGTCCAGGCCCATCTGGCCGTCCGGACCCAACCAGTCCAGCGAGCGGAACGGATAGCGTCTGGCAATCTGCTCCCGTCGTTTGCCCGGACTCTGAATCCCGCAGCACCGGGTGCCCCCGAGGACTCTGTTCTCCGTGGGTTTCCGGTCGCACGCTGCCACCGCCGTCAGACCGGAATTCCCGCTGCCGCCGCTGTCGCCGTAGGTGTGCGGATCTTTCCTGCAGCCATGGGGATCTTGGAGAAGATCTCGGAGATCGAAAAGGAGATTGCTCGGACTCAGAAGAACAAGGGTGAGGGCCGGGTCGGCGGGGCCTTCCTATCTGCCCGCCTCAGTTTTCCTGTCTGTAAAATGGGGGAATGGCTCAAGCGCCGCAGCTGGAGCGGGCTCCGAGGCTGCGGAGAAGGGCCGAGGCTTCCCAGGGTGCCTGAAGCAGGGCCGGGCGGGAGCAGGCCTCAGAGCCCCGGTCTGGAGCCGGGGGTGTAGCTCAGTGGCGCAGCGCCTGGGCGATACTGAGTATGATTCCTGGTAACCCCTTGCCCCCCCCCCAAAACCAACCAGCACTGAGATCTGACACCTGATGGCCTGCAGAGAAATACCAGTTCACAGAGCCAGTAGCTGAGCCAGAAAGAGGGAGGGCCGCAGTTCAAACCCCAGCCTTGTGCTCCCCTCTCCAGTGCTGGAGAGGGCAGAAGACTTCTCACAGGAACAGCTGGCCTGGAGCTGTGCCAGTGGCGTGGAGGGAGTCAGGACTTTGGAGCCTGGAAGGCCTGTGTGTGAATCTTGGTTTCACCATGTATTCGTTAGTGGAACTTTGGGAAGTCTTTTCATCTCGTGGAGTCTGGGTGCCCTCATCCGCAAACGGGGATTATAATTTCTGCTCTGCCCTAGCTCCCAGCTAAGTTGCATTAGATGGCATTTCCATGGCACAGGGCAGAGGGAGAGCGTTCGGTATTTAAAGTAACCCGCCCAGCATAGATAACAGGTGAGGAGGCAGCACTTCACGTTTTCTGGACTGGAGGAGCTCAGGGGAGAGAGGTGAGGAGACAGTAGTGGAGACACCAGGAGGCCGTTGTTGGAAAGGTATCCGGGCAGGGGGTGCTGTGACAGGCACACGGAGTGTTCCTAGGACAGTGACAGTCTGGATCAGAAAGGCAGGGTGTGCAGTGCCTGGCCCGTCCCATGGGGTTCAGGCAGGGAGGAACACAAGACAGTCTCGGCGTCTGCTCTCCCTGGGCTCGATAGAGATACGAGGCTGAGAAATTGCCAAGACTCATGAGTTTTTCTAAGCTTGTCCCAGTGCCGGGTATGTGGTGACAGCAGGTGATCCCTGCCCTCACGTAGCTGACCTTGGAGTCACCAGCTTCTAAACTAGTGATCAAATAAACAGGATAATTTCACCCTGCAGTATGTGTTGTCAAGACAAACCAGGGTGATACAGCAGCGGTGGGGGTGAAGGCTGGGCTTGGGCCTCCTTTGATAGAGGGTAGAGAAGACCCCTGTGAGGGGTTTGAACTGAGATACGAAAAAGAAGGAACCGGCCTTGCAGAGATCTGGGACAAGGTTTTTCTTGGCAGAAGGAATAACTAGTGTAAGGGCCCTGAGGCAGGAACAAACTTGGGGCATGTTCAAGGGTCAGAAGTTCTGGGGCTGGAGTATACTGCTGAGAGAAGGCAGCCCAGTTGTGCCAGCCGCGGGGAGACCACACTGTGCTTAGGGCCGTGGCAGCTGGTTGAGGGTGTTAAGCAAAGGAGAGACTAGTCTTAATTTCTGTTTTAAAAGTTCCCTCTGAAAGCCAGGCATGGGGGTGCACGCCTGTAACCCTAGCACTGGGGAGGCTGAGGCAGGAGGATTGCCACAAGTTCAAGGCCAGCCTGGGCTACATACGTAGCGAGTTTAGGGCCAGCCTGAACTGCATAGTGAGACCGTCTCAAAAAACCAAAACTGAAACCAAACAAAAAAAGTTCCCTCTGGCTGTTGTGTGGAGTATCATGATACTAATCAGTGCTGGCCACGCAGATGTCCTTCAGAAGGCATTGCTGGGCAGCCTGGCATCTCCGAATGGTGGAGTTCAAGCAAGGCATGATCCTGCCCTTAGCTGCACAGAAGTAGCTGCATTCCTGAGGATTTCAGTGCATCTTAATATTGCAAAAAATGCTCTGCATTTGCATATCAGTAGAGCTATGTTCTAGGCCCCAGAAAACCTGACCTGGGTTTTCCTGTGGGTGACTCTGGGACATGACCAGTCACGTGGAACCATGAAATTCTTGTCTGTATAGTTCTGACCCACACCTGTAGGATAGGGCTAGCCTGCCTGTCCCCTGCCTGGTAGATGCTAACAAGGACTTCACTCTCAGAGTAGACAGAAAACATCCTCCAGATTTCCAGGATGCCTGCAGGCATGATGCTGCCCCGCTGAGAAACCACTGACATGGGGTGATGAGATGTCACCAAGGAGACTAGATCTTATTCTGCATGAAGCAGGAAGCTATGGGGGTATGTCAGGCGGAGGGGTTTTTTCTTCCCTGATCTCTTTAACGGTGATGGCTATCTGATCCTGATGTTCCTGGCCAACACTGGACCTGTGTGGGGCCCCACCTGACCTACCAAGCTCAGCGACCTGGACATTTACCTTCCATCTTGTTTTATGTCCTTTAGCTACTGAGTATCACCTGGGCTTGCTGAAAGCAAAACTTGCCAAGTATCGGGCCCAGCTCCTGGAACCGTCCAAATCAGCTTCGTCCAAAGGAGAGGGTTTCGATGTCATGAAGTCAGGTGATGCTCGCGTGGCACTGATTGGATTTCCCTCTGTGGGTAAGGTCAGTGATGGTCATTGTGGGCCTTCCAAACACTCCTCTCACTGCTTTTTTGGATGAGCTTCAGGGCCAGGGAAGACCCACCTCTCCCAGGATCGGGTCTCACCCCTTTACCACCCTACGCCAGAGAGCATGGCTCTGTCTGGCTCCACCCAGTCTTGCAATTCAGTTTAATGAGTGTCTGCCTTGGGCCAGGCATCATGCCCGGTACTGGAGATGCAGAGGGCAATGAGAGTTCTGTCTCTGCCCACACAGAGCTCTTGTTCTCTGAGAGGAAGGGCAGTGAGCAGACACAAAGAGGACACACCAAGTGATGAGCCAGGGCTGGCCGGTGAGGGAAGCAAGGTCCTGTGAGTATGTTAGGCTCTGGGAAGGCTTCTCTAGTGAGTGGCTGTTTGAGCAGAGTTCGGAGAAGATGAGCGCGCTTGCAGGGCCCTGTGAGAACATTCTGGGCAGGACCAGCGAAGACAGGCTCTTCTTGTAAGGAGTCCGCCTGGCGTTTGGGGTGGGGGCTCAGGTCAGAGGGTTAGGTCCGCGTGAGCATAGGGAGGGCAGGGGAGATGAGCTCAAGAAGACGGGAGCCTCGGAACTATCAGGCTGCGTGGGAGGGAGAGTGGTACAGGAAGCACTGCAGAGCCCGTTGCCTCAGTTTCTTTCGGAAGCTTTTCAATTGAGTTGTAAAATCCAAATGCATTTATGTTTTTTTGTGGAGAGGAGGATAGGCATCATGGGAGAGTTTTTGAGAAAAAAGATAAGATCTGACTCACTTTCTTTTTTAGTCTTTTTGAGACAGGGTCTCACTATGCAGTTCAGGCTGGCCTTGAGCTCACTGTAGCCCAGGCTGGTCTCGAACTTGCAATGATCCTTCTGCCATAGTCTCCCAAGTGCTGGGATTACAGCATGTCCCACTACCCCCGGCTCTGACTTACTTTTTAAAATAAACTCAAAATAAATAAACTTAATTTTAGAATAGTTTTGCTTTTTTTTTTTTTTTTTGGTACTGGGAATCGAACTCAGGACCTTGCACTTGCCAGGCAGGCACTTGTGCCGCTGAACTATATCCCTGGCTAGAATAGTTCTGTATTTATAAAAAAAAAAATTACAAATATAGGACAGTGTTCCCGTATGTCCCGTACCTGGTTTCCGTATTATTAACGTCTTGCACAAGAATAGCAAATGTGTCACTACTAGTGCATCAGTGTTGAGCTGTCCTTACCAACTCACCTGTGTCTTGTTCACATTTCCTTATTTTTACCCAACTACTCTGCATCCCTTATATTCAGGTATCAGGTCTAGTGGGCAGTTTCTTACATTTGCCTTGATTTGATGACCTCAACACGTCTGGGAAGGTCTGAGGAGGTGTTTTGTAGAAAGTTCCTCATGGAGACTTACGTGGTTTTTCTGCTACTTAGACTGAGGTTCTGGTGAAGGGAGCCCTCATAGGTGAGGTGTGGTTTACTATCCCAGCATGGTAAGTGTGCAGACTGTCCAGACACCTTATTACCCGTGCCCACCTGCCCTGCAGAGTTCCTCCTCTGTTTTCCTAGGGTGGGGCATCAGCCTGAGGAGCTCACTCCTCCAGGACCTGGTGCCAGAACTGCCTCCTTCGGTGGAGCTGCATAAATTATTTGTGATTCTTCTGGGTGGGAGATTTGTTTCTTTGGTTGCATTGACTTGGTTTTGGTTTTGTCAGTTACTTTTTTGTTGTTGTTTTTGACCTTTTTGAGACAGGGTCGCACTGTGCAGTTCAGGCTGGTGAGTTCCGGAACAGCACTTTTGTGGCTGGAGATAGAACTCAGGCCCTTGTATATACAGAGCCTGTGCTCTGCCACTGATCTATGCCCTTAGCCCCGCATGTATTTGTTTTATTTCGTCACTGGTTACTTTATGGGCTGGCGCGGGTATTACTGCCCCTTAGGGTCTAGCCCCATACCTTGTTCTTCTGTTGCTCAGATGGCCCTAGCTTTGGAGGTGTTGGCTATTTATTTGTTTCTGCGGTCCTAGGAGCGGGGTCTGGCAAGTGCTTCCCCAAGGAGCCACCCCCCAGCCCGCCTCCTGGGTGTGCCCCCATCGTTGCCTTTCTCAGCACGCCCCCACGTCCTGTCACTGCAAGGTGCTGAGAGCTCGTCTCGTCTGTTCCCAGCCCCGTCCCCGTTTCTCCGGAGTCAGGCTTCCTTTGACTGGAAAGTGATATTAGAAACCAAGATCTGGGTGGTGACTTACTTTTTAACAGAGTGACTGGGTTCTGTGCAGTTCAAAGGCCGCAGTGGGGCAAGGGCGGAGGGGAGGCCTGTGATGAGAACGCCGAGGTGCAGGCCGTGTGAGAAATAGCTGGGCTTGCGACGTGTACGGGGCAGCTTCCGAGTAAACTCACTAAACAATAGCTGGAGGGGGGCTGGGGATGTGGCTCAGTGCTAGAGCTCTTGCCTGGCATGCACAAGGCCCTGAGTTCGATCCCCAGCACCACATACATAAAAAAAAGGCCCAATAATAATAGCAATAGCTGGAGGGGCTCAGGCACGGGGGACGGACGACGGGGACCATTCTCAAGTTTGTGTGGCAGCTTGGGCAGTTTGGTTTTGCTTGTTTTACCCACTGCTGCTGTAGTTACCAACAACTGTGCCCCTTGGGGCATCAGATCCCACCTACCCTGTTGAGAATACCAGCTCTCCCAACATGGAAGGATCCAGGCCTCACCCACAGAGGTCAGACTGATCAGGGGTGTCCCTAAAGTTGACTTCCAGCAACACTGCTTGGTGCCCCAGCAGCCGTTTCTCTCGAGACTGTCCCATCTGTGTTTCATCTGTCCCTGTGCATGCACCACCACACGCCCTGCGGCAGCAAGCTCTGATCCTGGTTCCACAGTGCTATGCACAGGGCCAAGAGAGCCTTGGGGGTTGTGTGGGGCCAGAGAAGGGCTCCTGACTCATGTGGGGGAGAAACCAGGCCTGAGGCCTCTAGGAAACAGGGGCCCTCTGACACCCCCTCCACCTTCACAGGGTTGAGGCAGTGCTCCCAGCTGAGCAGTCACTCACCTGTCTCTAGAGTAAGGGCAAGGAGGGAGGGTCTTCCTGCTGCCTGTACCCGGCAGGCCCGGCCCAAAGGGGCCTCTCCCGGGAGCCTGGGGCAAGATTCCTCAGTGCAGTGATCTTTTTGTATCTCCTAGTCCACCTTCCTGAGTCTGATGACCTCCACAGCAAGTGAAGCTGCCTCCTACGAGTTCACCACGCTTACGTGTATCCCTGGGGTCATTGAAGTAAGTGGGTGCGCTGGACCTCAGAACGTGAGGGGGTGTGCTTGTGTGTGGACTTGTGCAGAGGTCTGTCATGGGGGTGAGTCTGAGGATGGGTGTCCCCTGTGTGGAACAGGAGCCTCGCTGGGCGTGGAACCATGCCTCATTCCAGGAGGCTGGGCCAGCGTATGGCAGCTCTGCGGGGTACCTCTGTTCCACTCCCCGCACCCAGCTGTGGTTGCTGCTGCCAGTTGGCTGGGTCCTTCTGTCTCCTTTAAAGCTCCAAAGCCTTGGGCTGTGCTTCTTTGGACAGCATGCGCTATGGCCTTGAGTCTCCGTATGAAGTGGTCTATCTTTGAGGGGCTTATCCATCAGCAGCGAGTGCTACGGAGCAGGAGGATACCAGAGCCCGCCCCACGTCCCCCTCAGCTCCTCGGCTGTGGTCTGTGCTGGGCACGGGTGGTGATGAGGCTTTACTTGGCCACACTGGCACCTGCATTTCCCATAGTCCCTGGGATATGGGGCTTTATAGTGTCCTCGATCCAGGCAGGTCCTTCACAGAGGTGACTCAGCCCTGTCTTACCCTCTTCTCTTCTGCTTCCTAGTACAAAGGTGCCAATATCCAGCTCCTGGACCTTCCTGGTATCATTGAAGGCGCTGCACAAGGTGGGAGGCAGGGCAGGCAGGGGAACAGGCTGGAACTCTGTCACTGAGTGTTGACCCTGAGTGTGACTATCATAGAGATCACTCTGGATCCCTGGCTCCATCACCTCATTTTCCAGGAAGCACAGGCTTAAGTTCAGATGCTGATGCCATACTAGTTTTGTGATTGGGGCAAAGGATTGAGTATCTCTGAGCCAAACTTCAGTTTCTTTACCTGTGAAATGGGCAGGCTAATACTGATTTCACAACAGTATCTAGACTGAGCCTGCTAGGAGGAAGGCAAGGACAAAATATCCCTCATTATCCTGTGAAGTGGTAACTTCGTAAACAGGTGCTCATGAATAAAACAATTTGTGAATTAAAGAAGAATGCCCCAGAAATCACGCATCGGAGTAGCATGTGGCAGAGACCATGGGGGGGTCAGTAAAGCACAGTGGTGACAGCAGTCTGGGGTGCTGTGGGCTGTCTAGAGGTCACATGGGTATTTTTGTGTAGCTGTACCTTACCGAAGTGTAACCAAGTCCCTTCGTCTGTCCAGGGAAGGGTCGAGGCCGGCAGGTGATCGCCGTGGCACGCACAGCTGATGTTGTCATCATGATGCTTGACGCCACCAAGGGAGAGGTGCAGAGGTCTGCTTGGTGGGGCAGGGGTGTGGGCTCACATGTGCAGGGAAGGCCCACGCACCCCTGAGCCAATGGTGGGTGGTCTGTGAGTGCGTGGCCCTCACACGTGGGAGTACTGGCAGTGCTGGCGATGGCTGGTTCAGCACCACTGAGCTGGGGGCATACTCTTCTGACTCTGTCCAGCCAACACAGGGGTAGCTTGGGCCGGAAGGGAGGGGTCAAGGAACATGGCCTAGCTCTGGCACCTACCTGAAGAAGTCTGGGTGCCCTAGGCAGTGCCCAGAACCTAAGAGCCTACACCCAAGAGACAGGAGCATCGGTCCTCTCTGCACCTGCCAGCCAAGTGACATACAGCCTGCTTCTACACCAGCAGGTTCCTGGGGCCTCTGGAAGCCAAGGCAGCACCTCACCTGTTCACCCCACGGGGGCTCAGGCCAAGCCTGTGCATGCCGAGTAAACCTAGCCAGCCTCCTCTTGACTGTGCAGAGGGCTTGAGGCTCCACCGCAACTTTGGGGTGTTGGGAAGAGAAGAAAAAGGGAACTGGTCTCCACTGGAGTAGGCTGGGGACATGGAGTCTGGAGAACCTTCCCTGGGACAGTGGGTAAGGGGCCTGTGGTCCTCTGCTTAGGTCTCTGCTGGAGAAGGAGCTAGAGTCAGTGGGCATCCGCCTCAATAAGCACAAGCCCAACATCTATTTCAAGGTAGGTTGCCATGACCAGGGATATGCAGCTTTGGGACTCCTATGGCTTTGATAAAGAGTATGGGACTGTCACCACTGCCCCTTTGTCACCAGCTCCCCCTGCTCCTCTCTCCTGCTCTAGCCCAAGAAAGGTGGCGGCATCTCTTTTAACTCAACAGTCACACTGACCCAGTGCTCAGAGAAGCTGGTGCAGCTCATCCTGCACGAGTACAGTATCCTTTCCAGAGGAGGTGGCCGCCTGAGAGGAGGTCACCTGGCCGGCGGAGACAATGGGCCACCCCCGTGACTCCTGAGCCACCTCAGCAGCCTCTAGGGACACTCCAGCCTGGCTACACAAGACTTGCAGGGCTGCAGCCATGCACCAGACGTGGTTTCCTGGCTCCTCACTGAGTACTGACACTGATGGCCGAGCGGCCAAGTGTGGTGTGAGCACCAGGGGTGGCCCTTTCTGCAAGGGGCAGGGGTGGGGCAGCCACCAGAGAACACTCATGTGCAGAGCAGGCTGCAGAGACCAGCTTTCACGAAACGCTCTGGGACTCGAACTGGGGGTTCTGTGGAAGCGCTGTGGGGATTCTAAAAGTACATTTTCCCTGCCCGACAGAAGAGTTAGATCGTTTGTTGGTTGAAACTTCAATGTATTGTGATTTGGGGCTGGGAAAGGAGAACACTCCTCACAGTTTAAAATCTTATAAAACCTCGCGAGTAGATCACGGCTGTGCGCTCTTCCAGGCAGCGTATCTCCCGTGTGGCTGTTGGGGCCTCTGCTGAAGAGTGCAGTGGCTGCTGGAGCACAGGTTGCCCTTAACCTGAGCCCTCAGAGATCTTCAATGCAGAGGTGCTTTTCCGGGAAGACTGCTCCCCAGATGAGTTCATCGATGTGATTGTGGGCAACCGGGTGTACATGCCCTGCCTGTATGTAAGTGGTCCTACCCGCAAGAGGGCCGGCGCAGGAGAGGTGCCGTGGCTCCCGGCCATATAGCTTCTCTGAAGGCATTTGCTGAGCCCCCATGATGGCTGGGTACCTCTAGCCTTGTCCCAGCCAGGCCTCTGAGAGGCACAGAAAGAGCCAAAGGCTCTTCTATCTCTTCCTTACCCTCTGCCTCAGTGGTTGCTTGGGTCCTGCAGACACGGGGAGCTATAAACCAGGGTTCTAGGCTGCCTTTCCTTCTAGGGGGTCCAGCTGCCCCTTCATCCTTTCCAGTCTTGAGGAAGCAGGGGGAGGGAGGGACGGAGGGCCCATGGGGAGGTGTGGCCCTCTGAAGTCCTGGTCCTGGCCCTTTTTTTCCCCACTACCCACCTCTGCCTTTTTCAACATCAGGTGTATAACAAGATCGACCAGATCTCCATGGAGGAAGTGGACCGCCTGGCTCGCAAACCTAACAGTGTGGTCATCAGGTGAGGCACTGGCACCCTGCTGCCCTCTGCCCTGCGTTCTAAGCCCAGCAGATGGGCTTCCTCATCACCTCAGCTGTCAGGGAGAGAAAGCCAGCTGCCTCCAGCTGCGTGTGACCTCATGAAGCACATTCCTGTCTCCTCTCTGGGAAGCCCCTGCTTGGGAGGCCCTGGAAAGGCTGCAGGAAGGCACCCGAGAGCTGCTGACACCATTAGCCTGTTTGTAATATCTGGTGGGTTCTAGTTAAGAAATCAGAGGATCTCTTTCTTTTTTTTTTTTTTTGTCTTTTTGAGACAGGGTCTCGCTATGCAGTTCAGGCAGGCCTTGAGCTCACTTTGTAGCCCAGGCTGGTCTCAAACTTGCAACAATCCTCTTGCCTCAGCCTTCCGAGTGCTGGGATTACAGGCGTTCGCCACCACACCGGGCCAATCAGAGGATTTCAACACAAAGGCTGGATGATTAAGAGGATTTTCAGCCTTGTAGTGAATGACATCTCTTAGAAAGCCTCCTGTGTGACTGCCTCTCCTGGTGCTCTATAAGCTGTGGCTTCCGTCTGACCACAGCTCAGAGGAAAAAGGGAACTAAGCTGTCAGACTGGGGGGCAGTCCTGCCCCTGGCTCCCTGCTCCCTGCTCCATTGCTGGCTGGGTCCCTGGGATGCTGCCTTTCCCGCCTGGGCTCCGGCCCACTGCTGTTGTACTTCCCGCCACCACCCTGTGAGACTCTGTTTCTGGGGGGCACTGAATACTCGCTTTTCTGGTTTCCTGGCTCAAACCAGGCATGCTGCCACTTCCCAGTGAGGCCTAACTGGTAGGAGCGAGATGCTCAGGGACTCAGTAAGTGGGGCGGTTTGTACAGCTGACAGGCGAGGGCTGTGCCTGGGGTTGCAGCCGCTGCAGAGAGCAGTATCCACCCCAGGGCAGCCTCAGCTCCTCTCTCCCTTCTGCTGCTTCCTAGCCCCTTGGGTGCATAAGGACACACTGGCACTGAGAGCATGCAGAGTACAGATGCCTGGACCTGCTCATGCTCACAGTAACTCTTTCAAAGGTCAGGGTCCCACTCACGGTCACACTGCTGTGAGTCAAGTCAGGGGCCCCCACGTCTGGCTGTCCCCAGCACCTGGGTCTCTCCCTCTTCATGCTAGAATCCCTGTGTGTTGCTCTGGGCCCACAGTAGCCTCCCTCCTCACTGGAAGGAGTTCCCAGCTTGACTCGTCTCTCCACCACAGGCCTGTGTCAGTCACAGGTACTGTGGGCCCTTAGTAGAGAACAGCTGTGCTGGTCCCTAGGAGAGATGCTAAGTTCTGTGGGACATAACTGCCATGAGTGACCAGAAGTATTGGTGGATGAAGCATTCAGCTGCCATCAGGGTAACAGGCTTTTCCCCCATGGGTATTAGTGGGATCACACTAGCCATGATGCCCATGCCTGGCCATGGAGGTCATCCTTTCTAACAGTGAAAAGCAGAAACCATGTCCTCTGAGTTCCTTGCCTTTGGCTGACCAGTGCCTTTCACCTTGTAGCTGCGGCATGAAGCTGAACCTGGACTATCTTCTGGAGATGCTCTGGGAGTACTTAGCCCTGACCTGCATCTACACTAAGAAGAGAGGACGTGAGTCAGTTAGGGTACCACTCAAGAAATGGCTAAGCATCACCCTCCCTAGAGAGTTGCCAGCCTGTATACACCTCTGAGACCTGGCCCAGCTTGCCTGTGAGAACAGGGTGCCACTGTCTTTCGCCAGGGCTGGTGGAGACTTTGGACTGAGCCCTATGGCAGGGAATACTGAGTGACTGGGCTGCTGGTCTTGAGGCTGCCGTGGGTTCCCCACTGGCCACAGCAGCCTCCAGCCTCCTGACCTCCCTCTGTAGCAGCAGGCCTTGCATCAGGAACTTTAGGAAACTTTTCCATGTCCACATCTCATACAGACATACATACTCACAGGCCCCGGGGAGCCAGCTTCTGAGTTCTGGGGAGTTTCTGTCAACCTGACCTAGGTGGTGAGGGAAGAGCTACGGCTTCCCTACCTAAACTCCAGCAGCCACTTGGCTTTGGCCCATTCGTTCTAGAGGCTCCAGGTGTTTCCATGAGCACTGTCACAGCTGACAGAGTGGCAGGCATGTGAGCTCTGCACTTGGATTGTAATTTGCTGTTAAGGTCAGAGTTGTAGCAGGCAGCACAAGAATTTATACTGAGGGTGTATCAGACAGCAGGGGCCAAGGTAGGCCAAGGACAGATCAGAAGGGCCCCTGCACAGTCCACTGTGAAGAGGAGTCCCAGACAGCACAGGCCATGACTGGTTGTCACTCCCCCATCTTTTACCCACAGAAAGGCCTGACTTCACAGACGCCATCATTCTCCGGAAAGGGGCCTCTGTAGAGCATGTGGTGAGTTGTGTCCTCCCCAGCGGGGGGCCTGGGAGCTCGGGGGGCTCTGGGGGATCTATTTTCCTGGGACCCTCACAGCAGGGCAGGCTCCAGAGCTAGCCCAGGGCTGTATCCATGCCACCCCTCCTGCACCTCAGGCCTCCATCCCTCTCTGTGAGGTGGGTGGTACTCCTTGTCCCCACGAGTAGTGAGGGGGTCATACTGAATGAGGGCAAGAGAATAAAGCTCTTGGCAGAACTCCTGGCACTGGGTAGATGCCAGTGAGCAGGGTCATGTCACCCTATTGTCAGCACTATAGGCCACTTGGGGCCCACAGCCCCTGGCCATTCCAGCATTCAGTCCGGGAGAGCTACTGCCCCTGATGTTTGTATGTAGTTAGTCAACCTGAGTTTCTCCAGTGGACCTGGAGCAGTGAGTGAGAGACACCCTCAGACCTACTTCCACCCTCCTACCTCGTGGCAGAGCTGGCCAGAGCTCAGCGCGGTCGCCCCCTGTGTCCTCAGCCCCTAGCCTAGCCTGGCCTGTCCCCTCCTCCCCACCCTCTGTTCAGGGCGGCCTTGGCTGCTTCCTTCGCTCCGCACATTGATTACATGTATGTATGTATGCATGTGTGTGTGTTTTGAGACAGGGTCTTGCTGTGTAGTTCAGGGTGGCCTTGACCTCACTATGTAGCCCAGACTGGCCTCAGACTTACTGTGGTTCGTCTGCCTCGGCCTCCCAAGTACTGGGATTACAGGTGTGTGCCACCATGCCTGGCTCTCGGCACACATTGAGGGTGAACACAGGACACAGCAGCATGTAGGGGGTGGCACTGAGGTCGCCGGGCAGGTCACACAAGGTATACGGGCTGACCTGTGGAGAACAAGGTGGGGTACTCCAGTCAAGGTACCCCGGGCTCAGGGAGTAGGCAGGTACTTCTCCCTGCCCCAAATTCTGTTGCCTGAATGTGACCCTATAGGAGCAGGTGATGGCTGGAGCCCAGTGGGGCATCGGATCACACGGCCATGTTCCTTAGCGCTTATTTTCTGAGGCTTTGTTCTCCTCTAGTTCTCCTCTCAGAATATATTTCGGAGACAAGGGATGCTGTAAGACCCAGCCGTCCCTGCAGTCACTCAGAACAGTAGTGACTGAGCCCGTGATCTGGTCTCACGCTCAGCCATTTGGCAAGCCCAGACCAAGGCCTCTGTGCTAGCCTCAAGGTGCTTAGACAGATGGGGCCAAGCAAAGTCACATCACCCTCAGAGTCCAGGCTTGAAATTTAGCAGGCAGGCCTGAGCCAAGCACTCTCTGGAGTCCCCTCAGTCCTCACAAGGAGCTCCGTGCTGGACGCCCTGTTCCACAGGCTGTTCTGGGACCTTTTAGCGGCAGGGCCCTCTGCTTGGAGTCCAGCAGGCCGCAGACACAGGTTCTAGCCATTCCCAGGGTCACCTTGAACTCCTAGGGGAGTTTCATCTCTCTCAGGCCCAGCTGCTGGCCTAGGAGGATGTGGGGCTTTAGCCGTGCCTAGCAGGAAGGTTGGGCCTTGGGAGGGGAATGGTGGGATAAATAATGGGAAGAGCAACCACAAAGGCTCAGAGGCAGCAGTGAGGGTGGGGACTGGACAGACAGTCGGCCTGGCACCCCAGGGTGAGAAGAGGCTGGGGGGTGGGAAGGGCTCTGGAAGCTGGACTCAGAACCCCGACTTTGTCCCAGCAAGGCTTTCCTTCAATGATCACCTCCTTCCTTGCTCACCACCTCCAGGTTCCTCTTCCCAGGACACTAAGCTGGCTCTGGTTCCACAGAGTATAAGTAAAGGGCCTTCTCCTGCCTGGGGAGTTACAGCCCAGATGCTGATTGGAGACCCAAAGTAGATGAACAACCAAATCTGAAGCCAGGCAACCGCTCCCCCACCCTGTGCCTGTTTCCCAGCCCAGGGATTACAGTCCTCAGGCGTCAGCACACATCCAGCCCTAACCCTGGCACCCTGGTGAGAGCTGGTGGGGTGCAGCTCTCAGAGCTGTGCTTACTAGGTTCGTGGTGAGGGGCCCTGGTGCAGGGGCTGCAGGAGGGCTGCAGGGGGAGGCATAATAGCCTCCAAGGGGAGACAGTCTTTCTGTCCCCAGCACATCTTCCACCTTTCTTACAAATGTGGCCTTTTGGGATGACATTCCATTCTCCACCTAATACTAGAGGGGTGAGCACTGGGAAATACTCTGGCATGAAAACCATAGAGAAAGCTCCATGGCAAATGGTTCCCAGTAAAAACACTCAGCTTCATGTCAGGGGCCTGAGGGTATGGTACAGCCTATGGCAAAACAGAGCTCATGTCCTCTTGGCCTTGGGGGCAAGCACTGACCTACTGCTCCTGCAGCCTTTGGGGTTTCAGAGGAATCCAAGGGACTGTGTGGCCTGCTTTTTAAATTTCACCAGTGAGGTTAACTTGAGGGAAAGTAGCATGCTGAATGGAATTTAAAGACTAATTTGCAGGGGAAAGCTGACTTCCAGGCCATCAGTTCTGGTTTTTGGTTTTGTTTTTTTTTTAAAACCAGGAATCGAAGTCAGGGTCTCATGCTTGCCAGGTAGGTGCTTATACTACTCAGCTACATCCCCAGCCTCATTTTTTTGGTTTGGTTTTGTTTTGGTTGAGACAGGGTTTTGCTATGTAGCCCAGGCTGGCCTTGAACTTGCAGCAGTCCTCCTGCCTCAGACTCCTGAGTGCTGGGATTACAGGCGTACACTGTCATGCCCAGCGAGGCCATCAGTTTTTATTACACTGTGGCCCAGGAAAATGAAAGTGAGAAGTAACTGTTGTGGGTACGTGTGCACGTATCACTGTTGTTGCTGTGTGTGCTGCTCTGTGGCTTCGTCACCCGAGGAGACCATCATCAGGGGCTTCCCATACACACTAGGGGGAAGTGTCCCACAGGCTGGGATCTGTAGGACTTGTGGGCCCATGGAGGAAGAGGAGCTCCTTCCACAGTCTGCTGCGACTGCGCCATACGGGCAGCAACCAGGGTCCACATTCTGAGGCAATTGCTGGCTGCTGCTGCTAGGATCTTCCAGCTTCCCGACTATACTGGGACTCCTTTGACCTTCATCCCTATCCAGGAATCTGGGGTTCAGGGTGACAGAGGGGTGGGGATGTGACATGCAGGAAGCTGCAGGCCACGGCTGAAGCCAGGAGCTGTGACTCCAAGCTGAGGGAGGTCTCCTGACAACCCCCAGCCCATTCCAGAGGGCCTGCAAGGCTGCAGTGCAGGTGAGGCAGGCAGAAGGCTGCCAGTTGAGGGAACATTCTGTACCAAGCTCTGAGCAGACCTGGGAGAAGGCATGCCAGAGCCCCTGCAGCCATGAGTAAGAGGCCGCATGGGAGCGGGGCGTGTGGCATCCTTGACTCCCCTCCTCCCCTGCGCGTAGCGTGCACTCAGGGCTTTGTGCAGCCCACTCAGGTGCGGCTGTGCAAAGCCTCATCTTCTGCTTTTGTCTCCTGTCTTCTAGTGCCACCGCATCCACCGGTCCCTTGCCAGCCAGTTCAAGTACGCCCTGGTGTGGGTGAGTCCTGGCAGGCCTTGGGCCCAGCCCTTGGGTTAGGCTGAGAGCAGGGCCTTTGTGCTATGCGTAGCATTCCTGTCCTTGCACTCGGGGACCCTCCTGTCTGTGTGTCCTGCCCCCTGGACTGTACGTGCTGACCCAGGCTGGATGCAGGATTCAGGATGGTCAGGGTGCTAGGGGTATCCTGCTGTCAGAGCCTGGTGGATCACCAGTCTGGGGCCCCCATTTTCCTCCGGCCTTGACCTGCCTAAGTCACCCCGCGCTTGCTCCAGCCTCAGCCAGTCTGGAGGCTGACGTGGCTCCTCTGCCCCTGTTCCTGCCCAGGGTACCAGCACCAAGTACAGCCCACAGCGGGTGGGCCTAACCCACACCATGGAGCATGAAGATGTCATCCAGATCGTGAAGAAGTAGCAGCCTGTTGAGCTGGACTTGTCTCCTGGGGAACCATCAGGACCCACCAAAACCCAAACAGGAAAAATACAACTACATGTACCCCAGGAGGGGTCCTGCCCATCTCTCCTGTTTCTAGAAGCTTCTTCAGTAGGCAGATGGTGAAGAGTGTGGGGTGAGGTTGGGGGCTCAGGCTGTGCCAGGGACATTTCCCGTGTGCCTGACCCCTCTGATGGGGTTCTTATCCTGGCCCCTTTGGACACTGAGAGAGCAAGTTACACACTCATTCCCCCACCAGGGCCTAAAGCCAACGGAGGCTCAGTACTGGGGTGGGAGCCGGGCCTGCCTGGGTCCCTGAGGGCACTTCATTTCCTCAGCGCCTGCTGGCTTCGCTGGCACTCAGGGACTTGAGTCCCCGTGGCGGGAACCAGGTCATGCTCCCCACAGCCCGAGTGGTCCTAAAGTGCCTCCCCTCTTAACCCCTCGTAGGGCAGTCCCTGCCCAGCACAAAGCCCAGGACCCTGGCTCTGCACATCCAGGGTACGCATTGCCAAGTTTGGGCTCTATTTTCTCTCTAAGCCCCATGATCTGTTTTCTTTTCTGAAATAAAGGATAGAAAATTATTCCTGTCCAGACAGGGAAACTTTAAACTTGGACCCTGTTCCTAGGTAGAATAGGGAGGTGGGGAGCAGCGGTGCACCTGGCCGTCAGCAAGTGGGTGTGGCCTGGGCCCTTGGACAGACCCAAACAGGGTGGCTAGGAGAAGGCAGGGTCTGCCCTGACCCAAATGGGGGACAGTTCCAGGAGGGTCAGCCAGGGGCTGCTGATGCCTGGTATGCCCGTCTGAAGATCAGGCCTAGCTGCCAGCCTGGGAAGGATCCACAGGAGTCTCTCACTTCTCTGTGAGTGCTTACATTCCTGTGACCTCAGGCCAGAGGTGGAGGGGCCTGCTGTGCTGCCTAAGGACTGCTGTGCCATTGCTCTGTGGGAAGCTACAGAAGCACTGAAAATTACACAGCTATGAGTCCAGAGCACAGGGAAGGCCTTCTGTAGCAGTTGTGCCTCTGGAGGTAGAGGGCACAGGCTTTGTGCAGCTATAAGGAGGGGTCGAGGAAGGACTTGGGCGAGACTGGAACTGGAGCGGGCCCACTGCCCAGCTTTCTGGGCTGGTCCCTGCTGCCATCAGCTGCTCACTTCTTTCCAGAGACAAAACAGGAATAATAGACATCATTAAATATACATGGGCCCAGGCGGTTGGCGTGATGGGCTGGGCCTCCTCACCCTCCTGTAACAGAGCTGCTCAACTGGCTGTGTTCCTGGGCCAGACAAAGGACCCCCATCAAGCGGCATGCAGGCAGGGAACAGGCTACGGGACCCAGGTAAGGGGACTCAGGATTTTGGGGGTCTTCCACTGACCTCCCAGGTCACGGGGAGAAGAAGCCAGGGCAGCAGAGCTGAGGCCTTCCCCTAACTCACTGTGAGGCCCTTCTCTGAGCCACACTGCCTTCCGTTTTCAGGTGTAATGCCCCCTTGGTGATGAGGATGCCATGACAGATAAATAAATGCTTGATGTCTTACTTGGCATCCCTGTCCTCATGCCCTTAGCTTGGCCATAAAGAGCTGAAGGAGGATTTCTGTTAGGGTGACAATCATTCCCACTCCTGGCCTTCGAGGTAGGGCCTCAGCCCAGGGAGAAGTCAGGAGGGCCCTGAGCTCATACATTGGATCCAAGCCTGTTCTGCCCTGCCCAGCCAGCTGAGAAAGGGTGACAGATGCAGGGAGAGTTCTGGGGACCTCAGACTGAGGGCTCAGGCCCATGGCTCCAGCCACATGTTGCTATCCGAGGGTGAACTTTTTCTGGGCTCGCTCTGTGTTGGGGATCAGAGACACTTCCATGAATTGTGCCTTGGGCTTTCTGGGTCTGTGATCAGTGTGGTTGTACTGTGTCAGACAGACTGTTCAGCTGTACATGCCCGAGTCAAAGAGGCATGGCAGCTCAGTGGCCTTTGGCTGGGAAGCTCCCCAAGCAACCTCGAAGGTCCCCAACCCAAGGAGAACTCCAGGGCCGGGCCTGCTCCTGTTGGCCACCTTGCTCCCATCACCCACCCACCCCCGGCCATCACAGGAGGGGCCTGAAGCTTCAGAGCTCGTCCCCAGGCTGGTTCCCCAGAGGACAGCGTGGCCTTCAGCTTTAGAAAACCCCTGTGTAAAGAAGCTAGGGGAGGAACATCTGTGTGTCTGTCCCACGTCTGTATGTTCATTCTCCATGTCCCTCCTCTCCAGGTTAGATTATACAGTTAATCATCTCAACCCTCTTTGGCAAGAAACTCCGGGCCCATCGACCCTCCTCAGGAACTGGGTATCACCCTCACAGCCCCCTCCAGCCTTGCACCCACTTCCACCTCACTTGCTGTGGAGTCCTGGCCTGAAAACTCATCCTCCCCAACCACCCACACTCATGGAGGCCAGGGCCAGGTCACCTCACCTGGACCTCATTTCTCAGATCACTCGGTCTTCCTCTCTCTGTCTTGTGTCACTCTCTCTCCCTCTCTGTCACCGGGATCTGTCCAGGTGATTTGGCACTTTATCTTAGCTAAGGCTCCCATGGCAGAACACCACAGCCCTGGTGGCTTCAAAAACAGAAAGCTCTGGAGGCTGAAAGTCTCAGATCAGGTCTGGGCTGGGCTAGTTTCTCCTAGGCCTCTGCCCTTGGCTTCAGATGGCTCTTCACTGTGTGCTCTTGACAGCCTTTTCTCTATGCACCTCTCTCACCTAGGTTAGGAGTCCCAGGTGAATCTGCCCCTCTGGCCACCCCAGGCCCAGCGTCCTCACCTGTCAGCCCTCCAGCATGCCATCTGAACAGCCTGTGGTGCTACACATTGTTAAACAGTGACCTCCTGTCCTCATGCTGGGGATGGAACCCAGGGCCTCCCACATGCAAGTAGCTCTGCAACTGAGCTGCACCCCAACCTCCAGTGACCACTTTTAATGCACATTGTTGGCAAGCTGAATGCAGCTGGCTTTGCCCCTCCCAGCCTCCTCTCTGCATCTGACCCTTGAGCCAGACCATCATGTCCCTTTCCTGGCCAGTTCCCATCCCCTGCGTCTGTCTTGCCTGGCCTCCAGGATATCTGTCCCTCCAAGTTCCAGGCCTGGGAACAACCATGTCTGTGATTCTGTGATGCGTTCTGCCTCCATCACCCCAAACCTGTGTCAGGCAGACATGTCCCACACCACCCACCCCACCTCAAAGGACATTCTCTAGCTTGTCCGGCTGCACATAGCCAAGCCTCCTGCCTGCTCTCGCCCAGCCCCTCCTACCCTCAAGGGCCAGCCTGTTGGACTCACCACTGCCTGTCCCAGCCAAGCCTCCTACCTTTCTCCTTGCCCTCATGGTTCAGCTCCTCCCCTAGCTTCCTGCAGTGGTCCAGGAATGGTTTTCCAGGCCTCTTTCCAAGAAGCAAAATAAGCAGTGGTTGAAAGTACACTGAAGCTGGGGATATAGCTCAGTGGCGCAGTGCCTGGCAAGTGCAAGGTCCTGAGTTCAAGGCCCGGTACAAAAAAAGAAAAGAAGGAAAGTACACTCAAGCCAGACTAGGCTCAAATCCAGTTTCCAAGCGTGTGGCCTCAGGCCACTTACTAAACTTCTCTGAGCCTGTCTCAACTGTAAAGTGAGAAGGACAGTTGCAGCCACTTGGGGGGTCATGATAGCCGAGTGAGGGGTTCTGAACCTCGGGCTGCAGCCAGAGTCCCCATCACATCCTCGCCGTGGGCTCCCGGCTGAGTGGTCTAACCTCTGAGACAGAGCCCTTCATAAGGGGAGGAATGCCCACCTCATACCTGTGAAAATCTAGCCAGATGTTCCAGTGCCTAGCCTAACACATAGAAACTCTTGGCAGTGTTGGTTATTACTACTTCTAAAATGCAAATCTGGTCACAACACACCTAAAAGCTTACAACTCTGCTACTTCAGAGATAGAGACCAGAGTCCTGTCGCAGCCCCCACAGCCTCATGGGGCCAGTCCCTGTCTGCTGCTTCGCATGCCAAGACCTCTTCCACCCAGGACTTTCCCTTAAGCCCCTCTCACCACCCGGTCTTTGTACACGCTCCTCCATCTACCGGGAGCACTGTCCGCTCTTCCACTGATTAACTCTCATCCTTCAGAGCTCGGCTCAGGGCCACGCTCTTCAGGGCGCCTTCCTGGACCTCTGGGGTGGTGCTGGCCCGCCCAGGGTCATCTCAACCTTCACAGCTCTTCTGGATGTTAAGGTCTGTGACCTTAGGAACTCTGAGGGCAGAGGCCACGCCTTGCCCCACTCAAATCCCTGTGAGCTCCCAGCACACAGGACAGTGTTTGTTTGGCACGTGGTAGTTACATAGCCGGGATCTGAGGGAGGGATGAGTAAGACACTTGCTCCGATACTCCTCAGCACCTGCAGCAGGGGCTGGGACCTGTAAAGGGATGTGCAGCTCAGGAGTCACCAGAAAAGGAGCAGGCATTGCCAGCTGCTAGCTTAGGCCTCAGAGACCAGGATGGATTAGTGGGCAGGCCTTGCTGCAGCAGCCACCAAGACCACCTTCCAGAGCACAGAAGGCAGTGTGAGCTATCATAATAAGCGCCAGCCAGCCAGCCCTGTACCTGCTCTATATATCCCTCAAGGTTCCTGTCAGTCCAAGGAGGAGGAGGTACCAGCAGAAGAGACCAAAGCTTAGAGGCTATATGACTGGCTCAGGGTCAGATCTAGGCAGGGAACGAGACCCTTGACTGCACAGCTCCACAGGCCCTGGATTCCATCTCTGGGTTCCTGTGCCTTTGCACAGTTGGGCCTGCTTCTATGAACATGTTTGGGCAGTGGAGCTTCAAAGCAGAAAGATGCCTACCTACAGGTTCAAGGCAGGACTTAGGCTAGCCTGGTTACTCCTGGTCTCTCTCTTGAGCAAACACCAGGCAGCCAGGGACCTTCCACTGGGGACAGGTGGGAGGGGACTGGGAGGTTTCTGAACCTGAAGGGACAACCCTGATTTCTTTGTGCCTCAGTTTCCTCAAATGTCGCATGGAGGCAGTGCTGGGTTGGGAGTTGGACTCTGGTTTCAGGTCCTGACATTCTGGGGATCCTGTCTCCAATTCCCTTTTCCCCACTTCCTTGTTTTTCTGTTTTTATTTTCTACTTTTTCCGTTAAGTGCTACTTTTTTGTATGTTCATTTGAATCAGAACACATTTGTATGATTTAAAAATCAAATAGATATAAAAGGTTTACATTCAAATGACCAATCGCATTCATTTCTTACGTATTTTCAGTATTTTTATATGTAAATAAAAATTACATTTCCCTGTCCACTGATACAGCATCCTACAAAAAGAATGGCCAAGGGGTAAGTGCTATGGACAGTAGGTGCCTGCATTCCACTTCCTTTAGGGACAGAGCCGGAAGGTGGCTCCCCAGCAGGGCACAGACACTATCAGTGTGCCTGTTCACAGCCGTGTCCCCTGCCATCCAGGAGTGCCTCTGGGCGGGTGCTGCAGCCAGGCATCCAGTGTGGCCTGTTCGCTGCCGGACTCCTCAGCCTTCAGCACCCTATGCAGCCATTCTGTGTCTGCACGAGGCGCGTGAGGAACCCTGTTCCCGTGGTCCTTTCTCTTCCTCTATTTCTCCCATCTCTCCTTCCTTTTCCCTCTTGTGACAGGTTGATTCAATGTAGAATCCACCCCATACCATACGCCCACTGAGGTGCCCAGTGCTGTTCCAGGTGTACTGCAGCTCAGTGCTTACACAGTACCTGCTGCACAGCATGATTCTCCGAGAATGAATGAACAAACAAATGACCAGGCACAAGAGTGCTGGCTACAAGACCTTCAGAGATAACCAGGTTGACTGAAGAATCCGGGTAGGGTCCCAGAGACATGGCCTGGGTGGCCTTTACTGGCACATCAGAGAAAAGTCCTGTTGGAGGCCTGGCTGTATCTGTCTTGTTCAGTGGCTCAGTCAGGACCTAGAACTCCTGGCTGGACCAGGCTCTAGGTCAGCTCAGCCAGGCCCCTGCCTCCACCCAAGCCCCTTCTCCCTACTTGGGTGATGGCCCAACACCTAGGAACTTAAGTGGGCAGGATGCCTGACTTGGAAAGCTGCTATGGATCCTGCTGGGATGGGTTCTGCCCTCTCAATCTAAGTGGCCTTAAGTCACTTTATCTTTCCAAATCTGGGCTTCCTCACTTAGAAAATGGAGTTAAGACGGGTTCCTATCTCACAGGCCTGTTAAGAGGATCCCATGCGATCCCTTTGGGTGACATGCCTGGCCCAGGCCTCCCTTTGGAAACCAGCGCCCAGAGGGCAGGGGCAGGGGCGGATGTCAGCCTGTCTGAGTTCAGAAAGACCAGCTCCTCGCCCTTTGTTTTTTCTCATAAAAGCAGCAACAGCCAGGGAGGTGGAAAAGTGGGCAGCATAGGAAGAAGTGACGGGAACACTGGCCATACCCTCAAATTCCACACAGCAGAAGCCCCACTTCCTGCATACCCCTGCCCAGAAAGCCACCTGATCACCCCAGTTTCTACCCAGCACCCTGTCCACTCCCAGAGGTTACCTACAGCAGGCAGCCCCAGCCCTAGACATGGCCCCTCTGAGTGGTTGGTCTCCCACGGGTTCTCATGTCAGGGAGGAGAGGCAGAATCACACGAAGAGGCAGGACAGTGCAGTGTGCAAGGAGAGTCAGGTGGGGGTGAGCACCTGCTGAGTCCCCCTGACCCCCCCCCGCCCCACTCAGTGATATGGCGGCCAGGCTCTCCCAGATGCATTATTCAGCTGCTCAGAGCGCACCAGCTCCTGTTACACTGACCACAGCACCTGTCCTGCCCACTCCCCTCCTTGCTCGGAGGGCCCGTATTCCCCTCCCATATGACTTGATGGGCTCTGACACACCCTGAGCTCAGAAGACCCTTTAGTACTTCAGACAGTGCAAGGGTGCTGCATGGCCAAGGAAAGGTTATGTGCCCTCTCTGGGGGCCCAGTGACCCAAGCATCCAGTTAAGCCGGCTGAGACACAGGGAAGGCCTGAGCAGAGTCAGCACAGTTGTTGCCATGGTGATCCAAGGCCAGGACATTCCCCCAGCACCGGCCTCCCCAGACTGCCCTGCTTGGTAAATAACACCCACGAACTTTCCACTGCTGCTTGAAGGCGAAACCCAAGGCGGCTGCTCAGGAGATGAATTACTGATCCGCCCTCCCAGAATGCTGGCCCCGTCCTTTCCCAAGCCACTCTGGCCAGTCCTGGCTGTTGAGAGACAGGAGGCCGTGTGTCCAGCTCCAAGGCAAGGACACCTAGCAGCTCCTGTGTCTCCCAGGTCCCTGAACCCTTGAGAGAGGCCCCAGGCACTAGAAACAGGAGGCCATCATGGCGAAGGAGGACGAAGAGGATAAGAAAGCCAAGAAAGGGAAGAAGGGGAAGAAGGCCCCAGAGCCTGAAAAGCCCAAACGGAGCCTGAAGGGTACATCTCGGCTGTTCATGGGCTTCCGCGACCGCACGCCCAAGATCTCCAAGAAGGGCCAGTTCCGGAGTGCGTCCACCTTCTTGTGGGGCCTCCACACCGGCCCCCAGAAGACCAAACGCAAGAAGAAGGCCCGCACGGTCCTCAAGTCCACGTCCAAGCTTATGACGCAGATGCGCGTGGGCAAGAAGAAGCGGGCAATGAAGGGCAAGAAGCCGTCCTTCATGGTGATCCGTTTCCCCGGCCGGAGGGGCTATGGCCGCCTCCGACCTCGAGCGCGGTCACTCAGCAAGGCATCCACCGCCATCAACTGGCTCACCAAGAAGTTCCTCCTCAAGAAGGCTGAGGAGTCTGGCAGTGAACAGGCCGCCCTGGACGCCTGGCTGAAGCGCTCTGACTCCCGCATGGGCTCCCAGAAGCTGCCCTTCCCATCTGGAGCTGAGATCCTGCGGCATGGAGGCCGGCTCCGCAGGTTCCCCCGCAGCCACAGCATCTACTCCTCTGGGGAGCCCGTAGGCTTCCTGCCTTTCGAGGACGAGGCTCCCTTCCGGCATGCGGGCTCCCGCAAGTCGCTGTATGGGCTGGAGGGCTTCCAGGACCTGGGCGAATATTACGACTACCACCGTGAGGGCGACGACTACTTCGACCAGCAGTCACTGCACCGCTACGAGGAGCAGGAGCCCTACCTGCCTGGCTATGGTCCCTATGGCCCAGCCTGGCCGCCCTATGCTGACTACCCCTACAGATACGCACCTGAGGACCCCTACGAGTACTACCTCCCCGACCCCTATGGCAGCTACTTTTTCCCAGGCCACGGCTATGGCTACGATGACTACGAGCCCCCTTACGCGCCCCCATCTGGGTATTCGTCCCCCTACAGCTACCAGGATGCGCTCGAGGGCGAGGCCTACCCCTACAGCCACTACCTGGATCCCTACGCGCCACATGACGTGCCCTACCCACCCTATGACCTGCACCCACCCTATGACCTGCCCTATGAGACGCCCTACGATGTGCCCTACCTTGACCCCTACAGTGTCCCCTACACTGTCCCCTATGCTGAAGGCATCTACGGTGGAGGGGATGAGGCCATCTATCCACCAGGGGTGCCCTACGCTAACCCGGAAGAGCCGGCCTTCGCGTACCCCTGGGTACCACCGCCCATCCTGTCGCCCCACAACCCATACGCCCACCCCATGGATGACATCGTGGAACTGGAGGAGTCGGAAGAGGCCAGCGAGGAGCAGCGGGGCACGTCCTTCCGCCTGCCGAGCTCTGCCTTCTTCGAGCAGCAGGGCATGGACAAGCCCGCCAGGTCCAAGCTGTCCCTCATCCGCAAATTCCGCCTCTTCCCGCGGCCGCAGGTGAAGCTGTTCGGGAAGGAGAAGCTGGACGTGCCCTTGCCCCCCTCCCTGGACATCCCGCTGCCCTTGGGGGATGCGGACGAGGAGGTGGACGAGGAGGAGATGACCCCGGCGGCCATGCCGCCCTACGGCCACCCCTACTGGGCCTTCCTCACACCGCGCCAGCGCAACCTGCAGCGCGCACTGTCCGCCTTCGGGGCCCCCCGCGGCCTGGGCTTCGGCCCCGAGTTCGGCCGCCCAGCGCCTCGCCCGGCCACGTCGTTGGCGCGCTTTCTCAAGAAGACGCTGTCGGAGAAGAAGCCGGCCCCGCGGCTCAGGGGCAGCCGGCAGGCACGCTCGCGCGGCCCCGCCGTCAGGGAGGCGGCCTACAAGCGCTTCGGCTACAAGCTGGCGGGCATGGACCCCGAGCGGCCCAACACGCCCATCGTGCTGCGGCGCGCGCGGCCCCAGGCGCGCAACAACAACAACTCTCACCGCGCGAGCCCGCCCGCGCCCGCGCCCCGCGCCCTCGCCCACTGGAGCGCGCTGCGCGCCCCGCCCGGGCCCCCGCGGCCCCCGAGCCCCGGCCCGCCGCCCGCGCCGCCCTTCTCCCCGCCGCCGGCCCGCCTGCCCCCGCTCGCCTCGCCGTACGGCTCGCTCCGCCGCCGCCCGCCCCCCTGGGCCGCCCCTGCGCGCGCGCCTCCAGCCCCGCCGGCGCCCTGGTGGGGCTTCGCGGAGCCCCCGCGCGCTGGCCCAGAGGCGCCCCCCGACCTGCTGGCCGTCCCCGTGCCCCGGCCCTCGTTCCGGGGCTCGCGGCGCCGCGCAGGGGCGGCCTTCGGCTTCCCTGGGGCCTCCTCACCCGCCTCGAGGAGGCGAGCCTGGCGCCCCCTGCCCTCGCCCCAGCCTTCGCTGAGGAGCCTGCCAGGCCCAGGCTACCTCTCGCCCCTGGGGCCCCTGTCCCCGCAGCTGTCCCTCCGCAGGGGCCCATTCCAGCCGCCCTTCCCACCCCCGCCTCGCAGGCCTCGATCGATGCGGGAGCCCTTGCCCCCACACCGAGCTTCTGGGCGCCTGGGCCCGCCACGCTCGCCCGTGCTTGCTTCGGCCCGCCCACCCTCTCCCCCGCCTCTGCTGGGCCCTGGTCCAAAGCAACGATCCCTCAACTTACCCTCAAGCCTCCCGCACGCGTGGCGGCGCCTCAGTGAGCCGCCCACCCGAGCAGTGAAGCCGAGAGTGCTCCAGCCCTTCCCCCTGCCTTCCCGCCTGGGGTCTTGGGGCGTGGCTGCCGGGCCCCCGGAGCGCAGGGACAGCCAGCAGGAGCCTGAGGACTCTGACACACCCTGGACCGTGCCTCCACTGGCCCCCACCTGGGACGTGGAATTGCCTCCCGCCCAGCGCCCACCCTCCCCCTGGCCCGGAGGTGTGGGTAGCCTTGGAGGCTTTTCCAGGCCATCCCGTCTGCCCAAGAATCCCTTCCTGCAGCACGTGGGCCCCCTACTGCCTCCTGCACCCCAGTCTGAGGACCCAACCTCGGACTCCATCGGTGTATTCTTGGGCAAACACCACGACCCAGGGCCTGGACAGCTCACCAAATCAGCCTCCCCAAGCCCTGAACATCCTGAAGAAGCTGCTCCCACAGAACCGCAGGCACAAACAGAGCCTGAGACTGGTACCCTAACGTCTCCCAAGGACGTGGCCCCAGAGCAGAAGATGTTAAGGGTCAGCCTCTCATACCCACTGACCTCATGTGGCCAGGCAAGGGCCACGTGGCCACCATGGCGCCGCTGGAAGACACTGCCCAGGGCCCCTGCCCCCTTCGCACCCACTGGGCCCCCAGGGCCTCTGCCTAAGGCGGGTGAGCCGTCCCAGGCTCGCTCTGGGCGCTTTGCGGTGGTCATGCCTCAGGTTCGGAAACTGACTTCTTTCCAGCGAGCTGGGCCTACCACTCTGCAGACCTCGGAACAGCCAACTCCGGAACCTGAACATGGCCCAGAGCTCCAAGCCTGCAATCTGCACTGGCCTCGCCTCTGGCTGTGGACAGATGCCCACCTGCCTTGGCCACCAATATACACCCGCTGTCATTCTCACCACCTGGTTCCTGGAGCTGGCTACCTGTCCCTTAGGGGCCCCTGTAAAGGGGTTGACCCCAAAAGCTGGCTGAACAAGGTAGGGAGCAAGGCTTGGGGCTTCTGCTCAAGGAAACAGGGCAAGAGGTGGCCTGAGGAGCCCTGAGCAACCTTGGCAAGCTGCTTCCTGTCTGCCATCTTCAGGTTGGGAAGATAACCTGGGCTTCTCAGAGTCTCTGGGTTTTGCACCAGAGATGCCCATCAGGCAGACATATGGCAGAGATACAGGAAACTTCTCTGGGGTGCCTGTGGGGAAGGAATCGTTTTGGTCCATTCCGGCGCAGGTCCTGAATTGCCCTGCCCTGGTCCACCCCAGCCCAGGCAACCCCAGGTACCCCACAGAGGTTTCAGCCAAGCTGAGTGCAAAGGACAGGACTGGCCTGTTCACCCTGCCCCTCTCCCACATCCTTGCCCATGTCTTCACGCCTCCTACTGACCCCCAAAGTGCAGCCCTCAGGCTTCAGCTGCCTTGTGCAGACTCCTGGCTGAAGTATTCTAGACAAGGAGAGGAAGAGGGCTCGGTACCCAATTTTTCAGCCTCCTCAGGGCAAAGTGGAGAAACTGAGACATAGAAGCTGCACAGTGGATGTGTGCTAAATCAGGAGCCTGTGGTCCGGTTGGAGCCCATGTGGGGCACAGTGTAGGCAGCTTGCCTGGAGGGCTCCTCGAGTGTGCCTGGCTGCCACACTTGTGGTGGAACGCAGACCCCTGCTGGATGGCCCTCGAAGGAGGCGGATGGTCACCGGAGCCTCCCCTGGGACGCCGTGGGTGGGCGGGGCAAGCAGGGCGGCGGGGTTTCTCAGCCTGTTCAGACGGTGCCCCATGGAGCAGCCAACCAACTGGCCCTGACAATGGCGACTGGGGCAGCCTGGCTTTTGGGGGGACCCTGGCCCCGGCGGCGGGTGCCCCGCACCGTGTGGGCTGCGGCATTGCGGGAGCGGGGCGCAGAGCGCCCAGGGGTGAGGGGCAAGGATGCCTGGGCCCTCCTCACCCTGGAATACGTGAGTGGCTAAATTATTCAGGGTCTGTGGCAGCTGTGAGCACATGGGCATACGGGTGGGCCTGAAGCCAAGGCTGATAGGGTGATACTTGTGCCCTACTTAGCAGCCTTGTGATGGGCACGCAGCACACAGGGCCTCTACTGGTGTTCTCTTTCGTTGTCTGCCCAGGGAGGAGGGCAGCTGGGACGGGAAAGGCTGAGGGTGCACATATGTGTGCTCATAGATGTAGAGCCTTGCAGGCCTGTGTGTCTGGACATACATGTCTACCACAACCACTCATGATAAGCACGCATGTGCTAAGGTCTGAGCAGATGTGGCATCCTGGGTTATTCGTCTGCTGTCTGCATCTGTGTGCATGCACATGCATGCACACACACACACACACACACACACGCACACACACGTGTGCACATAAATGCACACTATGGAAACTCTGCAGCCCAAAGGTGGCATGAGGACTTCCATTCTCAAGTCCGCCAGGGTGGAGAGGACCCCAGCTCCCTGCCCAGGTGTACATTCCAATGGACACTAAGAGCATGTTCCTGCATGTGTGTGCCCCCAGCCAAGTACCAGTATCCACAGGCATGTGCAAGATCACAGGTTTGCATGGGAGTAGAGAGGCCACCACATGTGAGTCCACACCCAGGGGAACAATTCCGGGGCAGATTCCACCTTGGCCCCCTTGGAGGTTGCATGCATCAGGACACAGATGTCCGTGACATGGAGTCCAGACACAGAGTCTGCCAGAAGGAAGGGTCTCAGCCCAGGGAGTGCTGAGGTTGTGGGGCACAGATGTGTGTGTGTGTGTGTGTGTGTGTGTGTGTGTGTGTGTGTGTGCACATGCGCGTACGTCCAGGCAGGACACTTGGAGCTCACAGGGACTTGCCCCAGGGACACTCAGGCATTGAGGACAGACTCAAGTCCCTCTGCACGAGGGTTTGTGTTGTGTTTAAGAGGCCTGCAGTACCCAGCAGGGCTGGCCCTGAGGTTCCTTCCATCATAGTGGGAGCAGGTCTCAGGTCTGTCCAAGCCTGGCCCCCACAGAGGTGCTCCAGCCTGCCCACCCCCCCCCATCTCTCACAGATGCACTCCATCCGCAACCTGCCTTCTGTTCGGAGCCGCGACCAGAGCAGAGAGGACGGTGTGGAGGACATGACGCAGCTGGAGTGAGTGGGAAGGACTGGGGGGGGTCACTGGGGTCCCCACTCTCTCAGGCAGTGTCTCTTATCTACCATCCAGAACGTTTTCAGACCCACAGTTTCTCTGTCTGCATATGGGTGTCAGGAAATGTCACTAAAGGCCAAATATATGCCAAAGTCAGAGCTCTGTGAATCAGGCAGGCGTTAGCTCAAACTCCAGCCCTGTCACTAGCTGAGTCACCCTGGGCACATCACTTCCCCTCTGCATGCCTGTTTCTCATCCACAAGATGGGGTGGGAGGCTGGGACACTGGAGATGCCCCCCAAACATGAGAGCTGTGCTGCTCAGCTCTGTGATCCCATCATACTCCGCCTTCTTGTCAGCTACCTTCTAAGGTCCTCCAGTCCCCAGGGCAGTAGGCACAATGATCATGTTCACTGGACAGATTAAGAAACAAGCAGGCAGGTGTGGTGGCGCACACCTATAAACCCAGCACTTAAGGGGCTGAGGCAGGAGGATCACCATGAGTTCAAGGCCAACCTGGGCTGCCTAGTGAGTTTAAGGCCAGCCTAAACTGCATAGCGAAACTCTGTCTCAAAAAAAAACTAAGAAACTGATGCACAGCCTTGGCTACATAGACAGTTCAAGGCCAACCTGAGCTGCATAGTGAGACCTTGTCTCAAAACAAACAAACAAACAAACAAACAAACAAACAAAACTAAGAAACTGAGGCATAGCAAGGTAAAGTAACTTTCCCAAGGTTAGCATCCGAAACTGAAATTCAGGTCTATTGAGTGAGGCACTGAGTGGAGAGAGAGCCCCAGGGACACTACACTAACAACCAACTCCATGTTCTCCTAGAGACCTCCAGGAGACCACTGTGCTGTCCAATCTCAAGACCAGATTTGAGCGGAACCTCATCTATGTAAGCCCTGAACAGGGACGCAGCTGCCTGCTGGGGCCAGGTGGGAAGTAAGGTTTCTCCCATCCAGCCTGGAACAATGGCTTCTGGTTTGAGCTCTGGGAGTTCACCATTTTGGCATAGAATACTACAGCCTGGAACTATGAAAGTGGCGGTCCTGAGATAGTCTTAGAATGGTGGACACTAGGGACAAAGACATAGAGACAGGGAATCCAGAGATACAACAGGCAGACAGACAGACAGACAGACACACACACACACACACACACACACACATACATACTAGAGACCTTACAGATAAAACTTGCAGAGTCCTAGAATCCATTAAGTGGAGGTAGCCAAAGAGGTGAGAGGGAACCAGAGCCCTGGAGCCACAGAAGTTAGGGACACCCAGAGGGAAGTAGCTACTGTACATGCCCTGGGTGCCCCAACTCCAGGCAGCAGAGGTTTGACTTCAACATAAGGCAGATGTCCTGGAGCCTGGGCCTGACCCTAAATAAATTATGCAGCCACTTTGGCAGAATCATGGCTGTAGGGTTTGGCTGCCCCCACACCGCTCCCAGCCTCAGCCTTCGGGGTGCCGCAGGAGCTGCTAGAGGGATCTAGGTAGTCACACTAAGGCAAGGCAGCCAGACATCCATCCCGCTGGAAAGGGACCCCAGGCTCCCAGGGCAGGGGAGAAAGGGCCACACAGAGTCCTAGCGCTGAAGCCATCATCTGCCAGCAGACATACATCGGCAGCATCTTGGTGTCCGTGAACCCATACCAAATGTTCGGGATCTATGGGCCGGAGCAGGTGCAGCAGTACAACGGGAGGGCCTTGGGCGATAATCCCCCGTGAGTGTCTGCAGGGCTGGAGGAGGGGGCCGCCCTGGGGTTCCTCTCTGAGCTTGGCAAGTCCTGGGCTGCCCCTCAGCCGTGGGTCAGGGATGATGAGAGTGGGAAGCCCACCTAACCAACTCATAGTCTCTCCCCAGACCTGGCCATGGCCCTCCCTGCAAGCCAACTGGCTTAAGATGGGCATGGGTGTGGGCATATTTCCAGTAGGTAAGGGGTGGACGGAGTTGGCTGCTTGGCTGAATAGAGACACCCCACCATCACCACCACCACCCGCCCTGGGGAGGTTTCAGACCACACAAGTGAGGCTTTCTCTAGTGACATCTAATGGCCTGTCTCGACAGACACCTCTTTGCAATCGCTAATCTCGCCTTCGCCAAAATGCTCGATGCCAAACAGAACCAGTGCATAATCATCAGGTGAGCTGGGCTTCAGGTACCACTGAGCCAGCCATGCCCATATCCCTTCCTATGGAGGGTTGGAGTGAACCCAGGGGAGGCAGTAGAAGATTGAATGTCACTCTGCCCCTTTGCCTGGTCAGTGGAGAGAGCGGCTCTGGCAAAACTGAGGCCACCAAGCTGATTCTGCGCTACCTGGCTGCCATGAACCAGAAGCGGGACGTCATGCAGCAGGTAAGTCTGTCTGTTTCTTGCTTTGCCCACCTGTCCACCCCAGGACTTTCTGTCCAGCACCCTGCTGAACGTGCCTTCTGTGCTCCCTAAGAGGCAAGGCTCCTTGGCCAAACTTGGGCAGTGAGGAGGCCGCTTTGAGGAGGCTGGGCTAGGGCTGCTCTTTGTGCCATAAGTCTGAGGGAAGCTGTGGGGAGCTGGGAGGTGGTCACACTGAAGCGAGAAAGCAATCCACACATCCTGTGTCAGAGTAGAGCCCACACAGGCAGGGGGAGTCAGCCCATCTCTCCAGCCTGGCCTCACCTTCCCAGTTATAATCGCAGGGTCATTATAGTCTCACACTCAGAGGCCGTGCAGCCGCTAGCACTGAAGAGGCAGGACAGGTCTGAGGTGGTGGTGCATGAGGCCGGGACACAGCACATGCTGGCCTGGGGGTGTCAGAGGACACTGGGCCAGGGTCTATGCAGGACCAGAGCTCTGCTGATAAGGAGAACACTGAATCTTGAGAATGTCAGAAGCTTGTCCATTCCTTCAGTAGAAGTTTATTGAAGCTGGGCGCTGCAGAGGAGGCAGCAGCCACTCAGACAAACTTTCATCCCCTTGTGGGAATTTCGTTCTGGTGAAGCAGGCAGAAAGGAAAAAAAATATATAAGTACCTAGAAGCACATTATATACATGGTGTGATAAAAATGCAGTTAATGTTTAAATTTTCAGAAATGTGTCACAGTAAAACTCATTGCCACTGATCTCCCTCAGAATACTCTCTCTCACTCCAAATACACCTACCTCACCGTTCTTGCCAGCTGCTCAAGCAGTTCTGGAAGTCCTGTGTCATGCCTTGATTTGTGCTACCTCGATGCCCTGACTTCAAAATATTTGCTTTTCATGGTCGTGGTGACTTTTGGAAAGAGCCAGAAGTTGTTCAGTGCCCGATGCCGTGAATACGGTGGGCGCAGATGCACCATCGTGTTCTGGGTGGCACTCGGCAGCAGTATTCGCTGTCTTTGTTTGATGACACTTTGTGAAGACATCTGAGGACTTCCGGAACCAACACAGCAGCTGCCGCGAGCTGGGGGATACGCGCGAGGAGTGAGGAGTGTTTCCACGGGGAGGAATCCAATGTGTCTTTTACTGCGATAAATTTTTAAAATTTAAACGTTCACCATCTACTTTGACCGCATCTCATACTTGTGAAAGTGTGGTGTGTCGGGAGGAAAGGCAGGGAGGAGGGTGGAGAGTGCCGATGGCTGTGACCGTAACCGTGGTAGTCAGGCCGAGCCCAGGCCCAAGGAGGAGCGTGAAGGGGCTAAGAGCAGGGCACACACGAAGGTCCTGAGTTCCAGTGAGCTGGGGCACTTGAGGGACCGCAGAACAGCAGCACGGAGCCCAGATGAGGAGGGGCAGGGGCTCAGGCCACAGCAGTGGCCCTGCGTGAGGCTGGATATTGATGTGCATTAAAACCAGCTAATGATGGGCAGAAGGATCAGACAGAGACATAAGAGGGGGCTTAATCTAAGAGTGACCGCAGCTGTTCAGCCCCTGGCAGCGTGGAGGCAGGCAGGGCGGCTGAGGAGAGGGTTCGTTGAGAAGAAGTGCCCACCAGGTGTGGGAAACTGCGGCCTGGGAAGGGAGTTAACTTGCCTGATGACCCAAAGTGAGGCAGTGGAGGCACTGAGATTTGTAGCACATGGTAGAGAGCCGGAGGGAAAGTGGCTGGGCCTGGGCATTCCTGCAATAGCATAGCACAGATGTAAGAGTGTGGCCATCAGGCTCCCTTCTTCGCCGCAGCGCTGCCCTGCTTCCGTCATTGGACAGTTGGGCATGGCTGGGCCCTGGGTTTCCGACCTTGTTAATCTTCGCCCCATCCTCTCCCATGTGTGCCCATCATCCTCATCCGTCACCCATCAGTCAGCCAGATGGTGCCATAGGTGCCAGAGGACTCAGACCCTCTAGAGTCTCAGAAAAAGTCTCAGGGCTCCTTCTCCTTGGTCAGTTTTGGTCATGTGACCTTACTGAAGCTAATCCTGTAGCATGAGGAATGCTGTGTCCTGACTGGCTGATACCTGGGCCGTAGGGTCTGCCCCTCCACTCCTCATCCTGCCAGCCCAGGGTCCTCTGTTCTGGCGCCTGGCTTCACGCCCCACCTGTGCTGGGCGCTGCCAACAGAGAAGGGGCCCTCCCACCTTCAGGTGCCCTTGAGGGGCTCCCAGACTAAGGAATAGTATAAGCACTGAGGCCAACCTTTGGGGCTTTCAGTGATGACAAATGCAGGCCATGGGTTTGCTACCTCTGGTGTACAGCAATGCCCAGCCAGCCCCTGCCCCTTTCTGAACCTGTCTGTTCCTTCCTATACACTGGGCACAGCAAGTCTTGGACTAAACAGGATGGTGGGCAACAAATGGAGGGGCTGACACCACTCCCAGGCTCACAGGTGTGATTTCTGCACTGACCAGGCCTCCCCTGCTGCTAGGACTTCATCCTGAGGAAATGACTCAGGCAAAAAAAATTCCATATTCTTGCTAGCGCATGCTTTTCACTGTCCTGTCAGGGGTCCCACTCACAGCTTCTGGGATCCCTGGGCAAATCATGTCACTTTTCAAAGTGTCTGTTCAGAAAACTAATATGCAAAAACAGTGGTGGTATTAGTACTTAGTTCATGGGATATTTTTGTTATCAACGTTGTAGATCAATGGTCTGACTTGTAGTGGGTGCTTAACAGGGTGCTGTGATCAGTTGTGTGTCACCCGAGGCGGAACTGTCCATTAGATCCTTCACCTTTTTCATCCATTCAGTGGCCTACTGTGCACCAGTCCCGGGCAGAAGCTGGGACTCAGAGGTGGACAGACAGATTCATGTCATAGGAGCTAATATTTTGGTAGGAAGGTACACAGTACCCAAGAAAATAGGTGAGGAAGTGGAGCCTGACAAGGGTGCTGAGAGCTGAGAGGGAGAGGGTCTGGGTGGCCCGGGAGGCTTCTCTGATGGAGATGGGGGCCATGCAGACACAGAGCAGCAGCCTCCAGGCCTCAGGAACGACGTGCAAATGCCCTGAGACAGGAGTGTGCCTTGGTGTCATGTGAACAGTGAGGAGGACTGGACAGTGCAGGGAGGCGAGACAAGGACATGATGAGGCTGCCCAGGGCTGGATCTTGAAGGTCACAGAAAAATTAGTTTTGATCCTAAAGAAAGTGGGGACCTTGGAGGGAATGTGCTCTAAAGTGGATTTTCAAAGAGCCATTAACGGCCGTTGAGACAGCAGGAGAGGGCAGGTTCAGGGAGGAGGTCAAGGAGCACAGGGGACTGTTAGCCATGGACAGGGAGAAGAGGACATCCCCAGAGCCCTGTGGCAGGCAGACCTAGCAGATGGCAGCATCTTGGGGCCACACTGTATTCCCAAAACCTGAACACCAGGGGTGGGGCCGGGGGTTTGCATAAGAGGACTGGCTGGTTCCTCCTGGGTCCAGGGCTCCTTCCCAGTTTCCTGGGGGGGCGAGACGATCAGTCCCATCAGTAACCCGCTTCTGTTCCTGCCCTTTATTCTTTTGCCCCTTTGCTGGTGCTCCTGAAGATAAAGGTACTTGGAGTGTGTATGTGTGTATGTGTGCGTGTGTGTATATTCGAGCATGTTCCTGTGATGTAGACAGGATGGGGCATCCAGAGGAAGAGGATCCATAGGCATCCAAGAGGCCTGTCCTGGGCTGGGGCAGGGAGCTTGTGGTCAGTGGCTGCCCTGTGTGGGGCCCAGAGGTCTGGGAGAGGGTAGCATGGGACTTGCTGTGAAGCAGTTGGACAGCATGGGGTGAGGGCATAGAGGACACCCCGGGGTTCTACAAGGAGTCCCTTTCTGGGCAGCTCTCACCAAAGGGAAAGTCTGTGTCTAGATGATCTCCCATCCTCCCGCCCTCGGTTCCAGAACATACTAAGCACCCCCAAACTCCCCTCCTTCTGGGGCCCAGATCCTGGAAGCAACACCCCTCTTGGAGTCCTTTGGTAACGCCAAAACCGTCAGGAATGACAACTCCAGCCGCTTTGGGAAGTTCGCGGAGATCTTTCTGAAAGGGTGAGTGGGACCTTGGCGAGGTTCCCAAAGGCCACACAACACCATCCACCTGTTTCAGGAGCGCCCCCGGGGCAACCAGCTGCCATTCCCCCCTCTGCCATTCCCCTTACCCTCTATCTCTTGACATGACTGTGCTCCCCACCCCAGGGGCGTGATCTCTGGTGCCATAACCTCCCAGTACCTGCTGGAGAAATCTCGGATTGTGTTTCAGGTGGGCTGCCTCTTCCAGGCCTGTGTGTGTGGAGGGATGGGGAGGTACAGACACTGACAGGTTGGTGCCTGCAGGGCTGGAGAGTTATCCAGTTATGAACAAACGCATGCAAAGAGCATATGTATGTATACACATGTGAGCCCATGACCTTGTCACCTCCCCTCTCCCAATGCCTGCTGCCATGTTGGCCCTACCCAGTCCCTCAACAAAATAGACATGCTTGAGTCTCACGGTCTTTGCAACTACTGTATTCGCCTCCCAGGAGCACTGAACTCCAAAACGCCCACACGGCCAAGCCCCTTACCGCCTCTAAGCCTCCCTGCATGTTCCGTGCTCAGGGAAGCTGCCCCATTTACAAAGGCAGCCCTCACCGGAGCTCTCACCTGTTCAGTGCTGTATTTCTATCCAGAGTGCGTTTTACCACCTGACATGTTTTACATTTTAACCAGGGATCGGCTGAGTGTGTCTTTCCAAGCTAGCAAGTGGACACCAGTAGATAGGGGTTTCTGTTGCCCTGACCTTAGACATGGCCTGGGGCCCAGGAAGGCCTCAGCCAACTGACTGAGTACTCAGTCAGGAGACCTGCGCGTGCACATCCAGGCTGTAGACATGCATATAGATAGCTATGTGTGGCCAGTGCACAAGAGAAAGGACAGGCTGTCTTCCCTCTGATTTTTTCGAACAAAATGAAACCCCATCACAAATCTAAGCTTTTCCACATCCCCCCTACACTGGGGCTTCCCTTGCTCATCACAGAGGCCCCCAAACTCACTGCAGGCCTGTGCATGTTTATGTTTGTGAGCATACCTGGGCCCGTCTGTGTGTCTGTGGGTCCTCAAGGTGAGTGACTCCCTTCTCTGACCCACCCGTCCACTCTGCAGGCCAAAAACGAGAGGAATTACCACATTTTCTATGAGCTGTTGGCGGGGCTGCCTGCTCAGCTGCGACAGGCCTTCAGCCTTCAGGAAGCCGAGACCTACTACTACCTGAACCAGGTGAGCACCTGCAAGCGTTCCAAGCTGCAGCACCCCTGGGTGGGCTCAGGGAGCCCAGCTGTGTCCTAATGTCCAGTGCAAGTGACAAAGGCTGGGGGAGGGCAAGTTTGGATTTGAGACATCTCATCTCTGCCAGAAGGACCAGAATGTTCAGGGTATAGAGCAGTGGCTAGAACAGAACTCACCCACCTGGGGGTGCTACTTGTCCCCTCTTTGTCCCTCAGTTTCCGTAACTGTGAAGTGAGGACAGCATAGTGCCCCTGTATAGCTCAAAGAGCAAAGCCAGAGATAGGCAATAGGAAACAGAGAGACCGATCTTTTGCGCGTGGGAAAGGGATCTAGAGATGAAGAGAAAGCGAAGGAGGAAGAAAAGGGGAAAAGAATTAAGATGTGTACATGCACCTCTTCCACAGGATGAGTGGGATCGTTATGTACCTCAAATGTCCTAATAAAAATTACACAAAGCCCAGAGTGCCCTGTGCAGGGACATAGTGACATACAGTTGGGGAGAGGCATGCAGTGACCTTAGCCCTAGCCTGCGGGACACTCTCCTGGCACGATGGCAGCTAGTTTCATCATCATTAACCTTGGGCTGCAACTCATCACAGCTGGGATCTCTGCAGCCTTTCGTGAGACCCCTCAGAGCCCTCGTGGCCCATGAGAGTGGAACAAGAGCTTGAGGAGCCAACGTGGGCCATACTGTCCATCCCTGACCCCAGCCCTGCTCTTGCCCAGGGCGGGAACTGTGAGATCCCAGGGAAGAGCGATGCTGAGGACTTCCGCCGGCTCCTGGGTGCCATGGAGGTGCTGGGCTTCAGCAGCGAGGACCAGGACAGCATCTTCCGCATCCTGGCCTCCATCCTACACCTGGGGAATGTGTACTTCGAGAAGTATGAGGTGAGGGGATCCCACCGCCTGACATAGGCCACCTTGTCTGAGACCTCCTCCTTTCTCTTGCAGGTGACACTGTGCATGTATTTGTTCTGCAGCCCTGTGGAGCTATTTATCTTTTTCTTATTGATATGTGAAAGCTTTTTATATACCTTGGGGGAGGGTCAGACCCTTGTTTCTGATATGAATTTAAATATGTTTTCCAGCTTGTCATTTATGTTTTGACTTTCTTTACAATTTTTTCGCATTTCTGTGGACTTGTTTTTGATTATTTTAATATTACTTTTAGGCAGTTCATTTATTAATGTTTTCTTAAGTAAAATTTGACCTTTTTGTCATTTTTAGCAAAATCTACCTCTCTAAAATTATATTGGCTCTGCGCCGCAGTGGGCCCCGCAGCTGCTCCGCTGTGGGCCCTGTGGCTGCTCCGCAGTGGGCCCCGCGGCTGCGCCGTTGTGGGCCCCACAGATGCTCCACAGTGGGCCCCGCGGATGCTCCACAGTGGGCCCCGTGGCTGTGCCGCTGTGGGCCCCGCGGATGCTCCGCTGTGGGCCCCGCGGATGTGCTGCAGTGGGCCCTGCGGCTGTGCCGCTGTGGGCCCCGTGGCTGCTCTGCTGTGGGCCCTGCTCAGGGCACCTCAGGGACTGGACTTGCTCCCACCCATAGCACGACAACAGGGCGGAGCCGGGCGGTCCACTGTGAGCATATGTGCTTTCCCACCTCCAACCATGGCAGTTTGTATACACCCATGTATGTTATAGTATAGTCTGAGGCCGCTATATCTCTCCCCAAGGCAAGAGTCCAAGGACATAGATAAACCCAGGAGTACAGTTATTATCACAGGGAAGATGACTGATTGAGTGGTAGGGCAACGGAGATGAGGGAGAAGAAAAATTGAATGATCAAATGGGCCATCATCTGTGTAACTGAGTAACAAAGGTGAAGGTAACATTATCTAGGACAGCATCCAGAGCTAATTCCCTTCTATGTTCTTTATAATTCTGTATTTCCTCAATTGTTTTTGTATTAACAGAAGTGAAGATAACTTTGTATTATACAGCATCCAGTGCAGATTCCTTACTATCTTCTCTATAATTTGGTATTTCCTTTAATGTTTTTGTGATAACTAATGTGAAGATAACATTATGTAATACAACATCCAGTGCTAATTCCCTACTATATCCTATATAACTTTGTATTTTCTGTATTGTTTATGGCTTTTCTGGTTCATATGTCTCCATTCTTTTGTCTATAAAATAAAATTTAAAAAAAATTATATTGGCTCTCTCTTACCATTCTTTTCAAGAAATTTTATGGTTTTGTGGGAGTTTAACTTTCAATCTTTGATGCATGAACAATTTATCCAAAGATAGAAAAAAGAATTTACCCTAGTAAGCCAGATACAGTACACGGTTCATGCCTATAACCCCAGCTCTTGGGAGGCCAAGGCAGGAGGATCAAGAGTTTAAAACTGGCCTGGACTACGTAGTAAGACCCTGTCTCAAGCCTCCTACTCCATACCATAGGCTATCCTAGCACGAGGACCAGTAGGAATCCAGTTTACTTTGTTCCAGTTGGTTACTCTATTGTCCTAATCTTCTGATTTGAAAAATAAGTGTTTATCATGTACTGAATTACCATATACATTTATGTCGAACTCCAAACTTTCTAATTTACCTCATTAACTGGTCTCTTTATGTGCTGTGTGTCTTTTTTTTTTTTTTTTTTTTGGCGCTGGGAATCAAACTCAGGACCTTGCGCTTGCCAGGCAGTCACTGTGCCACTGAGGTGTATCCCCAGCCCTGTTCTATGTGCCTTTGACCATGTCGTTTTATTTGGTCCTGGTGCTGCTCTAAACTTTCAGCCTGACCACACTGTTTCAATGACTATAATGTATTGTTACTGCCTTAGAAAGCCTCCTTCATGATTTTTTCCCCCAGAATTTTGTTTGTTTTGCTGTCGTTTTCACTTTTGTTCTTGGAAACAGGGTCTCCTTCTGTAGTCCAGGCTGGAAATGAACTCACTAAATTGCCCAGGCCGGCCTCAAAGTTGAGATCCTACTTCCTCAGCCTCCTGTGTGCTGGGGTTACAGGTGTATGCCACCACGCCCAGCTCCTTTTCCAGAATTTTCTTAGCAGTTCTCACTTGTTTCTATTTCTCACGGGGTCTTTAAGCTCAGCTTACCTAGTTCACGGCACACCGCTCTTGCTGTTTTGCACAGACAGATACGCAGGAGGTGGCCTCGGTGGTGAGCGCCCGGGAGATCCAGGCTGTGGCCGAGCTGCTGCAGATCTCCCCTGAGGGCCTGCAGAAGGCTGTCACCTTCAAAGTGACGGTGAGTCAGCAGGCGCAGACCCTGATGGCCTCTTACCGGAGCCTGGAGAGGCTGCCCTGCCCGTCATCCTCTGCGGGCTCCCACTCCCTCTTTCCTCCCTCTGCCCCCGTCCACCATGTGGGTCCGACTCCCCTTAAGCTCCTAAGGCATTAGGCTGCCAACCCGCAGGCCTCTGCGGGGCCCGCTCCCTCGCTGTGCCGGCAGTGCTCTTCCTCTTCCCGCCTCCTTACCCTTCTAGACCCAACGTGGGTACCCCTTCCTCCCGGAAGTCTTCCCTGACGCTGGCTGCATTAGAACCTCCCCCAGATTTTCAGAGCGCATAGGCTCTTCCCCTCTTCTCAGGCTGTCTGCTCTTGCCTCTTTCCCCCGTTAGACCGGTGCACCCCCAGGCAGAGGGGAAAAGGGCACCTTTGGCCAAGTGTGTGCTTGAGACCAGTCACACCATCTCTCCAGTCCCCTTTCCTGTACCTCCTGACCTCCAGTCCTCTGGGGGCTTCCTGGAGGCAGTGACCAGCCTGCTGCCACTCAAAAGCTGCATCCCTCCCCAGGAGACAATGCGAGAGAAGATCTTCACGCCCCTCACTGTGGAGAGCGCTGTGGATGCGAGGTGAGGCTGCACTCTTCCTGCTTGAGCCCCTAGACCCCAACACCCCATCCCTGTGCCCCACCCACGCCAGCTCCATCTCTCCCCTCCAGGGACGCCATCTCCAAGGTCTTGTACTCACTGCTCTTCAGCTGGTTGATTGCCAGGGTCAATGCACTGGTATCCCCGCAGCAGGACACGCTGTCCATTGCCATCCTGGACATCTATGGCTTTGAGGTGGGGCTGTGTGGACACTGGCAGGGAGACACAGGCGAGGGATCGCTGCCTGCCCTTCCTGCCCACATGCTCCTGCTGATGAGAGACCCCCCCCCATCATCTGCCCAGACTGTTCTGTCACCGGTCAGACCCTCAAGCAGTCCCTGAGGTTTCAGGCCCTGGTCCTGTGCTGAGCTGCACTGGGGACCCCAGAAAGGCCAGGACTAAGCTTTTCCCCTGGGGGAGCTTCCTAGTGGGGCTGGGTTGGGGTGCGGACAGATTCTGAAGGGCCCACCTGATCAGAGCGGTCAGACAGGCGGCCTTGCACCTCAGCAGGTGTTGGGAGCCAGGGAGGCTTCCTAGAGGAGGGGACGTTGCAAGAAAGGCATTCTGTGGGAGGAGGAAAGGGCAGCAGCAAAGCCAGGGACTGTGGCCGGGCATGGTGCCAAGGACTGAGGTCCTTCTTGGGGTGCTGCTGTGCCATGTGCATGGGGGAAACTGTGAGACAGGCAGGACCACAGCAATAGAAGCCGTAACAGCACCAGTGCCTGTTACATGCCAGGTGCTATCACGAACTCACTTCACCTCCATAACAGCCCTGTATGGCAGGAACTCTTGGTAGCCCCATTTTACAAGTGGGTAAACTGAGGCACGCGGTGATTTTTTTTTTTTCCCAAGGTCACACAGCTAGAAAGTGGCACAGGCAGGATTCAAACTCAAGCAGAACACGCTGTCCGCAGCCTGGGCTTTAGCTTCTCCCTGTGCCGCCAGGACCTGATCTGCCAGGCAGTGTCCTGTGGGTGGGGGTCCCAAAGTGAGTGTGAGCAGGGCCTGTGATCCGGCTTCAGCTCCGTGAAGCTGCTGTCATGGAAGGCAAGGAGGGCCTGTGTGGGGAGATGGGCAGGGCCAAAGTGGGACAGGTGGACTTCTGGCCAAGGGTACTACTGGCCCCCACTTCACTGCCCCGCAGGACCTGAGCTTCAACAGCTTTGAGCAGCTGTGCATTAACTACGCCAATGAGAACCTCCAGTACCTTTTCAGCAAAATCGTCTTTCAGGAGGAGCAGGTGCGCAGCCTTGAACAGCCCGTTCCCACCCTTCCTGGCCAGTGGGCCTCGTTGGAGACAGACAAGAACATACTGGTCTCTAGGGGCAACTCCAAGGCCACTGGGAGACAAATGCAGGGAAAGGCATTCTGGGCAGGGACTGGCCCATGTGAAGCCTTATGTTCTGGAGGTGCACGTGCTGGGGTGCTGAGCCCAGAGAGAGGCCCTCTGTAAAGGGGTCCTTTTGACATTTGCGGGAGGAGCAGTTCGTACTGCTCTCTTTGGGGGTGAGTTTCCTGTTCTAGGAAATATGCAAGCAGAGGTGCTCTGGCCAGCCTGGAAGGTGGGTTGGATGGGGCCTGGGCAGGCCCAGGAGGCTCAGCCCCTACTGCCTGCTGTCTGTAGGAGGAGTATATCCGTGAGCAGATTGACTGGCGGGAGATCACCTTTGCTGACAATCAGCCCTGCATCAACCTCATCTCGCTAAGACCCTATGGCATCCTGCGTATCCTTGACGACCAGTGCTGCTTTCCCCAGGTGAGCTGTGGTGCTTGTGCAGCTGCTTGGGTCCCTGAGGTCTCTGAGAATCCTGGACCTCATCCTACCTTGAGTGGGAAGTTGGGGGTTGGGACTCCACCCTACCATTCACACCTGGGCTGATTGAGGCTGGACTAGGGGTCTGTGGGCATCCAGAGGAGGGGTTGTACCAGCCTGAGCAGCCCAAGCTGGCTTCCTGGAGGAGGAGACCTCGGATTGGGGCTTCAAATCTTGACAGTGAAACCCAAGGGCGAGATGGCAGTGGGAGTGCACAGGCCCTTGGGAGCTAAGTCAGCCACACTTGTCTGCAGGGGTCCATTTAGGTCCCCAGTGTCTGACTGAGGCAACTGCTTGTCCCCCCAGCACTATGGGCAGCCATGGAAAGCTGTGAGTTGTTCCTCTCCACTGCCTTCAGGGGAGTAGTCAGGGCTGGAGAATTTGCCACTAGGTCAGGAGCAAGGTACCCACCCACCAACTCCCACCTACCCCAGGCCACGGACCACACATTCCTGCAGAAGTGCCACTACCACCATGGCGCCAACCCACTGTACTCCAAACCCAAGATGCCGCTGCCTGAGTTCACCATCAAACACTATGCGGGCAAGGTCACCTATCAGGTGAGACCCAAAGCAGCCAGCAGGGTTCAGGAGCTGCATTTCCCCTGCAGGCTGGAAACGGAAAGCACACTGTGGGCGCCACACACATTTAGTTTTAACTCTAGTCCTGCAGCTCCTCCAGGCTGTGTGACTTTAGGAAAGTCATTTAACCTCTCTGAGCTGCAATTTGCACCTTCTAGAAAATAGGGATGATAGTGCCCATCTCCTGAGGTGCACATGAGAAACTGAGGGTAGATCTGATAAAAAGTATCTACTTTTGGTAGTGATAGCACTATATAATGCATTCCAGCCCTCAAGGTCTGGAAAGTGGGGCTGGGGCAGGGACTGGTGCTCTGAAGCCAAGGCTGGTGCCCTTCCCAGGAATGAGGAGTGTGGTGGTGCTGGACACAGCAGGGAGTTGGGTCCAGTCCTGTGATGGACAGACAGAGGCCTGGCGGTGGCGGGGCCAGGGTTACCCAGGCAACAAGAGCCTCTGACCCAGAGGGAGGAAGGAGGAGGAGTCGGAAAGAGCCTCTGGCACTTCCTGGGGTGGACTACGCCCCTGCCCTGCACCTGCGGTAGTGCAGGGCAGTGTCAGGGTTAGCACGGTCCACCCCCTACTCCCTTGGTGGCCCCATTTTCCAGGTACACAAGTTCTTGGACAAGAACCATGACCAGGTGCGCCAGGATGTGCTGGACCTGTTCGTGCGGAGTCGGACGAGGGTGAGTGAGGCCAGCTTCCAGTGCAACCCTCACCCTGTACCCGCCCGGCCTCAGCCCGCCCCTTCCCTCCCCAGCCCCTACTCGTCCGGCTTCTCTCCAGGCCAGGTCATCCCCCAACCAGCCTCAGGGCTCCCAGCTCACCTCTCCCTTGCCCTGGAGTTCTGAGCTGCTTGTCTGGACTCTCTCCCCAGTACTGCCATGAGGCCTTGGAGGGGGAACTCAGGGGCCTGATCTGTGTTCCCTGAGGCCCCCGGAGGCCCCCTGTTACAGCCCCTACTGGCCAGCAGATGGCCCTCAGTCAGGCCGCGGGCCTGATAGCGTCACCTCCCTTCGGGCCTCCACTTCTTCTGTCAAATGCGCGTCCCCTCCTGAGGTCATCAGCCAGAGTTCACAGCCCCGTGTACGGCAGGCCATCCCCAGGGCCAGGCACCACCAGTGACCCCTGTTCCCCAGAGTGAAAAAGAAAAAGCCAGCCTCACTGTGGGGTGGGTCCCCGGAAGGTGCTGAGCCCCGTTTTTGAGAAGTAAGCAAGCCAGCATGGCAGAAAGGGCAGAGGCCTGTTTCTCATACTCCTGCGGTGCAGGCCTTGGACTCCTGCTCTCTTTCTTCACCTCTTTCTCGGCCCTGACCTCTCTGTTTCCCTGCCTGTGACCTTGTCTCTCCTGGCCGCGGTTCACCTGCCCAGGTGGTGGCACACCTCTTCTCCAGCCACGCCCCACAGGCTGCCCCTCAGCGGCTGGGCAAGAGCAGCTCCATGAGCCGACTCTACAAGGCTCACACAGTGGCTGCCAAGTTCCAGCAGTCACTCTTGGACCTGGTGGACAAGATGGAGAGGTGGGGGAAGCAAAACACCAGCCTCACTTTTAGCCCACCCATGACCCTCAGTGGGTGAGCACCCGCCTTCTCTCACATTGCACACTGCCCTTCTACCGCCCCTGCCCAGGTGTAACCCCCTGTTCGTGCGTTGCCTGAAGCCCAACCACAAGAAGGTAGGTGAGAGCTGAGGCCTCTGGGAAAGCCATATCTCCCTGTGCTGTGTGGCCCTGGGTGGCTGGCCTGACCTCTTTAGACCTCCACTTGCCTGGCCCCGTGGCAATTTCCCCATTGACAGTGCGGCTGCACATGGGTGGGCCACCTTGCAGACTCCCTCTTTGGGCACCCCCCTAGGAGCCAGGTCTGTTTGAGCCAGATGTGGTGATGGCCCAGTTACGCTACTCGGGGGTTCTGGAGACTGTGCGGATACGCAAGGAGGGCTTCCCGGTGCGGCTACCTTTCCAAGTGTTCATTGACAGGTATCTCTAGCTAGGTGGTGAGTTCCACAGACCCCTACCCAAGCCCCTGTGACCCTAGGAATATACAACCCAGACAACCTTGGACTCACAATGCACAGTGTGCAGCTTGTGCACTGTGTAAGACTTGTGCTAGCGATTACATGGTAAATATATTTATTGTTTTACCTTTTTCCAGTTTTAGTGTATCTATGTTGACTCCATAGAGGGATGATTTTAAGTTATTATGACAACCTTCCTGCAGATGGCAGTAAAACATCTTGTTCTACTGAAATGGCCTCAAAATTTTCTGATATCCAGTATTCTTGAGGACAGAGCGACAGTCTCTGATTAGATGACACTTACTAGTAGGGCCACCACTGGGACCCAGGCTCTGGGACACAAGTTGGGTTGGTAACGCTGTGGTCTGTCAGGCTGCTGGGGTAGACATTATAACCCTGGGCTGAGTCTGGGCCCCCACAGGTACCGCTGTTTGGTGGCCCTCAAGCACAACCTACCAGCTAATGGGGACATGTGTGTATCGGTGCTGAGCCGCCTGTGCACAGTTATGCCAAACATGTACCGTGTTGGGGTCAGCAAGGTGAGTGCTGTCTCATGTTCAGCCCCTGGAGATCCCAAGCGTACAGACTCTGAACTATAGGCTAGGGAGTCAGAAATGTCCCAGCTAAGGATTCCTGTCTCAGCGTGGAGTGGTGGCACACCTACAACCCCAGCTACTCAGGAGACCAAGGCAAAAGGATCACAAGTTCAAGCCCAGCCTAAGCAACTTAGCAAGACCCTGTCTCAAAGTAGAATTTTTAAAAAGGGCTGGGGATGTATAGCTCGGTGTTCCCTGTGCACCATCCTCGGTACCATCAGAATTAAAATAAGATTCACGTCCTGGAAACCTTCCCACTGGGCTGGCCACACGGCATCCTTCCCCCGCCTGGGCACCAGCCTCCCTGAACTCCACCCTCCTCCCAGCCCAGCTCCAGGCAGCTCCCCTTTGCTGTCTGCATGACCCTCTGGAGTGGGAAGGCCCTGTCCAGCCCCCTGGCCCTTACCTACCTGGCCCCTGCTTTCCATCCCCAGTTGTTCCTTAAGGAACATCTGCACCAGCTGCTGGAAAGCATGCGTGAGCACGTCCTGAACCTGGCGGCCCTCACACTGCAGCGCTACCTCCGCGGCTTCTTCATCCAGAGGCGCTTCCGCTCCCTGCGCCGTAAGATCATCCTGCTGCAGAGCCGGGCCCGCGGCTACCTTGCCAGGTGGGTCTCAGAGAAGGCAGGACTCCCCGGGGTCCTGTGCTTGGGCTTGGGAGAGGCCATGCTGGAGCTCAAGAAGTGAGGTCCTGGTTTCTGGAGACTTGCAAGCTGAAAGAGGAACCTCTATAGGAAGAACGATCAGATCCTCGGTGTTTCCGCTCTTGGGTGTCTTTCCACCCATTGCCAGGCCCTCTTAACTCAGTGGGACTCCATTCAGCTAAGAGGAGTCAGCCCCATATCTCAGGGGCCTGAGCACCGTGATATCTGCATGGCTCACCCAGGCCCTCCCACTGAATTCGCTCTGTGGCCTCTGCCAAGCCACTGCCCCTCCCTGAGCTCCAGTTTTCCTTTCTAGCAAAGAGTCCCAGAGTGAGGTGTGGGCACTGGACCCCAGGCCCAACTGGTAGAGGCATCTCTGTCCTTTGGTCACCCTGTCACCCTTGGTCCCACTCCCCGGCCCCCAGGCAACGTTACCGGCAGATGCGAAGGCGCCTGGTGAAGTTCCGAGCCCTGGTGCACATGTACATGGACCACCGGCGCTACCTCAAGGTACAGGCCCTGCACTATCTGGGTGCAGGGGTCTGCAGGAAGGGAGGCACTCAGCAGCCAGTGGAAAAGACTGTTGGCTGCAGATAGTGTTGGGCTCCAGTCCCCGGTCCGCCGTGTACAAGCTGTGTGGTCTCGGCCCCTCTGTGGCCTCAATTCCCATATTCCCCTAAGGGAATTCCCAAGAAATGCAGGCACTATGTAGCCTTTACTCAAGGTTTGGTCAGGCGGTGGAGAAGGGGCAGCACGTGCGCGCTGCTCGCTGCTCAGAGCTCCCGGAGTCCTCCCATGTGTCTTTCCCCGAAGTCCTTTTCCTCGCTGTCTGCTGCTGCCTCTCTCCTGCTTTCTCCTTTCCCTCCCTGCTTCCCTGGCCACGTCGGCCAGCTCTGCTCCTCTCTGAAGGGAGCAGTGGCTTCCAGGCTGCAGCTGCACGAAGCTGGCCCTCCTCTTGCCAGCTGCCCTGTGAGCCTGGCCTGCCCTGCCTCGGCCGCCGGCGCCTCTGCCCACCATCCTGCCCTGACCATCTGCTCTCCTGCAGCTGAGGGCAGAACGCAGGCGCCGGGTGGAGGAGGTGCGGCTGCGGGAGCAGGAGGTGGGTGCGGCTCTGGGTGGCAGCAGGGGACAGGGAGGGAGACTGGCAGGTGGGAGTGTGGCAGGCTATCCCCTCACTACCTCCTGTCCCCCAGGAGCTGAGCAAGCGGGAAGTGGTGGCTGTGGGACACCTGGAGGTCCCAGCCGAGCTGACTGGGCTCTTGCAAGCAGTGGCAGGTGTGTTAGCACTGGAGAGTAGGGAAGGGCGCGAGGGTGAGGGTGAGGTCAGCTCATGCCTCACTCTCTGCAGGCCCCAGGCTGCCCAAGGTCCCTCGAGTGGCCCCTGTGCGGACACCCCGGCTCCAGGCTGAACCCCGAGTCACCCTGCCCCTAGATATCAACAACTACCCCATGGCCAAGTTTGTCCGGTGCTACTTCAAGGTGAGGGCTGACATCAGCCCAGGGGGCCTGCACAGATGTCAGTCAGAACTGACGTTGCCCTTGAGCTGGCGATGTGGCTTACTGACAGAGACTGCATTTCATGCCCAGGATTACAAAAATTAGAAGAAAAAAGAAAGACATTGTCCTCCCCTGGGGGCATGCTTCCGTGGTTCAGGGTGTGAGCCTTTAGTGGTGGATCGTGGGCATCTGGGCTGCCAGGGCCGGAGTGTGGGGAGGCCTCAGGCTCAGGCAGTGGCTTACCCTGCAGGCTGGACTTACCGCAGAAATGGAAGGACTTGGAGAGCCATAAAACCTGTCCTGCTCTCATTTCCTCCCCACACCCAAGGGCCCAGGTGGTGGATCAATTTCCTGAGGCCGCTGCCTGCTCCTGCCCCGCCTGCATCCCCATCCACACACTGCGGACAGGAGCCTGCCTCCCGGGCTTCTGCACACCAACCTGGCACAGGGAGCGATCTAGCGGTGCTCGTCAGTCTCAGCGCTGCCTCCTCATGCCCTGCCCTGTGTCCCCAGGATCCTGCATTTGGGATGCTGACAGCTCCCCTGAGGACACCCCTTACGCGGCTGCCGCCTGAGCACCACGAGGAGGCTGTGAGCACCTTCAAGCTGGTACGGGCTCCTGGCCTCGAGGCAGGGCTGTGAGCTCCAGTGCTTTCCTCCGAGGCCCTCCACAAGGCTGACTCATGAGCTCTGCTTCTCCTCTTTGGAAAAGAGACTTTTATGTTGTAGGGGGATCTGGCTTCGCTTCTAGTGGCCTTTCTTCTCCCAGTCATCTTCCTAGCGAAACAAGAGCCTTGGAGTGAGTTTCTCTGTGGTCTTCCAGGGACAGCAATGTGTGCTCTCCTCAAGGACATTCCTGTCCGGGGCAGGGCACTCCCGGAACTAAACAGTGACCACCAGCCTGTCAAAGGGAAGCACAGGGGTAGGGAGTCCAGACGGGACCCGTAACAGCCCTGGACAGTGCCAGGGAGGGCTTCCAGAGGGGGCATTCAAGCTAAAGGAGGCATTGCCTGCAGGGAGAGTGAGGCGGGCACAGAGAGAAGAGGAAATCTGTGTGCTCAGACAAGCGGCCGGCCGTGGGAGGATGGTGAGGGAGGCCCAGAACTCAGATTTCACCCCCAGGGGGGCACTTCCACGGGAGGGAAGCAAACAGCTGGAAGAACCCTCTGGGGCCTAAATACAGCAGGAAGTGAGGGAGCCAGCTGGAGGCCAGGAGAGAAAGGAAGGGCCTACGGCATGGGGAGGCATAGAAGGGTCATGAACAGGACAGGAAGTCAACATGTACTTTAGGTCTTAACTTTTCCCATAGTTGGGGTAACCTGCCTAGTCATTTGGCAGAGATTATGGTAGCTATCTTACGAGGGACTTTTATATGGGTGGAGGGGCCATGGGAGAGGCAGGACAGGAATGCATGTTGAAGGGTGGGGATGTGGCAGGAAAAGCTCTATGAGAGGCCCACAGGAGTCTTGTTTGTGGCCCAGGTCCTGCGTTTCATGGGTGATCCCCACCTGCACGGTGCCCAGGAGAACATCTTTGGAAACTATATCGTGCAGAAGGGGCTGGTGGTGCCTGAGCTGCGGGATGAGATCCTAGCCCAGCTGGCCAACCAGGTGTGGCACAATCACAACACTCACAACGCTGCACGCGGCTGGCTGCTGCTGGCCGCCTGCCTCAGCAGCTTCGCGCCGTCTCAGCGCCTTGACAAGTTCCTCCTCAAGTGAGTGTGCCCTGTGGGGCTGGTGCGGGGAGAGGGACGGGTTGAAGGGGCGAAGCCTCTGGGAGGAGGCACAGGCCAGGCATGAACCAGCGATGGCATTCAGTCTCTGCTGGAGCCAGAGCAGCAGGTTCACTGCGGAGGGCAGGGGTTAGGAAGACGGGATGAAGGACTTCCAGAACCCAGAGAGAACAAGGCCAGGACGTAGGGGGTTGGAAAGGTGCAGGGTCTCTCAAGTCATGGGGGTGGGGAACATAGATGTTAGGCTTTGACAGTCTGTGTTCCAATCTCAGCTCACCCATGGATGTACTATGTGATCTTGGGCAAGTTACTTAACCTCTCTGGGTCTCAATTTCTTCCCCTATAAAATGTGGATAATGATAGTATATACTTAAGGCCGGACATGGTGACGCACGCCTGTAATCCCAGCACTTGGGAGGCTGGGGCAGGAGGATCATTGTGAGCTCCAAACCAGCCTGGGCTACAAAGTGAGCTCAAGGCCAGCCTGAACTGCATAGTGAGGTCCTGTCTCAAAAAGACAAAAAACCGAAAACAGATAGTACATACTTCATAGGCCGCTGTGAGGATGAAATGTGTAAACATACATGCAGTGCCCAAAGCAGAGGCAGGGCACGGGTGGGTGCCGTGTGGGCATAGCCATGATGAGCAGGTTGTGGCAATGTCACCCTGCTGCTGGGTGAGTGAGAAGCGTGACTCTAAGGGAAGCAGCTCAGGCAGGCCTAGGTGTAGATCTCAGCCCTGAAACCTACCTGCTGTGGGGCCTAGGGCCAGCCACTGCCCTTCTCTGAACCTATTTCTCCTGTGAATTGCGGATGGTACCAGGATCCACCAGGCAGGGTCGCTGTGCAGAGCCTCGTTCGGGCCAGTGCCCAGTAGATGGTCATCGGGTGACCAGCCTTCTGACTGTGGCAGCTGTAGCCGTGACCTTCTCATGGGCTTGGCCCTGGGTTCCCTCCCTAGCTGCTGTGGGACCACACTACAGCTGCTCCTGGTAGGACCGGGGCAGAGAGGGCCATGCACAGCCTGGTAGGGCGTGAGCACATGGGTCCCAGGCTGAGTTGAATCATCAGGGCCTTCTGTCACATAACTGTGAGCACGCAGAGAGACCCAGAGGGGGTTTGTGACCACTGTGTGCTAGCTGGTCAAAGAATGGGAGCCGAGTCCTCCAGAGTCCAGTGCTTGCCCACGATCAGATGCAGACCCCCACTCTGACATGGCATTTTGTTCCAAGCTGGAACCCCTTTGGCCTATCCCTGGATCTCAGTGCTGCCCTGAGATAAACTTCTGGGCTAGGTTAAGCCTCTTTCAGTTTAGCTATGAACTCGAGGATACCCTGAGATCTTTATACCTTCACTATAGCCCAGAGTTCAAGGCTATAACCTAGGACCCTTCCAAACGAGCCTTGCAAGGCTCACCTTAGAGCCATGGGCTGCCTGGGCCCCTCTCAGGCTCCAACTACCCCCCATCAGGTTCGTGTCTGACTATGGGCGCAATGGCTTCCAGGCAGTGTGTCAGCACCGTCTCATGCAGGCCATGGGCCAGACCCAACGGCAAGGCTCAGGGGTGGCCCGCACCTTCCCCCTGACCCAGCTTGAGTGGATCACCATCCATGAGAAGGCCAGCATGGCACTGGATGTAAGCTGCTTCAACGGTGAGCTGCCCTGCTCTGCCTCACTGACTGGAGTCAACAGCCAGGATGCCCTGGGGTCAGCACCAGCCAAGGAGGTTCTGGAGGTGGGAAGGGTCTGGAAAGGGCCTAATCAGATGTGACTCTGCAAGAAAGTCAGGTGGGGGGGGCGGGACCCCCCCGCCCAGCAGTGGGGATGCAAACACAGACCCAAGATCAGTGTCTGGAACGAAGAATGGGCAGGGCTGGACTACAGGTACCTAGACTGACCTCTGCCCCGTGCCGCCCCAGGTGACCAGTTCTCCTGCCCAGTGCACTCCTGGAGCACCGGGGAAGAGATGGCTGGAGACATCCTGAGGCACAGGTTGGCTCCTAGAATACCCTGCCTGGCACACCGTTGTGTCCCTGGGAAGCAGGGAGGGAAGGATAGGAGGCTGGATTCCTCAGGGGGTTCCAGGGCCTCTCTGTCACTGCCAGGGTTTGACTCATACCCCAAGGTCTCCCAACAAATTGCCTGATTTCCATCCCTCCACACTGTCACCAGGGGCTTGACTGATGGCTGGCGGGGCTGGACGGTAGCCATGAAGAATGGTGTCCAGTGGGCAGAGCTGGCTGGCCATGACTATGTGCTGGATCTGGTGTCAGACCTGGAGCTCCCCCGGGACTTCCCACGACAGAAGTCCTACTTCATTGTGGGTGCAGAAGGACCCATGGCCAGCCGAGGAGGCCCCAGAGTGTAGGTAGCTACCAGGACACCCTCACAGGTACAGCCTCTCCCAGGCTGAGGGTGTCTCCTGCCTAGCTGCCGGGAGAGGCAGGATTCTGGGGTTTTTTTCTTTTCTATTTTTTTGGTCATGATTTGTTTTTTTTTTGTTTTGTTTTGAGACGGGTCTTGCTATGTTGCTTAGGCTGCCCTGGAACTTCTGGCCTCAAGCAATCTTCCTGCCTCAGCTTCCTAAATACCTGCCTTTTAAATGAAGAGTCATCCAACTTTGGGCACAGAGGAGATTTGGGGGTTCTGGGGACTGTGGGTCTCTGTGGGCCAACTGCTCTGTGTACCCCTTCCCCACAGGCTGTTCGGGAACAGCTGGGACTCAGATGAGGACACACCCATTAGGCTTCGGCCCCAGGACCCCGAGTCCAAAGTGCTTGACTCTGAGGGGTACTGCAGCCACAATGAGGACAGTGCAGAGGCCCAGAGAGGGACAGCGACACATCAAGGTCAGCCACCAATGGCCACTGTCTCTGGTGGGAATGGAGCCTAGAGAGGGCTGTAGGGAGTGGAGACCAGCGGGAGAAATGAACTTGATTTTTTTGTGCACCCTGCACCCAGATTCAGATGGACTGGGAGAGCCCACCGCGCCCCCCAGGGGCTTGGACTGCTACCTGGATAGCCTCTTCAACCCCGTCTTATCCTACGGGGATGCGGTAGGAGCAGGGCAGGGCACTGACTGACAGCAGGTCAGTGTACATTCCGAGTCACTCATGCCCACGGTGACATGAAGCTTCGTAAAACCAGGGCCATGGGGTGGTGGGTCCTGCCTGAGTCTCTGCTGGGGACAGGGAAAAGGATAAGGGTCTCCTTGAAGCTAGAGATGTTCCTGGCTGACCCCAGAAGGACCCCTTCCCCACCTGTGAGGCAGCCAAGTCTCCATGGGAGTGAGTGACCTTGGTCCCCAAGTCCCCTGGCCCTCACTCTGGGAACTCCCAGAGCCCCTCTGTGGTCCCTGGAATGATACGAAGCCTTCAGCAGGGCACAGCCCCTCTGTGAGCCTCAGTTTACTCTTCTGTCAAAGGGGAGGTGTGCTGAGCTGTAGGGAGGACTAACTATGGTGCCTTGTGGGTAAAGACTGCTTAGAGGAGATACTCAGCCAGTGGGAGTCCCCCAGGGGCAGAGGAAGTGGCTCGGTGTCAGGTGCCTGTTGCCATGGAGCCTCAGGAGTACAAACCGAGGCAGTCACTTAAGCCATCTGCTGCCCCCAGGACCTGGAGAAGCCTACAGCCATTGCCTACCGCATGAAAGGGGGCGGCCATCCCAGTGAAGGTGGCAGCAGCAGTACTGAAGACGCCCTTAAGAGAGCCCCAGAACCAGAGCCAAAGCCAAGTCAGTGCCTCCCCCATGGTGGCTCCAGGGAGGGTAGGGGGACTTGCTGACCCTCAGGCCCCAACATGGGCTGGAATAGAGGCAGCCATGGGCCTGGTGGTTGCGAAGGACAGGGGTTCTGAGTCCTACTTCCTGGCTCATGGTGCCCTCTGCCTGGCTCCCCAGTCCCTGGCCTGGATGCCTCCACACTGGCTCTACAGCAAGCCTTCATCCACAAGCAGGCTGTGCTCCTGGTGAGTGAGGCCAACTGTGTGTGTGTGTGTGTGTGTGTGTGGCAGGGGGTGGGCTGCATAGCCAACACCACCGCCTCTCCCCAGGCCCGGGAGATGACCCTGCAGGCCATGGCGCTCCAGCAGCAACACCTGAGCCCTTCCTTGAGACCCTTGACCCCACAGGTGAGCCTGCCTGCCCTGCCCAGAGTGAGAGGCCCTCAGAGACATCAGCTGTGAACAGGAGCGCTGTGCTGCTCCAAATCATTGTGCCTCTCTGAGCCCTGGAGCCCCACAGCTCATCTGGGGTGGATGGGGTCCCTGAGAGCAGCTGGTGTGTCCCGGCAGTCCACCTCACGCCCTGATCTCTGCAGAAACCCCTAGCGCCAGAGGCATGGCCGAAGTGTGCAAGCTCCGGCCCCCCTGCCAAACCTGTGCTCCTGAGGCCCTCTCCAAGGCCTGTGGCTCCAGCCTTTCTGGCCAAGGCCCCCAGGCCCCCCACCAAGCCTGCGGCTGTTCCCATTCTAGCTCAGGACCGAGCTTCACTGGAAAGCAGTGAGTGTCCACCCCAGCCTGGGCAGCTTCTCCGGACGGATGGGCGTGGCTGTGCCCCTGTGGCCTCACTCTCTCCCTCACCTCTCCCCCACAGCATCAGCCTCCCCAGAACTGGTCCGGTACTCCACACTCAACTCGGAGCACTTTCCGCAGCCCACGCAGCAGATCAGGGACATCATCAGGCAGTACCAGCAGCCACTGCGGGGGTGCCGCCCTGAGGCCCTCAGGTCAGCAGCGCCTGCCCTCCAAGGCACTGGCCTGTGGTCTCTCACTGTACCGGAGGGTCTCCCTCAGGGGACAGGAGTCTGTTTATGCCAATGACCCCAGTAGCCCAGACTGCTGTCGTCTCCCTTGTGTGGTATAACTTCAGGCCAGCTCTGCTCCTCTCTGGTTCTCACGTATAATGGTGGGGGTGATGGTGGACAGTGTGTGGGAGCGGGACTCTGTCTCATTCACGCCATGGCTCCTCCATCAGGAAGGATGGTGGGAAAGTGTTCATGAAGCGGCCTGACCCTCATGAGGAGGCCCTGATACTCCTGAAGGGGCAGATGGCTCACCTGGCAGCAGCCCCAGGTGCTCAGGTGAGAGCAGGGTGGGCTGAGCCCAGAGGGAACAGACGAGGAGGGGCTTCTGGGGAGTCTCAGAAACCAGCTTCGGCGCCAGGCGTGGTGCTACGCACCTGTAATCCCAGCACTCAGGGAGGCTGAGGCAGGAGGATCATTGCAAGTTCGAGGCCAGCCTGAACTGCATAGTAAGACTATTTCAAAAAGATAGGAAAAAAAAAAAAAAAAAGAAAGCAAAGAAACCGGCTTCGTCCACCAGCCATAGATTGCCGCTACCCTCCTCAGGGTGCCCACTACCCTCCATGGGGCCCACGTGTTGCCCCCTGAGCACTGTCTTTGGGGCGGGACAGGTGTCCAGAGAGGCTGTGGCCCTGGTGAAGCCAGTGACCAGCACACCAAAGATGCCCATGGGGACCGCTCCAGGTGAGCAGGGAGAAGGGAGGGGAGGGACGAGCAGGCAGGTATCCTGGTGTGTGGGTGAATCTGAGTGCAGGTGATCTCGAGTATCAGTGGTGCATGTGTCTGTGTTCCTTGGCCCATGTGTATATCGTTTGGACGTTGATATTTATATACACAGTGAGATCACACTGATTTCAAGCCAGGCCTGCCCTGGTCTCCCTTAATCTGCTAAGACTCATTAAGGCCATACCAAGTGTTCCCACAGGTTACATAGTGGGGGGCACAGAGAGGTTAAGTGGTTTGGCCAAGGTCGTATAGCTCAAAAGTGTCAGACCAGGGATTTAAACCAGGCATCCTGACATTACAATTGGAATCCTGACCTCTGCAACCTCTATCTCATGGCAGCCACAGTGATCTTAAAATATAAAAGTCAGTTCACATGCCTGCCTGGCAAGTGTGAGGCCCTGAGTTCAATTCCCAGTACAAAAAAAAAAAATTCACTTGTGCCTGGCAAAGCCCTGCCAGTGGTTTCTGCCATGAACTCCAAATTCTTGCCTGTGGGCTTTGAGAGCCTCCTGCATGGTCTTTCTACTTATCGCTGTGTCCTCTTCTCTTCCCATTGTCTTTTGGCACATTCTATGGTTTGTGCACCAAGCCTTCCCCTGCCCCAGGGCCTTTGCACTCACCCTTTCTTCTGCCTAAATGCTCTTCCCTGCCATCTCTGAATGCCTGGCCCCGTCTCATTATTCAGGTCTCAGCTCAAGTATCACCTTTTCAGAGAGGTTTGCTGGTGCCCTCTGCTGTACAGGACCCTCACACACCAGCTCCCTGTCGACCCTTTCCTGCATCATCCCACTGTACTTCTGCCCTAGCCCCTATCCCTAAAAGGCTTGTTTCCTAACGGTCTGTTCCCCCTGCACCTGCCCTGAGACTCTAAAGTCAAGAGCAGGGCCCCTGTCTATCTTGTTGACCGAGGCATTCTCAGCCCTTGGTGCTGCTGCTAGGTGCTCCCTGCACAGTACCTGAAGATCGAAGGCCTGGGTCGTAGGAGTGCACCCACCTGAGCAGATGTCTAGTACTCGTGATTGTTCCCGCGTCCCCTCCCCACCCACCTGCCCCCGCCTGCCCCCGCCTGCCTCCTTGCTCCTCACTTCCCCTCTGCTCTTTCCAGCACTGCCTTCGAGGTCGCTGGAGCCCCCTGAGGAACCTGTGCAGACCCGGCTGCATCGCCTCATTAACCCCAACTTCTACGGCTACCAGAACGCCCCCTGGCGGATCTTCCTGCGCAAAGAGGTCCCTGGCAAGCCCAGGCCAGAGCCAGTGAAAGGGCTGCATTGAGATGAAAGGAGGGGAGAGTTGGGGTGCTGGCCCAGGAGAATGGGGTGTCTGGTGCTAGAGCTAGGGGCAGAGCCAGAGCCAGGGAGGGGCTGGTGAGGAGTGGGGCATCTTCTGAGGAGGGGAGTAGTGGGAAGCAAGATAAGGGGGCAGTTGAAAGACACTCACCCAAGACCCATCCCGCAGGTGTTTTACCCCAAGGACAACTACAGCCACCCCGTGCAGCTAGACCTCCTGTTCCGGCAGGTAAGGCTTCTCTTCCCTTACTGCTTCCCTGTACTCACAGGGCAGTAGGACCATAGACCCCAAATTTGGCTTCACATTCTGGCGGGTGGGTCCTTAAGTTTGGGAACACCTTCTATGAAGTCCTCGACTCCCGTGGACGTGGTCAGTGAGCCCATACTTTATTTGAACTGGAGTCACAATCTGTCTGAACTAGGCGGGGTGAGATCCAGGCCCCACTGGACAGATAAGAAAACTGAAGCCGAGCCGGGCGTGGTGGCGCACGCCTGTAATCCCAGCACTCGGGAGGCTGAGGTAGGAGAATCATTGTGAGTTTGAGGCCAGCCTGGGCTATAAAGTGAGCTCAAGGCCAGCCTGAACTGCATAGCGACACCCTGTTGCAAAAAAAAAAAAAAGAAACAAAAGGCAAGAAAACAGGCCTAAGAAGGGCAGAAAGGATTGCAGAGGCAGAAGGGGGAGGACCCCTGTAAGCAGAATCTAACTTATGAGGAGGATCCAATTTATATCTGATGCCACTGCTGCAGAATGGGATGCCCCACTTCCCTGCACCCCAGAACAGTCCAGCCTGGTTCCTGGCGGGGGGTGGCCCACATCATGGCCTGCTCCTGCAGATCCTGCACGACACACTCTCAGAGGCCTGCCTGCGCATCTCCCAGGATGAGAGGCTCAGGATGAAGGCCCTCTTTGGTATGGTGAGGGTGGGGAGGGGTGGTAGTGGGGCGGCTGCTGAGAGCCACGGCCAGCCCTTTCCCAGGAGCTTGTGCAGACAGGCCCAGCCCACCTACTTCCCTGGTATGCCCCTCCTTGCTTGGCTTTGGCCCTCACATGGCCATGCCTCATGGTTGAAGTCAGCAGTTCCTGACGTGTGGTGTGGTCCTGGCTGTTTTGTTCATCTCTGCCTTTCCGTTTCCCAGTATGGATACTGGTCAGTTACGTTCCTGCTGGGTGTCAGGTGCTCTCCCTGAGCTCCCTGGGATGTGGGCTGGCAGGGGAAGGGCAGGCAGTCCTGAGCCGATGACCTCTTTTAGCCCAGAACCAGCTAGATACAAAGCAGCCTCTGGTAACAGAAAATGTGAAGCGGGCTGTGGTCGACACCGCCCGAGACAGCTGGGAGGTCTACTTCTCTCGCCTCTTCCCCGCCACGGTGAGAACCCCTGCCTGCCCGCTCCCAGCTGCCCAGGGCATTCAGGGCTGAGGCTCAGAGACCATCACGTGCCCCTCATCCTCACCCCAGGGCAGCGTGGGAACTGGTGTGCGGATCCTAGCTGTGTCCCACACAGGCATCAAACTCCTTCGGATGGCCAAGAGCAGCCAGGAGGCCAGTGGGCAGCTGCATGTCCTGCGTGCATACAGGTGATGGGCAGGCAGGTGGCAGTGGGGCCGGCTAGAGACAAGGGCGCAGACAGGCATCGTATTGCCTCAGTCTGGTCAGAGCTGCTTACCTGTGATGTACTAAGCTCTAAATATGGCCATTTTAGAATCTGGAAAACTGATGCTCGGAAAGAAGTTGCTTGTCTCAAGTTACACAGGAAGCTAGGGCCCCACGACCCTCCCCCGCCATTCAGACCACATAGCAGACCTGCCTGCCCTTCAAAGCTGACTGTGCAGGGGGTGACTGGGCTGTAAGCAACCAGTCCTGAGGCAGCTGAGAAGGAAAGCAGTGCCCTGGTTGTGAGACCTTACTGGGTGCTCTGACTTCTTTTCCTGCGAGAAGTTCCTTTGTCCTTTCTAACACGAGATCAGGAAACTGGTTAGGTGAAACGCCCTTGCTTTAAAAGATGGAAAGAGATCTGTGTGGGTGGGCAAAGGGTCAAGGCTGACAGGAGATGAGCAGAACCTGCAGAAGAGAATCACAGAGAGGAGGAAGGGGATCCCTTGGGTACCTTGGGAACTAGTACAGGCTTCAGGGATGGGACAGGGGAGAGACAGAATGAGCAGGAGAGGTCAGCGAGAGCATTCCTCTGTCCATGCCGTCCTCATGCTGTCTTCGCACCATCTTCCCATCCTCCAGCTTTGCAGACATCCTCTTTGTGACCATGCCCTCGCAGAACATGTTGGAGTTCAACCTGGCCAACGAGAAGGTCATCCTCTTCTCGGCCAGAGCTCACCAGGTCAAGACCCTAGTGGACGACTTCATTCTGGAGCTGAAGAAGGTCAGCACCCTCCCGCAGATGCCCCTCGCTGCCCAGCATAGAGGGGCCCAAGACAAGGCTCTCCTGCCCTGCATCGATCCCAGCAGTAGAAGTGTGAAGGCCTGTGTGTGCACCAGGGCCTGTGTCCATAGGACTTGGGCCTTTGCCCAGGCTGTGCCTCCTACCTGGGCTGTGCTTCCTACTCTCACCCAGGGAGTGCTCCCTTCTCTGACGTGATGGGGAGAGCGGGAGGAGCCCAGGAGGAAAGCTGAACCCTACATCTCCTCACCCTATCCCTGGCTGATCTAGGACTCTGACTATGTGGTTGCTGTGAGGAACTTCCTGCCTGAGGACCCAGCACTGCTGGCCTTCCACAAGGGTGACATCATCCACCTGCAGCCCCTGCAGCCACCTCGAGTAGGTCAGCACTGTGGGTGGGGCAGCTATGTGTAGGGGGAGGGGAGGAGGGATGCAGAGCCTCCCTGGCAGATGCTGAGTTGAGCTGGCCCACAGGGTACAGTGCCGGCTGTGTGGTCCGCAAGAAGGTGATTTACCTGGAGGAGCTACAGCGCAGAGGCCCTGACTTCGGTGGGTGACCCAAGATGGCCTCTAAACCAGGGGTGCTACATAGGTCTCACCCTAGTTTCACGCACTCACACTGCAGATGCATGAAGAGGGTTTCTTGGTGCCCCAAAGCAGTCTGCCCCAGCTGAGTCTTGTAAGGTCCATTCTGAGCATGGCAATGGCTGGTGATAGCCATACAACCCAACCCTCTGCCTGCAAATGTGGCTGAAGGGTGTCTGCGGGCTTCGTGTTTTTATGTTTATGGCTTAGGCCCTTTGTGTCTCTGCGTGCCCCGAGAGTCCTCGAGTGCTACCTTGCCCGTCTGCTCCCTCTCCCACTATGGTCCTTAGCCCAACCTCTTCCTTTACCTGAGTCTTCGTTTCCTCCTGCACAGTGGCTAGATGGAGGACGTAGATGTAGCTTAGTGGCATGATGGTCACGTGGCACGACTGACAGCATGTCCTCCCTTACAGGGCTTGAGGGAGGGCTCAGGGAAGTACCTGACTGTCTCTCTTTTTCCCAAGACCTTCTGCTTGTGCTCATCCCCTTTTCCCGCCTGATAGGCTGGCGATTTGGGACAATCCATGGGCGCGTGGGCTGCTTCCCCTCTGATCTAGTGCAGCCTGCTGCTGCCCCCGACTTCCTGCAGCTGCCGGCAGAGCCAGGCCGGGGCCGGGCCGCAGCTGTGGCTGCTGCTGTGGCCTCAACAGCGGCTGCACAGGAGGTGGGCCGCAGGAGAGAGGTGAGACCAGTGATGGGACCAGGCCACAGGGGGTAAGGCGGGCCAGCAAGACAGTGGAAGCTGTCAAGTCAGCCGAAAGCACAGCCAGTCCCGGAACAGAGCCAGCTAGATGTGTGACCGGAGAGATAGACCAGAGGCGATTGGAGGCGTGTCCAGATGAGGTAGGGGAAGGAGGGGCCAGTTGGCTGTAAACAGAGCAGAGGAGCAGGATCAGCCTTGGCCAGTCCTGGGCAAAATCAGTCTGGAGTGGGGCAGGGCGGGCTTGTGGGGTGGAGCTAGCAAGGGCTGGAATCAGTGCAAATATTGGAGCAAAGGGTGGTATCCACCTTGACAAAACAGCCACCCATGCAGGAGCTGGGCTAGTGGAGGTTCTGAGGGGCACAAGGCAGCTCATCACGAATGTGATGGGTGTGGCAGGCTTGAGCAGGTGAGGCCAAGTGGACGCTTGAGGTCCAGATGCCTGGAGGCGTTCATGAGTGGGCGGCTAGAGAGGGCCTGGGCTTCCTCAGTGAGGACTTGCCTGCAATCATCTTTGACTGGCGGGCCAAGCGGGGTGCGGCTGACAGGCCTTCCTAGCCCCCCTTTTCACGCAGGGTCCCCCAGTTAGGGCCTGTTCTGCTGACCGTGGAGAGGATGCCCTGGAGTTTTCACCATATGCAATGCTTGAGTTTGCCCAGAAGTATTTCCGAGACCCTCAGAGGCGGCCTCAGTGAGTAGCGGTCCCAATGCTCTTCCCCACAGCAAGGAAGACTCCTCCGGGAGTCTGATTACTGTCCGGACCGCGGGTGTGGTGGGTGGGGCGGGAGAGCACCTGGCAACACCTCAGGTCTGCTTAGCCTCTGCAGCCAGTGCCTTCCTGTTTTGTAGATTGCCCTGACAGGCAGGTCAAGAACATTCCCACTTGGGAAAAGATGTTGCTAGGGACAAGGAGGCAAGACTGGTCAATAGCGCCCCCTTCCTGTACAGGGATGGCCTCAGGCCGAAGTGCAAGGAGGGCCGGGAGTCCAGAACCTTGGAGGATATGCTTTGCTTCACCAAGGTCTCTAGTCCTGAGCCTCAGTTCCTCTATGTATAAAGTGGTGATGCAAACACCCCCTCCCCGACCCCGGGACAGACAAGTTGGACCTCAAGAGACTCCTCAGCTCCTGCGCCTGAGGAGCCAGGCTTGCTCCCAGGGGCAGTGTCTGTGCCCGGTGTCAGGCCTGGCTCCCCGTTTGTGACATGGCCTAGTAGGACGATGTGGCCCCCTTTCTATCTTGAGTATCCCTCCATGGCGACACAGCTGCTTGCTTCTCACACAGGCCCCGCTCCAGGAATCCCTCATTGAGCTCAGTGACAGCAGCCTCAACAAGATGGCCACAGACATGTTCCTAGGTATGGGCGGCTGCAGCCATCACTCGTGAGATGCCGCTGTGTGACCCCCCTTTGTCACCACTCCTCTCCGGTCCTCGGGTTCTTTCTCTCTCCGAACCCAGACTTGGGACATGTCGAAGAACATGGAAGCCCCCAGCTGCCTATGGCCACAGCCTCGTGGGGAGGGTTTGAACCTGGGACTCTTGGGAGACGGGCAGCTGGAGCTTGGTTGGCTGAGCAGGGCCGGTCTTTCCTACAGCTGTGATGAGGTTCATGGGGGACACCCCGCTGAAGGGCCAGAGTGAGCTGGATGTGCTGTGCACCCTCTTGAAGGTCGGTCTAGGCAGCTTTGCTGAGGCTCCCTTTGCTCTGTGGTCCTCTTCCCTGTCTGCCAGCCAGAGTTGCAGGGCATTAGGGTGGGAAGCTGTTCCCACGGCCCAAACAGCACCCTGCTCTTGAGGAGGGGTTGAGGAAGGGGCACTGGGCCTCTCTCTATGTGCCTAGGCTGCTCTTCTGTACCTGGTATGTTGAATGGCTCCTGGCGCATCCTGGCATGTGACCTGGCCTGCCCTCTTTCAGCTTTGTGAGGACCACGAGGTCATGCGAGATGAGTGCTACTGCCAAATTGTGAAGCAGATCACAGACAATACCAGCTCCAAGCAGTGAGTCATGTGGGCCCTCCCTGACCCCCCTCTGTGTCCAGGCTCCAGAAGAGGCCAGTTCACCCCTGTCTCCCCAGACCTATCCCTTTTGGTCCAGACTCTTGGATGACAGAGTCAACTTGTTTAAACAAGAGAGGGAACTTGTTTGGGTGGCTAAAACGTCAGTGAGTGTATGGTTTCAGGTACAGCTCACCCAGGTGTCATTGGGAACCAGGCTTTCTTCATCTCTTGGCTCTGCTTTCTTCTGTGTGTAGGGAGAGGGAGCCTCTCTCACAGATCAACAAAGCGACAGCGCTGCGGAGACGTGTGCACAGCACAGCAATCCCAGGGAAAGTAAAAGTAATCCAGTATTTGCTGCAGAAACTCCCAAATCCGACTTCACTGCCTGGAGTTGGTCACTTGCTCATCCTGAACCAACCAACTGGCTGGCATATAGAAAGTGCTGACTGTTAAACCTGGGTCTGAACTCTAATTATCCAGCCCTGCCCATTCCTAAGCCAGTGCCTGTGGCCAGGGGTTAGGGCTGGGGCTGCGTTGTTCTAATTGGCCAGACCTGATGCCCTTGCCTATCTCCGGACTACAGGAATGTAGAGAGGGATGAGTAGTTTGTGAAACCCAGGTACTCTCCCCAGACACTAGAGGTGCCCATAGATGCAGCCTCCCCAGCCGGGGCAGTGCGGAGATGAATTTCTGTGTTTCGCTCTTGCAGGGCCAGTGCATTGTAGGTGCCCGGTGTGCTGTGTGTGCTGCTTTTGTACAGGCTGCTTGTCCCCAGGACTCACTGCCTCTTCCTCTGCATAGCCCAAGCAGGCTCTTCCTTGCCAAGAAGCCTCCCCAGAGAGATGCTACTCAAAAAGGACTTTGGGGCCTCATCCCTTTCCTTCCCCATCCCACCTGACTCCCAGGCAGAATAAGCTCTTGCACGGCCTCAGCATTCACTTGTCTTACACTCACTGCCCAGGAGGCGCATCCTCAGAGAACAGGAGCGGCCTCAGATCTAAGCCTCCAGCTCAATCCCAGGAAGCTCCTGGTGCAGCCTGTGGTGCCGTGGCCCCCTGTGATGAGGCCTGTGTGTGTCCTTCCAGAGACAGCTGCCAACGAGGCTGGAGACTGCTGTACATCATGGCTGCCTACCACAGCTGCTCTGAGGTCCTCTACCCACACCTCATGCGCTTTCTCCAGCATGTGAGCAGGACCCCAGGCCTGCCCTTCCAGGGTGAGGAGTCCATGACTGGGGACCTAAGGCTGCACATAGCTTGGGTGGGGACAGGGCAGGCAGCTGGTGGGAGAGAAATCCAAAAGGCTCTGGCCCTCTGAAGGTGCTGGGCAATGTTAACTTACCAAACATTCAGGGAGTTCCCAGAGGGGTTGGTGTGTGGGTCACCTCACGTCACAATGGGGGCGGTCAGGGATAGCTTCCTGGAGGAGACACTGGCCTAGGTGGTGACCTCATAGGAAGGATGTCGAGGTAAACTGAGTGGCTAGAGCAAAGGCCTAAGGTGGGAGTACATGGCACATGGGAGAGACAGAGAAGGAGGCCGGCAAGAAGCCAGTGACTGCTGGGACTCCACAGGGTCTTCAAGGGCAGGGTCTCTTCTTTGCCCTTTCTAGTATGCAGCAAGAGACTGCTTCTCAGCTTTATTTCCACAGCTGCCAGGGGCCCCCTAAGAAAGAGGCTAGGGGCCCTCTAGTCACCCTACAGCCACGCAGGCATAGAGACAGGAGACCTCGCCCTCCCTGCCTCTGAGTCTTTCTCTCTCTGACTCAATTAAAAATATTCCCTGACCCGGAGATAAACAGACCCAACTCCCCAGGGAAGGGCTCCCAGATGTGAGGAAGCAGCAGAATGTGCCCCAGAACTCCTGGCCCCTCCCCAGAGCAGAATGAGGGCACTGCTGAACCCAGAGATCTGTAGCCTGAGTGCTTGGGGGAGGCAGGGCAATTGGCAAGGGGCCCAGCTGTCAGAGGCAGAGTGTGTTACCCTCACCGCAGAGCCTATTGGGGATGAATTCCCAGTCAACAGCTCAGGGTCACAGCTGTTTCCAGGCTCCCATAGCCAAGGGCAAGACAGAAAACTGTGACCACTTAGGATATGGTTCCAATCCAGCTCTTGAGCTTGGGCAAATCACTGGCCCCTGCTGAGCTCAGATTCCTCCACAATCAAATAGGGAAGGAAATGTCTGTCCTGCAGCTTGTGGAGAGAGTACAGGGGGCTGGGGACAAGAAGAGCCCCTTTCTCCACTGCTGACCTTGGGCAAGGTCTCGGCCCCTCCCCCGTAGGAATTGCTAAGGCCTGTGAGCAGAACCTGAAGAAGACCTTGCGCTTCGGGGGACGTCTAGAGCTCCCTAGCAGCATGGAGCTCCGGGCCATGTTGGTGAGCTGGTGTGGGGCTGGGAGTTGAGGTGAGCAGGAGACACGCACTTGCCCGGAGACCCCAACACTGGGTGCACATGTGCTGCTCAGGCTTTGCAGATGGGCCCTGCTAGGGGCACAAGGGCTCTTACACATGTGTGCCCAGGACCCCTTGGCTTGGGGCCTCCCATAACAGGGGACAACAGCTGTCTCAGATCCCAGCACCCAGCTCCTCTTCCCTCTTGCTTCATCCCCCAGGCAGGTCGCAGTTCCAAGAGGCAACTTTTCCTTCTTCCTGGAGGCGTTGAACGCCATCTAAAAATCAAAACGTGCACTGTGAGTGAAGGGTTGCCCCTAGCAGGCAGGCATTGGAAGGGCAAGGGAAACCCCAGTCTTTGGGGTCTGGGTTGAGTGAGCCCCCAAGGTGCTGAGACCCTCAGAGGCTTTCCCAAACCCCACAAGGCAAGACATATATTTGACTCTCCATATTCATAGGTTCTGAACCTGCAGATTGAAAAAATTTGAAAAACATAAACTTATATCTGAGCCAGACATGGTGGGCATGCCTGTAATCCTAGCAGTCAGAAGGGTGAGGCAGGAGGATTGCCTCGGGTTAAAGGCCAGCCCAGCCTGCCTAGTGAGTTCAAGGCCAGCCCAGACTATACAGAGAGACTCTGTCTCAAAAAAAAACTAAAGAAGGAAGTTACATCTGAATTGAACATGTATGGATTTCTTATTATTCTTCTCTAAACAATACATTAAAACAACTATTTACATAGCATTGATACTGTCTTAGTCATCATACGTCATCTAGACATGGTTTAAAGTATATGAGAGGGTGTTCAAGAATAATATGCAGATCCACACGATCTTGGATGAGGAACCTGAGCGTCCTTGGATTTTTGTGTCTAAAGGGTCATGGACCAGTCTTCCTGGACACTGAGAAGTGACTGTATTTCTCAGAAAAGCAAGCTAAGCCTCCGAGGTTAAGCCCCAGCTCAGGGTCATACTGCAACTAGGGACAAAGGAAGAATTCGAACCTAAGGCTTAGACTCCAGAGGCTGTGTTCTCTCCCCGCATGAGGAAGAGTCTCTGAGACCTCAAAGGATCATGCACCTCTGAGGGGAGAAGCTGAGGAATTCTACACTCTGTCCCCGGGGACTGGGTGGGGCTGAGGGGGCAGAGGTCAGGTCCAGCTGGCACAGCCGTGTCCTTCCTGCCCCACCCCAGGTGGCACTGGACGTGGTGGAGGAGATTTGTGCTGAGATGGCTCTGACACGCCCAGAGGCCTTCGATGAATATGTGATCTTCGTTGTCACCAACCGAGGTGAGTGGCCAAGAGGCTTTCTCCAGAGAGACGGTATTACCAGTAGCCTCCTGTGGCTGTTGTAACAATGATCACGAACTCAGCAGCTTACAAAACAACACAGATTTATCATATTACAGTTTTCTGATTACCTTAGGGATTTCTTACCTTACAGTTCTGAAAGTCAGAAGTCCTAAAATGGGAGTGTCATCAGGGCTGTGTTGCCCTAGGCAGTGCTGGCAAACTTTTTAGAGGTTTCAGTGGCAATAAGCAGCCTTCTGTGGCACTCACACCACAGGTTTGCCACCACTGCCCCAGGGGATCATGTGTCCATGCCTTTTCCAGCTTTCAGAGGTTGCCATGTTCCTTGGCTCACTGTCCCCTCTTCTATCTCCAAAGCCAAAGGGGTGAAGTCTTTGAATCTTTCTCTTTCCTGACCCCCAACCTCTTTCCATCCTCCTACTGCTTTGACTCTGAATCTCCTGCCTCCCTCAGTAAAACCCTATGCTTAGATTGGGCCTACTGACGTAATCTAACCAGGATCATCTCCCCTTCTCAAGACCCTTAATCAAATCTGTGTCACTTTTTCCATGAAGATGACATGGTCACAAATTCTGGGGATCAGGGCTGGATGTCTTTAGAGGGACACTTATCAACTGACCACAGAAACTAAATAACTTACCCAAGGTCACACAGTGGGGGTCTGAACCCCAGCAGTTTGGCCTTTTGATGCTGAATCGTGCCAAACCCCCTTCTTTGGTCAAACAAATGTCAGTGCAGGAAAGAAGATCTTGCACCTCTCTCCAAGGCTTACCCTTCCCACCTCCATCTGCACCAGGTACCCATCTGGGGGTCTCTCAAAGGAGCTCCACCAAAAGGCAGCCACTGGAGCTTGTGGGTTAAAACCTGCTGTACTCCTCATGCCCGACCACCTCTGAAAAGAAGCTACGCTTTCTCCAAGCATAACCTGGAGTGTCCTCCCAGGCCCAGGCAGGCCAGTCTCTAAGGCTGTTAGGGAGCCTTCCATGGGAGAAAAGAACATCACTTGCATCTTTGAAATGATTGGCATTTCAATGAAACACGAAGCACTCTGTTGCCTAAATGTGCTCTTTTTTAAAACAGTACTAGGAATTAAGCTCAAGGCCTTTGTACTACGCTATATCCCCTGCCCTTTTTATTTTTTGAGACAGGCTTTCATAAAATGAAAAGTTGCCCAGGCTGGGCTTGAATTTGCAATCCTCCTGCCTCAGCTTCCCAGAGGCAGACCTTGTAATCTGGGATTACAAGGGTATGTGCTCCCTTTTAGTGAGGAAGATGTGTTCCAGAGTGGGAGGTGGCTTCTTGGAGGTGACATGTCACCTGGGTGGCAGGTTGGGGGGGTCTTCGTCCTTCCTCCACACAGGTGCTTAAGTGTCTCACCACCCAGTGCTGGGTCCCTACTGTCTGCAGGCCAGCATGTGTGCCCGCTCAGCCGCTGTGCCTACATCCTGGATGTGGCCTCAGAGATGGAGGAGGTGGATGGTGGCTACATGCTGTGGTTCCGGCGCATCCTCTGGGATCAGCCACTCAAGTTCGAGAATGAGCTGTATGTGACTATGCACTACAACCAGGTCAGTGCATGTGGCCCATCTGCCACTCTGGGACCTTGTGGCTCCCTGGGGGCCTGTGAGGTCAGCAGCCACAGTCTGTTTTTGTGGAACAGGTACAAAAGCTTCAGCAATTCCATGCACAAAATACAGCCACTTAGCTGTTGTGGCCACACCGTGTCCCTGTTGAAGCTCAACCTTGGTTCTGAGACATGAGCGGTGGGGTGGGGGTGGAGGGAGGGCATCCCAAATCCTGATAAAAACCATCAAGTCCTGCCTCAGATCTGTGAATCAGAATCTCAGAGGTGGAGCCCTGCAGTTCTGTTTTAACAAGCCCCTCAGTGATTCTGGAGAAAGCTCCATTTTTGAGAAACACAGACCTAATGGACATGTGTGACTACCACAGTCGTGATGCTCTGCTTTTATGTTCTTATTACCCTTGGGGAGGGGGTACTGGCAATGGATCCTAGGTCCTTCTACATGCTAGGTAAGTGCTGAACCACCGAGCTGCAATCCCGGCCCTGATGCTCTGCTTCTAAATAGCCCACGTGCTTCTCATTACTACGGAGGCTCCACTGCAGGCTTTGAGGCCACAGCCCTCACAGCTCCCCGTCACACGCCTCTGTCATCACCCCCAAAGCCCAGGAAAGTGACAGGCTACCCTACCCCAGACGCAGATAGGGCTGGACTCCGAAATACCTGTCTCCACGGCCCTTGCAGGGAAATGCCTGAGTGTGCCTGCCGAACAGCCCCTCACGTGACTGCTCCCTGCAGGTGCTGCCTGACTATCTGAAGGGCCTCTTCAGCAGCATGCCAGCCCGCCGGCCCAGTGAGCAGCAACTGCAGCAGGTGTCCAAGCTGGCCTCATTGCAGCACCGTGCCGGAGACCATCTCTACCTGCCCAGCGTGTAAGCGCCTACTGCCTGCCTGTGGCAGCGGGCCAGAGAGGGAGGCTAGCATCCCCACAGTCTCAGCCCAGCCCACTGTCCTCAGAGCTGTCCACTGCCCATCCCAGCCTCTAGGATTCCCCTCTTGCAGTGAGGGAGCTGCCTAGGAAAGGGCTGTCTTAATCTTAATCCTGAAATTGCGTAGTTCACTGTAGGAGCTAGAGCCTGGACTCCCTCCGTGACAAGTTGCTTCTGGCTGGCATTAATAGTTCAGAGCAAAGAAGCTGAGAGCTTCAGTTTAAAGACTTTAGGATGCACATACCTTGTAGTCCAGGAAATACACATGGCTATTTAGCCACAAAGACATTCACTGCAGCATTACTGACAATAGCAAGAGACTGGAAGCAACCTTAATATCCAGTAGCAGAGGATTCATTAAGTAAGCTGATGTCTCAAAGATGTGATCAGCATTCAGAGTATAAATCGGTCTCCAGGGATAGGGAAATGGCTCAGCACCACAGCACCTGCTTGGCAAGCTCAAGGTCCTGAGTTTGATTCCCGATACCAAAAAAAAAGAAAAAAAAAACAGTCTCAGGACTTTTGGTCTCAGGATTTTTTTTTCCGGGACATATTACTCACTTGAAAATGGGATCCCAAGGGGATGTAGCTCAATGGTAAGAGTGCTTGCCTAGCGTGCATGAGACCTTGGTTTCAATCTCTAACACTACATACACACACACATACACACACACACACACACACACACACACACAGAACAAAAGAAAGAAAAAAGTAGGATCCTAAAATATTTATTGTACATTGATATATTTACCCTATTCAAATTTAAAACTGAGAAAAAACTAAAAACATTGATTTAAACCAGGCATGGTGTTACACGCCTGTTGACCCAGCTATTGGGGAGGCTGGGACAGGAGGATCTCAAATTTGAGGCCAGCCTGAGCAACCTTTGAGTTCTTATATCTCAAAAACAGAAAACCCCACAGTTATTATTTCAAAAATGAGAATGAGCTAGGTGTGGTGTTGTACACCTGTAATCCCTGTACTCAGGAGACTGAGGTAGGAGTATCACCACTAGTTTGAGGGCAGCCTGGGCTATATAGTGAGTTCAAGGCTATCCTGAACTACGTAGTGAGACTTTGTCTCAATAAAAAACCAAAAAAACCCCTACTACGTTTATATAAATGACACTTTATGAAAAAAATCTACTTAAAATCAGTGAAAAGAGCAGTTCTGTTTCACATTTAGTGAAGCCTCAGGACTGACTGAGGTAGTCCTGTCTGACTCGGTAGGAGAGCGCCAGATTTGTAGATCTCACACAGCCACTACCTGACCTGCCTTGCAGCCAGTCACGTAGCCACAGAGAAAACTCTACGGTACAACAGCGGGAGAGTAAGAGGAAAGGGAGCAAAAGACATGTTGGTATTGTTCTAAAGATGGTTTTGACCTCCCAGACACTTCCTTTTCTTGGTTTTTTGAGATAGGGTTTCACTGTATAGTTCAGACTGGCTTCGAACTTGCGATGGTCCTCCTGCCTCAGTCTCCCAAATACTGGGATTACAGGTCTGCGCCCCTATTCCCAGCTCAGACCTCTCAGACTCTTGATCACACTTTGAGAACGCTGGTGTAAATCGTAATAAAATGAACTGGGTGTGGTGGTGCATGCCTGTAACCCCAGCACTTGGGAGGCTGAAGCAAGAGGATCACCAGAAGCAAGAGGATCACCAGGAATTCAACCCCAGCCTAGGCTGTATAGTGAGTACAAGGCCAGTCTGAACTACATAGTGAGACTATATCTCAAAAAACAAACAAAAAAGCAATCCTCCTGCTTTTGTCTCCCTAGTAGTTGGGACTACAGGGATGAGCCACCACACCTGTTGGGTTTTTACTTTCTATGAGGCATTCTCCATATGTATTATTTAAGCTATTTTTCCCAACCACTCTTTAAATACAAACACCGTTTCAGATGAGGACACTGAAGCTTCTAGAAGTGCTGTTCATTGCAGGGGGGTGGGGCATGATGCAAACCTGGGGAAGCTGCCTTCAGATGCCAGGCTCCTTTTTTTTAGCGGGGGCGTGGTACTGGGAATTAAACCCAGGGCCTCGAACATGTTCGGCAAGCCCCGTACCACTGAGCCACATCCCCAGCCCCTTGATGCCAGGGTATTACTCCAGCAGTGCACAGGAAGAGGTTAGCAAGGAGAGCTGTTGGGGAGGGGGCCCCTGACTTTCTCCCAGCACTCTGCCTGCCCAGCAGGGCGGGCTAGCACTGCAGTTGCTGTCTTTCGTGCCCTTGGGGGCAAAACGGTTGCCCTGAGGGAACCGGCCTGTGGGGAGGGGACGCTACAGCAGAAAGAGGGTGGTCCTGGCGGATGTCCTAGGACTCAGCCCAGAGACCCAGCCGCCCTTGCCCCACCCTCTGCCCAGGCAGCTTCCTGGTCACTGCTTTGCCTGCCTTGCTCCCCTCCAGCCTGGGCTTCTGCCTGGAGGCAGGAGCAACAGAGGACAAACCCGTGTTGGGTTCAAGTCTTACTTCCCACACCCTCAGTCACCGTGTGACCCTGGACTCCAGTGAATTTCTCATTCCCTTCATCTGCAAATGAAACTGGCCCTGGCAGTGACTGAGCACCTGATGTGTACCAAGGCACCATGGGAACCTTGGCGCCCCCATATTCCTCTTTATACTCCACGGTATTTAGTCTTCCAGGGAGGTGCATCGTCACATCTGCTTTGTGTCATACCTGCTGCACAGTGGGGCTGAATGATGGATGCTCAGGACCTTGTCTCCTCCACACACAGGCGGGAGGTCCAGGAATACATCCCTGCCCAGCTGTACCGCACCATGGCTGGCTCCGCCTGGCTCAACCTGATTGGCCAGCACAGGCAGCAGATGCAGGCGCTCAGCCCTCACCAGGCCCGTGCCCAGTTCCTGGGTAAGAGCCAGGAATGGGACACACAGCTGGGAAAATGATCATGAGGGGAGGTGCTGGAAGAGGAGGTAGAACCCTATTTTTCTTTGCACAAAGGCATTTTCAATGCCAGCTGAGCTGACCACCTGCCTGGAGAGAAGACTGTTTACTATTTTTGCAAAGGCATCACCTGGGCTGGGGGTGACTCTGCAGAAAGAGTAGGAAGTGAAGGGGAGCCTGGATCTAAAGTAGCCGGGGAAAGCAGGAGGAGGGGAGCTCAGAGAGGCGCAGGGGAGGGGAGGGGAGGACCGTGGTGTCACGGATGGGCGCACTGCTAACTTGGTAATGCCCCTCTCCCTGCTGCAGGCCTCCTCAGTGCCTTTCCCATGTTTGGCTCCTCCTTCTTCTTCATCCAGAGCTGCAGCAACATTGCTGTGCCAGCCCCATGCATCCTAGCTGTCAACCACAATGGCCTCAACTTCCTCAGCACCGAGAGCCATGTGAGTGGCCTCCCTCTGGTCATGCCAGTCTGTCCCTGTCCTCTGGCCTGCCACCCCCCCCAGGGGCCAAGATCACCACCTGTGGAAGACGAGTTCCACCACTTAACACCTGGATGGATGACCTCCAGCAAGTCATTTCCTTTCTCAGAGCCTCACTTTCCTCATCTGGAAAAGGGGAATGATGGTAGAATCCACCCCATAGGGCTGATTTTAAGGAGACGTGGGTCAAAACACACGTTAAGCTTTTCAAATAGTGGATTGGTCAGTTCAGGCTGCCCTGAAAAAATACCATAGACTCAGTGGTTTATGCAACACAGGTTTCTTTTCTCATAGGTGTGGAAGCTGAAAGTCCAAGGTCACACTGTCAGTGGGTCTGGTCTCTCCCTTGGCTGGTAGATGGCCACTTTCTCGCCGTGTCCTTGTGGCCTTTCCTGTATGTGTCCATCCCTGGCATCTCTGTGTATGTCAGGCTCCTCTTATAAGGACATCACTATGCTCAGTTAGGGGCCACTCCGACAGCCCTGTTCTAACCGAATCACCCCTCTATTTATTGTCAGTGGTGCTGGGCATGGAACCGCAGGCATCAAACTTGGCAGGCGGGCACTGTACCACTGAGCCATATCCCTGGCTCCTTAACCTCCTCTTTAAAGACCCTGTCTCCAAGTACAGTCATATACAAGGTACCGAGGCCTAAGACTCCACACAGGAATTGGGGACACAAGTCAACCCATCACAAGAAGGCCTCTTACCTTCTTCCTTAGCTTCTGGATGAGGGTTTCAGGCGCGGGAGTGGGGGTGGTTTGAAGGGGGTTTAAGAAAACACTGGAGTGGGTAGGTGGGGCAGGGAAGGGGCAGAGACAGTAAAAACTGCATTATAATGCAGGTTGTCAGTATGTGTGACTGGTCAGTACAACTGGGGACCCAGGACAAGACAACATAAAGCAGTGATGGCAAACCTTTCAGAGCTTTCAGTGAGAACAGACAGGCCGCTGTGGCACCACTGGCATAGAGCATGCCCTTCTCTCCTGTGGGGAGGGAGCCAGGATGTCTACCACCACTCCCCAGCCATCACCAGTCAAGGGCTTCTTTCCAAACCATGACCCCTCCATCACTAGCTTTGCTGCATGTGATCTGCTTCTTCCTTGGGCTACGAATGAAGCCCCACACTAAGGGGTGCAGATGTTCACAGAAGGAACTCAGATGTGAAGGTCAGGACGGCAACAGCACCCACTACACCGCCGTATCCCAAGCAGCATGAGCCATGCCTGGCAAACTGTAGGGGCAGCATCGGCATTAGTCAAACCACGGGTGAAGACACTGACATCCAAGGGAGAATGAGTTGCTCAGATTCACACAGCAAGTCACTAGGGAATGGATACTTGAACTGGGCCTGCCTTGCCTTATGATCGGATCTGAAAGGGAAGGTTTGGCATGACTATCCCCACCCACAGGTCTGTCTGGCTCCTCTCCCCCGATCCAGGAACTGATGGTGAAGTTCCCTCTGAAGGATATCCAGTCTACCCGGACCCAGCGACCCACAGCCAACTCCAGCTATCCCTACGTGGAGATTGCACTGGGGGATGTGGTGGCCCATCGCACTATGCAGCTGCAGCTAGAGCAGGTGAGCCCAGGCCCTTCTCCCTCATTCTCCTCACTAGGCTCCTCCCTGAGCCTTGCTCCAGGCACGGTGGAGGTGGGGTGGTGTCAGGTCCTGGCTGTCCTCCAAAAAGCATCCAACCCAGTGCAGGGCACAGAACAGGAAGGCGTTTGATGGGACGCTGGGGAGACACAGCCAGAGAAGCAGAGATCCTGAAGGTCCTTGAATGTTAAGCCTGAGAATCTGGAGTTTTTTTCCTGAGGAGCTATAGAAAGTTGGTGAGTGAGCAGGAACACAGGTTTCAGAAAACGGACTGGGGCTGAGGCCAGGAGGTTAGACTGTGGGGCCTAGGATTGCAGCTGGGGGAAGTGGGCAGCCCTTGACAGATCGGGAAGGTGGGACCTACCTGCTTTGTGCCCTCTCAACTGTGTGGCACCACTGGCATAGAACATGCCCTTCTCTCCTGTGGGGAGGGAGCCAGGATGTCTACCACCACTCCCCAGACATCATCAGTCAAGGGCTTCTTTCTGCACTTACCCCTCTGTCACTCTAGCTTTGTTGCATGTGATCTGTTTCTTCCTTGGGCTAGAAATAAAGCCCCACACAAAGGCACAGGCCTCGGCTCCTGTACGAGTTTCACAGACCAAGGGGCAGGGCAGGACCAGCATTTTCACCTCACAGTGGAGACAAGATAGAGGCCCAGAGGAGCAAGATCAGGTGTGGGCCACGAGTAAACCCTTTCTGACCTGTCACGTGCCCTGCTGAGAATGGGCCCAGCCAGCTCCCAGTGAAGAGAGTGGCTTCCCCCTGTACCACCCCTGCCTGTGAGGGACAGGAACAGAGCGAAGACCTTCGATGAAGCTGTGACTCGGGACAAGGTTCCCTTCCCCTCTCCCACACCCACATCTGTTCCTCCGGGGTCAAGACCTTGCACTGCCCTGCCTCTTGTGCCTGCCGCGACACCCCTTCTTTGGCTCCCTTTCGGGCGCCTTCTCCCCAGACCATGTCTGTATGCTGCCGTCTGGTTTCTCACCCATTGCCCTACCTGGCCCTAAGGCTGTCAAAACCTTTGCTACAGGGACAGCCCCATGTTCCTGTCTGTGCCGATCCGCTGATCCAGGCTCCTCAGCATCACCCCTAGAGGCCAGCAGACCTTTCTAGCTGATTTCCCTCTCATTCCTGTGCCCTCTTACTCCCTACCCCCGCCCCTGTGGCCTCCTCTCCCACCCTCTGCCCTGTGCTAACTCAATGTCTCTGTTACTTTTCTCACATTGCTGGGACAAAATATCCAACACCCAAAGGAAGGAGAGGTTTATTTAGTTCACAGTCTGTGGAGGTTTCAGTCCATAATCAGCTGGCTCCAAGGCAGGGTCCTGCGCCACAGGGGCAGCATTCAAGGCAGCCAGAGACAGCAAAAACAAGGTCAAAAGGCGGGGGGGGGTGTCTCTTTTCCTCCCTTATATTGTGAGCGGGCTATGCCCCCAGGGCAGGTGTAGCACTGGCACCATCTCTCTGCCCTCCTCTTGCACAGGATGAGGATGTTTACAAAGGGAGGACCCTGGCCCCCTGCTGAGCCCCTTAGTTAAACTTAGTTAAACTTCTAAACTTCCCAATCTGACAGTGTATCAACCGTTACACTCCTCCTGGCCTCTTTCCAGCCCTGCAGACTGGGCTTGCCCTTCCCTCCCTGTTCCAGACCCCTTCCTGTAGGTGGAAGGCTCTTCCTTGATTCCTCACAGGATTCCCTCCATCTCTTTATTTGACTCATGACCTCTGCCTCAGTGGCCCTCATGAGGGCCTGAAAACCATGCAGACATTTGTTTTCACATTCTCTGTCCCCCTAGTGAAATGCTGCATCCAGAGGGCTGGCTCTAGGCATCTTGTTCATGCTGCGTCCACGGCACGGTGCCTGGCACATAGTAGATGCTCAATGCCTACTTGTTGTATGAATAGATGGATGGCTAGATTAAGATTTTTTTGACTTTTCCACTTCCTTGTGGGGATATAGCTCAGTGGAATAAGCGCCTGCCTAGCAAGCGCAGGGTCCTGAGTTCGATCCCCAATACCGCCAAAAAAAAAAAAAACACCAAAATCCACTTCCTTGTGGCAGCCTGTGCAAGGAAGCTGCCACCTCTGCTTATCCTGTATGTGTGCAGTGTATGGAGGGGGTGCAACCCGTATCTCTGTATAGCAGGCTCAGCCCTGACTGCAGGAATACTGATGAGATTGTGATTCCATCAGCCTCGGCCCTTGAAGGGCCCTGAGTCTCAGCTATGAAAGAATCTCTCCAATAAACCCTGATCAGGGCTGAGTACCCAGGGGACCTGCGCTGCACAGAACATGATCTTGGAGGGCTCCTAGGGGAAGGTGGTTTCTGAGTTCAGCTGCATTGTCACCAACAGACTTAGGTCCCCAGTCTGCCTACGTCCAAAAAGCTGTATGAGAGCAGGAGGCCTTCCTGCTGATCTCTGAGCCTCAAGTTTCCACACCTGTCAAGTTGGGTAGCACCTAGAACACTGCAGAGTGTAAGTAGGCAACCCATGGCCCACGCTGAGTTAATTAGCGGGCGTGGCCCCCAAGGGTTGGGGTGGTCACAGCTGAGCCTCACAGAGAATACTGCCCTACAGAGTGTGGTTGCAGGCCTCTCCACTCAGTGAAACCCTGTGCCTATGGGGGCAAGTTGCAGGGCCAACAACTTCACAGTCTTGGACCTGCTTCCTCACTTGTGGAACTGATGTCAGGATTAAACATAAAGTTCTCAAAAGGAAGCCAAAAAAAAAAAAAAGGAAGCCTGGCACAGTCAGCGCTCAGTAAGTGCAGCTGTCCCATCTTACCATCACCTAGAGCAGCTTCTGTCCCCCTAGGAAGTCCCTGAGGGGCTTTCTACACTAGCTTTGGTCTGTGAGTCACACTCACAGATCACTTTTCTGAAATTCCTTGGTGCCTTCCCCATTGTGCTGCAGCTGAGAGCCCTAGGGCTGGGTCACTTCCCTGTTCTAGACTTTAGGTATGGGGGTGGGCAACACATAGCCAGATACTTAGCATTTACTGACTGGACTAATTTTGGGGCATTGCTGGCGTAGAATCCAGGAACTCAGAGTTGGGACCTTCACCTCAGTGAACTTCATCCCACTCTGTGGATTAATATTTCTCAAATCTCAAGGGCATACATGCAATAAAATTGCACTGAATCCTTTTCCCAGCCCTGTGAGGTAGGGCCAGGTAAACTGAGACCCTACAGATGAGGTTGCTTAATCTCTGAGAGGGGAAGAAACCCGCCTCAGATCACATAGTGCGGCCACAGCAGGGCCCTTGTTGCTTTTCCCTTCTGACCTGAAGCCCAGGATTCTGCCTTTCTTCTATTCATGCTCCCCCAGGCAATCCTCCACGCACCCTGAGGAGTGGGATGCATGAGGGTTTCTGTGCAGATGGGGATCTCCACCCTCCCCATCAAAGTCTCCATTCTGCACACCCCACCATGGGTAAGGGGGGCAGTAAGGTGGACATGGACTGTCACTGCACCCCCTGCAGGGTCTGGAGCTATGTCGTGCGGTGGCTGTGCATGTGGAGAACCTGCTCAGTGCCCGGGAGAAGCGGCTCACACTGCCCCCCAGTGAGATCACCCTGCTCTGACCTGACCCCCAGCCCTCCACATGCCTTCTGCTGGAAGACGCCCTGTGTGGCCTCAGGAAAGCCACTGGACCTTATCACGCTTGTGACCCCTGGAAGGGCCAGAACCTTGGAGGGAAGCAGAGGAGGAAGGAGGAGCCTAGGAACTCAAGAGGACGGATCCAGAGTTGGGACAGACATCAGAAGAAACTGTCAAAGGCTGGCCCAAAGCACAGGGGATCATGAGCCTCCTGGCTGCCTGCCACAGACCCTGATTCTGACGCCCTTGTGGCAGAGAAACCCCATGTTGGCCTGCCTTTGGTTTACTCAGGGCCTGATGTTTGAATCTACACCCGCCCACCGTGTGTCCCTCTCAGTGTGTTCCACCTTGTGCTGCCTCTCAAGCTGGACTTGTGACCCTTGGTCATTTCTGTGCCTGGCAGCCCCTTTCTCCATGAAGTTGCTAAGTGGCTGGACAAGTCTAGGCAGGAGGCAGAGCTGTGCCCCACTCACTGTCTATGACCAGCATTTCCAGACTCTGTTTTCCCTGTAGGGTCTGTCCCTGTACTCTGCACTCCTTGGGTTGCCCCAACCCCATGCCCTCACTGTGGGATAGGCCAAGATTCAAGAGTAGTAGAGTAGAATGAGAGAAGTTTGGGGAAGAGCTTCGCAGAGAATGGTACACTAGGGTTGGGTTTTGAAAGATGACTAATCCCAGCACCCAGGAGGCTGAGGGAGGAGGATCATTGCAAGTTCAAGTCCAGCCTAGGCTACAAAGTGAGCTCAAGGCCAGCCTGACTGCATAGTGAGACCCAGTCTCAAAAAAAAAAAAAAAAAAAAAGGTAAAAGATGACTACGAGTTTCTTAAGAATAGATGGAAAGGAGAGAAGTAAATATTCCAAACAGAAAACTGTGTTTGTTCTTTGCTGTATCCCCTGGAGCCTTGGACTTTGTCTAACACAGGGTAGACACTTAAGAAATACTTGTCATGTGCATGAAAGAATGAATGGATGAATATGGATGTATGAATATGAAGTCTGGTGTGGGGAACCTTGGAGGGGAGGCACTAGGCTTGGAAACTGGAGGACGGACAGGTAGGTGGGGGCCTAACTCCAGGGGCAATGACATCAGAGAAAGAATTTATTTACTCATTAAGCCATTCAGTGCCTATTAAGTATAATGCCAGGCAGTTAGAGCTGCTTATGGTCAAGTAACTACAAACCAGGGGGCCAGACTGGTGATGAGAGGAGGGATTCACTCATGTGGGGGCCCTGAGACTAAGAAGTTTTGTGTGGGGGGGTGGGGTGTGACTTATCAGGCAATATTACTGATTTAGGACTTTATCCCAGTCATGAGGCCCCCCGGAGGGATTGCCGGTGGGGGACAGGGGTATGGCAACCTGCTCAGACTGTAGTTAGAAAAACCCTCCCCGCCACAAGGGCACGTAGAGTGACTGTAGGAGGCAGGGACACCAGGGGAGGTTGCTGCAGGCTCTAGGAGGTTGGGAAGCTCTGTGGCATGGCCCCTGGTAGTGGGGGCGGGGTGGGGGAAGGTGATAATGTGGGAGGGGTTTAGGAGGTCCATCCTACAGGCTGGGGGTGGGTGCACAGTGGACCATCCTAGGAAGAGCCCTTGACACAAATGCCGACCGTGGCACTCCAACCAACTACTGCCTTGGCTGGCTTCCTCAGCATGTTCCCAGGAACAACATGCTGAGCTGAGAAGTGGGCAGGAACCAGACTGCCTGGTATCAATCAGGTAACCACTGCCAGTCACCCGTGGTGGTGCTCACCTGCCATCCCGACACTCGGGAGGCTGAAGCAAGAGGGTCACGGCGAGTTCCAGGCCAATGTAGGCCACATAGTGAGTTCAAGACCAGCCTGAACGACATGGCAAGACCCTGTCTCAAAAACAAAACAAAAAGCAACCCTTACCAAGGGGGTTGTACTTACTTGGGTGGCCTGTGGGAGGGTTCCCTCTGTGCTTGGGCCAGTGCCTGGCTCAGTGCAGGGATTCCACGACTGCAGGGGGCTCCAACTTGGGGCATCCTGAGCCTCGCCTCTGTTCGACTCTCTCATTTTCAAAATAAAGATCATACATGAGGGCATCCATCCACAGGCTGCTTTTTGCCCTAAAACCTTTTCCTCACTCAAATTAAACTATGAAGGGAGGGGTGATAAGGAATGAAAAGGAGACACTGCGGGGTTTCAGAATACGAGTGCACCACCGTGAGAAAGAGGCCACCTGTTAAGTGGACCACGCAGGTGGCACTGTCCCCGCTGAAGCAGCCTAGAGCAGAGAAGAGCTGCCAGAGGAAACTGGTCACACTGTAAGCCTGAGAGTTAAATAAGAGATGGGGGGACCATCTAATAGAGCCTGGTGACAGGGACCTTCAGGTGACAGATGAGGAGCCTGAGGCCCAGATTCGAGATCACCAATCCCTTCTGCTTGATATATGACAATCCCACCTTCAAGATCACCTTATGAGGTGGGTACTAACATTAACCCCTATTAACAGATCAGAATCTGGGAAGGCTGCTAGACAGAAGTGAGCTGAGCCTCAATAAGTCAAAACAAAAAATACAGGTGTGAAAAACTGGTATTCCAAGGGGCAGAAACTGCCTGGGCAAAGGTGAGGAGAGACAGGGTGTTATACGTATGTTTGTACCTAGGACGAGGGGAAAGGGGGTGGAGGAGGCCATGTCGGAAGGGGTCCAAAGAGGCTGAACTTTATCCGGAGGAGCTACGGAGGTTTTCGAGCAGAAACCCGTTTGCCGAAGGCGCCTCTGCCCACGCCACGCCACGCCACGCCACTCCACGCCATCCGCTTCATTCACAACTTTTTAATGATCTTTGGTAAACACCCATAGCTTGGCCGCCTCCGTGCGCCTCCTTCTCCCATTGTCGTCTCGGGGAAAGTTACCCTATATTCACATCTAGTCCCCCAGAGGGGCGAAGCGGGACGGCGGCGCGTCTCCGCGGCTGCGCACGCTCCCGCCGACACCGGTACGTGACTAGTGGAACGTCTGCTCCGGGCGGTGGCAGCGCAACGGCCGCGGAGGAGGCGGGAGGAAATTCCCAATGTTCGTCCAGCTTCTATATTCTTTGCCGTCTGGGTTCAGAGTTAGGCCCGATGCTCTCTGCCCTACAGTTTGAGAAGTTTCTGCTAGTGTGAAAAGTTTCTTTAGACGCCTTGGGGCATTTCCTCCCTCTAGCCTCCATACAGGCACTCATTGAGCCACCCATTCGCTCCTCGGGGTCCTCGCCGCCCTCCACGCAACTAATTAAATGATGGACGCAGTAGCCAAGGAGACTGTTTGATTGACAGGCATACTTACCAACCAACTTGTGAAAACTGCAGTCTGGGCTGGCCCAGCGCGTGGCCGATGGCCCAATTGAAAAAGTGGACGCGCCAAAGGGGGCGGTAATAGGGCTGCTTAGGTTGTGGAGGTTCATCGGTGATTGCGCGCTTGGGACTGAGACATTTAAGGACATTCAGACGATGCTATGACGCGGCATAGCAACAGTGTTGACGGTGTGAGCGCACCCCAGCGGAGGGAGCCCTTCGGTCCAGGAGGCGGCGCGACGTGGAGGCAGGTCGCTGTTTGAGAGTTCCCCCTCAAAGCCCTTCAGCGAGTGGGGGAGGGGCGGCGGACCAGCAGTGGTGCCCTTGTGCGCTTGCGCTGGCTCCTGTGCCGACCTGGCCTGCACGCACGCGCATGCCTATAACGTGCCGAGCCGCGGTGGCTGGCGACTCTGCGCCTGCGCGCGGAAGAGCCCGCTAAGGAGCGGCGCTGGCGGACGTCGGGCGGGCGGCCTGTGACGTAGTGAGGAGCGCTTTAAAGTGCGGGTTGGGCCGGGTGTCTGAGGGTCTGGGGCAGTCGGGCCGAATCTCCTCGGTGGCCCTCCGCGGCATGAGGCGCTGCTGGCGCCACTGCCCCCCGGGACGTGGAGAAAGTGGAGGAGGAGGAAGGCTCGTTGTCGCCACCGCTGCATGACCCGTCACCCCGAGGTTCGACCCCGCGCCTGGCCGCTTGCCTCCCCCTGCCAGGTCCCCCGGCCTCGGATGGGGGCCCGGCTCTGAGGACCCCCCGCTCTCCGGGGGCCTGGGGCGCGTCCCCGAGAGCCATGCCCGGGCGCTCCGCCTGCCCCGGAGGACCCTAGCTAGTCTCGCGGGGGCATGGCGGCCGCCAGCGGCTACACGGACCTGCGTGAGAAGCTTAAGTCCATGACGTCCCGGGACAACTACAAGGCCGGTAACCGGGAGGCCGCGGCCGCGGCCGCCGCTGCCGTGGCCGCCGCAGCTGCGGCCGCGGCCGCCGCTGAACCTTACCCGGCGTCCGCGACCAAGCGCAAGTATCAGGAGGACTCGGACCCGGAGCGCAGCGATTACGAAGAGCAGCAGCTGCAGAAAGAGGAGGAGGCTCGAAAGGTGAAGAGCGGCATCCGCCAGATACGCCTTTTCAGCCAGGACGAGTGCGCTAAGATAGAGGCCCGCATCGACGAAGTGGTATCCCGCGCCGAGAAGGGGCTGTACAACGAGCACACGGTGGACCGGGCCCCGCTGCGCAACAAGTACTTCTTCGGGGAGGGCTACACGTATGGCGCTCAGCTGCAGAAGCGCGGGCCGGGCCAGGAGCGCCTGTACCCCCCGGGAGACGTGGACGAGATCCCCGAGTGGGTGCACCAGTTGGTGATCCAGAAGCTGGTAGAGCACCGCGTCATTCCCGAGGGCTTCGTCAATAGCGCCGTCATCAACGACTACCAGCCAGGTGGCTGCATCGTGTCTCACGTGGACCCCATCCACATATTTGAGCGCCCCATCGTGTCTGTGTCTTTCTTTAGCGATTCTGCGCTGTGCTTCGGCTGCAAATTCCAGTTCAAGCCTATCCGGGTGTCAGAACCTGTGCTTTCCCTGCCAGTGCGCAGAGGGAGCGTGACTGTGCTCAGGTAACTCACCTGGGAGGAGGGGGCTGGCCATGCGCTCTGCTGCCTTAACTATGCAGCAGCCAGTAGGAGTCCGTGCTTTTTTTGTTCTGACCCATTCTTTTTCTTGGTTGTAGAGGGAACGGAAAGATACTTGTTTTAAAAATATATATAGTGGCCAGGCATCGTGATGCATGCCTGTAATCCCAGCATTTGAAAGGCTGAGGCAGGAGGATTGCTTCGAATTCGAGGCCAGCCTGAACTGCAGGGAGACTGTCTCAAAAAGACCAAAAAAAAAAAAAAAGTATATGTGTCTCCAGAAAACAGCCGGGGAAAGGACGAGGAGTTCTGTACGGGAAAGCTAGGGAGCAAGAAAATGAGTCAGAGAACCCACAGGGAATTCTGTACCTGAAGGCAGGTTTGATATTATCACAGGCTTAACTAAGAATTAATCCACGAGGCTCTTTCCAGAAGGCTAAGATGTTAGAAGGCTTTTCCTTTGTGGTTTTTTAAGTAAATTACTGTGATTTGGACCTCTATTTTAAAATCTATACTGTAAAAAAAATCAAACTCTAAAAGTTTCGTGCTCTACTATTCTTGATATTATTAACAAAAATGTTTGCAGATTCTTTAGCAGAGAAATGTAGGGAGAGGCCCTTGAGAATATTTTAATTGATACAGGTTTTCAACTCCTAGGAGGGGAAATGATTTCCACGCAGTTTAATGGGCAAGAAAGTGAAGCATACTCTTAAGTTTTTCCTCTTCGCTGTGTGTGGTGGCTCATGCCTGTAATCCCAGCGCTCGGGAGGCTGAGGCAGGAGAATCGTTGTAAGTTTGAGGCCAGTGTGAACTGCATATTGAGACTGTCTCAAAAAGACAAAAAAAAAAAAAAAAAAAATTTTTTTTTCCTCTTAGATGCAGACAAGCCCACCTGACCTTTGCAAGAACATGTTACCTCTTACAATGATGGAGTAAAACAAAATACTGCAGCTGGCTTCTTCACCTTAGCCTTGGTAGCTTTTTGAGCAGCAGATCTTAGCCTATTGGTGTGTTTGGGACCTCAGATCCTAATGAGAATTAGCTCGGCTTTGGCCCCTAGGGAAGATTATCTTCAGGAACTCTATTGTTTGTATGAAGTGAAAATTTACATTTGGAAGCTATCTCTTTCCAGCCCAGGAACAGGTAAACCTAGTAGTTTACTTCAGTAATCCCCAAGACCTCTTAGGAGGTCTAGACTGCAATTGTTAAGAGCATCGTGGTTAACCAACTCGAAATACAGATCTGGTCACACTAGGATTTTGTTGTTTAACCTCTGAAGTGTGATTGGTGGTATATGCCACAGTTGGGAGAAGCAAGGTTCTGGGAGCCCTCTTGATAGCAGAAGAGGAGGTCATCTGTCACATTTAAGTTGAACAGCTGTGGCTGCTTCCATGTTAGGGATGGTACCAGAGCCTTGAGATGTCCAGGGCCTTATGATGGGGAAGTCTGGAAAGTCACTAGCTGAAGCAGTACTTTGTATCCTAAAGGACTACCTGTCAGATGCCTGTTTGTCATTTGGACCCCTCAATGTCTCAGCTCTGCATGGCGTTTTAGATGGATGTTTTGGCAGAACCGTTTAATACAGGGTTTCCTGGGCAGATCATCCCAGGAAACTTGCTATGTAAGGTAGCCTGACAGCCTGACTTTCTGTTGTAAAGCTTTTCGTGTTAAAAGAACCTTACACTAGAACTCTTTGGTCTCTTAATGGGGTATTTTCTGTGTAGTCATAGACCCTTAGATTTGTTTTCAAGAGGTCCGGAAGTGGCTAGTGAAGAGATCTCAAGGCATTTTGTGACTTTTGTTTGTTTATTCATTGAATTTGAGACTCTTAAAACTCCCCCAACATTCACAGCTCTGGATTGAAGAACAAAAGTTTCAGATTCTTAATACGCAGGCCTGTTAGTGATCAGCAACAGGATTGCATCATCAGGAAAATTCTCTTCATCTTTTCCTTAGAATAGTGAAGTCTTAAAGCTTTCCCAGTCCCTTCCAACCCTTCTTGGACTCAGACTTGGCTGCAGTTAGTGTAGGAGGCTTAGCCATGTCTTGAAAAGTGCTGTCCCAGGCTTTGAATCAAACTCTCCTCATTTGCTTTTGGATCTTGTGGGTGCTCTCAAAGCTGGCTTTCTTACCCGTAGGGTGGTGATGATGCCAACCTGTGAAGCCTATTAGAATTAAAGTGATTTGGTGTCTTAATATAGAGCCTGGCGCAGGGTATTTAAATGGGTGTTTACCTTCATATACAGCCATTTAATGAGTCCTTGCTATCTTCATGGTGAAGGAGCTAGAGATTTGGTGGATCCTGAAACATGAGTTTGTAGTTTAAACCTGATGAGGGGTTAGGCCTAGTGGATAGTCACAGTCGAGGAAGGTAACTGCAGGAACATTCTGAAGGGACATCTTATCCACTTGGAAATTTTGGAAAGGAAGCAAGCTGGAGTTTGAAGGGTGACTTGAGGGTGAAGGGAGAATGCAACAGAGATTTTTGGCAGCAAGTAGCAGGGTAGGGGATAGCTATAGGTAAGGGGAAGGGGCTAGTGCTGCCTTAAGCCAGATGGAGTTCATTATTAGACTTTGGTGAAGCTCGGGATTAGCACTTTTGGACAGTGTTGTTGATAGTAGGTCTGGTTGATTCTCTGTTGTTAGCTGTTTATGCATTGTAGAAAATTTAGCAGCATCCCAGGCTTCTGTCTACTGGATTGTAGTAACACTTCTTGTGATAACCAAAAACGTCTGTAGACATTGCCAGATATCCCTGGGAATGAGATTTGGAAGGACAGAGGCATTCCCAGTTGAGAGCCACTGCTGTAGGGTCTTCGGCACTCCCACTAATTTAAATCTTCTAGCACCTGCTAACTTAGCACTTCAGTTTACTTGTTACGAAGGTGGATGAATACCTGCCTGTTGGGGGGGGCTGGGGATATAGCTCAGTGGAATAAGCGCTTGCCTAGCAAGCGCAGGGTCCTGAGTTCAATCCCCAGTACCGCCAAAAAAAAAAAGAAAGAAAAAAGAAAAAGAATACCTGCCTGTTAATGACCCTCCCCCAGATCCTGAGTGTAAGCCAGTAAGAGAGCTAGCTGTGCTTCCTCTCACTTCTTAGTAGAGATCCCAGCTCAGAGGTGGTAAGTAGTAAAGCTGCAGATTAGAAGGGAGGGGCTGATAAAAGACTGGTGCTCTGGAAGGATTCTAGCAATTGTCATCTGTCTGAGACTTCAGTTATAATAGTGTCTGTAATTGTTCAGGGCAATGTATTAACATTATGTTTTAGTAGTAGTCAGCATGGATGTTGTGTGGCAGACATTGACACAGCAGTGCCTAAACCTTGGCGTTTAGTAAGGTTCACAGATGTAACCTTCTTTTGAGCCTGAGTGGGCCTCCTTTCTATTGTGTTCTCTAAAAAAATATCTTTTACCTCCTTTTCATATCAGTTTAGAATTCCTTCTCCTGTCTCTGTAGGGTAAATGGAGCAGATTAAAACATTTCAAGCAGGATGTGGTAGCACATGTCTGTAATCTCAGCTCTCAGGAGGCTGAGGCAGGAGGATAACCACAAGATTTGAGGCTACCTTGTCTCAGAAAACAAAACCAAAAAAAACTTCAGTTGGATTAATTAGAATAATTACTTAAAGACTAATCATTTATTTGCTGCCATCTCTTTAATCAGTGCTATGTGGTCTGTGGTAGCCAACTATCCAGAGACCTAGGGCTCAGCTATCCATCAAGAAATGACTGTTGAAATCAGCTGTGCGGTGCATACTGGTGAGCTCAGCCTTTGACTCTTCCAGTGAGCACTTGGTGTTGGATAGAGTGGAGCCCTGTCAATTTTGGATGAAGAGCTGATGGAAAGCAAAATTTAGCTTTCTTGTTTAAAATAGTTGGGAAAGTAGGGCAGATAGGTCCTGGGCCACATCTCTTGTGTAGAATCTTCTGTCTCCATGGGAAGGGGAGAAACCACGGGTGAAGTCAGGGCCGTGCACGGGCAGGTGAGGCTGTTGGCCATTAGGGTGGCTGCCCCTTGTGATGCCAGGTCTCATGAGAAGATAGAAGACAACAGAGGAGAGAAAGCCGTGGTCTTAAGAATAGTAAGCAAGCAAAGACTATATATATAGGCCATACAAATTCAGGGTTGGCTGGCTGGCCATTTTAGGCTGGACAGTTGGTGTACAGTCATCACTGAGATGCAGTTTATGTTCTCAGAGTATAAGCTTGTTTCTACAGACCTCTGTAGGCCTGGTGGTTATGTATGTGTTGTTTGGTGAGGCCAGCAAGTCTTCCAGGGCAGATGAGACTTTGTTACCAAGAAATATAAACAGATTTTCTTTCTTCATTTAATTACCTAACTTTTCATCCTCCCATCTCACCTCCACCCCCACCCCCACCCCCACCCCCACCCAACACATAACACCGTCACTACCACAAACCTGAGAGTTTGATAACAAACTTGGTAGCAGTTCCAGCACTACCACTTCAGCTCTTTAACTCTGGGCAAGTTACTTTATGGGACTCAAGTTTTCCTTTTCTGCAAAATGAGGTCAGTGATGCCATAGTCATTGCAAAAGATTGAATCTCTATCACATTGCTGAATGCTTGAAGTTTAGCTAAATGTGTCTCAGGAATGAGCTTTTTGTGTTCAGCTCTTGTTTGTACCTTGGTATGGAATAGGGATTAGCAGGTTGACCTGGATTCAAAAAGCCACAGGAATACTTATGAAATTAAGTTGTGTGTCTATTTGGAGGCATGGGCCCGCTAAATAACTTGAGCTTGGACTCATAGACCTGCCCTTGTGTCCCCGTGTTCTGCCTGCTGCCCTATAGATGCCTAAGCTTCTCAGTCCTATAGCTTTATCAGTGGTGAGAGAGGCTCTCACTGGATAGTGATTTTGACCAGGCCCTCTGTCTGTGCTCTGTTTTGGACTAAGCAGGACGTAGAGTAGATGAGGAGTGGTGGCCATCTTGGAAATTAACCTTGACAATGTAGGTCTCCAAGACGATTCCCAAATGCATAACTACACAGTTCCTTATACTTTGTTTTTGAGACTATAATCCTGTAAGGGTTTGTTATCTTTTTGCAGATGTAGAAACTGTGGCTGTAAAGTACAACAGTTTAGCTTTAATGTACATTTTATTTTTTGTTTACTGCAGAGTTAAGACCTTTGAAGTGCTTTGCCTTATAGGGAAGACACAATTTCCACAGACCAGATGTAATAGTAGAGACTCCCTGGGAGAGTGTCATTGAACATTGTAGTTGAAATCCAGTCTGGGGGTTCTGAGAAAGCTTCCCAGAAAAGGAGATAGATGGGTGAACTCCCGGAAGAGTCGCTCAGAGGTGGACTGTAGTGGGTGAAAAAACTAGGCACAGTTAATACTAATGGTTGCTGCTGGGGTACAGCTCAGGCAGGGAGCAGGCAATCTGGACTGCACAGAGTATTTCCTCCTCCCATTTCCCTGTGAAAACAAAAGAGTAGGACACGCTGGAACTGTTCTTCATGCCAAGGGTAGGGCTGGACCTGGGGTGTATAAAGTTACAAGCTGGCAGGTTAGGACTTTCAGTTTCTCATAGTATGGTAGGTGAGTTCCTTAGCAATAAATAGTAATCTTGTGGGTCTCAGCTGGATACTTTCTGGTGATGTTTGGCCAGGAGACATTCTGTTGACCAGTTTTGAGTACTCACTCCTAGAGGAGCCTAATACACTAAAGGTGGTCATTGGGCTGAGATAGCTGCTGGGAAGTTATAAAAGATAATGAGCCCTTCAGGTAGAGTAAGTGCCAAAGTCGTTTCTTTGGGTCTGAGCAGCCCTGTCTGTACACTAGTTTTGCTGAGCCTTGGGCTCAGGGCAAGTACCTGGCCTGGCTTATTGTTTGTTGTAGATCCCTTTAGGGGATGGGGGCAGTCATGCTTTGATGAATGTCTGAATTTGCTCCAGAACTGCATTTAGAGAAGTGGTTCCTTGTTGGAAATGAGAAGTCGTGGCCCTTGGTCATGCCTGTTGCCAAGTAAAACAGATTGATAACTTGCTAACAGCAGGAAACATGGCCTGTAGCTAACACTACAGATTCAGGCCTTAGAAATGTGCCTTTGGACTTAGCTCTTTTGGGGAGCCCTCTGTGTATAAAGTTTATGGAACTGCCTTGCAACCCAGGCCTTCAGTCAGCAATGTGGAGTGTAAGAATGTGGAATGAGACTTGGAGGTTTTAGCCCTGGGAATGAGGTCCCAGAGACTCTGCTACTAGCAGATCTCTGCAGGAGATTCTAGATCATGTTTCATTGGCAAGTGCTGAATCCAAAGGTCTGGCTGCCCCAGGATGGTCAAGGACCCTCTGTCAGAGTTAAGTTTTTGGTAGTGATAGTGTGGTGCCAGATACCCTTCATTATCCAAAACAGCCCTGCAAGTAGGCCTCTCGCTATACTTTTCCAGGAGTGTTTTAACAGTGTAAGTCATAAGCTGATTTTGTGATTATGTCTGGAAGGTAGGAGGTGTTGTCTAAATTTTCTTTTTCTTTTTTTTGGTACCTGGAATCAAACTCTTGCCAGGCGGGCGCTGCACCCATGAGCTATATCCCTGGCCCTTGTCTAAATTTTAAAATCTTGGTAATAAGGAAATGAATACAGCCAGGAGTGGTGGCACACACTTGTAATCTCACCACTTGGGAGGCTGAGGTAGGAGGATCATTGTGAGTTCTGGGACAGCCTGGAGCTACATAAGTGAGTTCAAGGCCAGCCTGCACTATGTAGTGAGATGATGTCTCAAAAAATAAAATAAAAATGAATAAATAAATAAAATGAATACAAAGTTATGGAACATAACAAAATGAACACCCAAGAACCTACTGAGGTTTAGCCTGAGTATGTGATATATCTAAGGTCCCAAAACTAATAGATGACAAAGATTTGGTATCAACACAAGTCTCTTCTGCTCACTGTGAGTTGACACAAATATTAATTGGTATTATTTAAGAAAGAGATCTCTGATTAGTACCCAGTTAAATGAAGTTAGGTTCTTTTGGTGTAGGAATTTTCAGATCCTTTTAACATTCTCAGATCCACAACAATGCTTTTTTGAAACTCTGTAATCAGTATTCTCTAAATTGATTTGATCATGGATGTGAGGCTGGTGTTCAGAGAGAACTCTCTGAAGAGCCCTGACCTAGGAGGAGCAGGGGACAGGGGAAATCTGTAAGATGAAGATTAATTGTTCTCTTGTCAGCATGGCCTCAAGTCACATTTTCCAAGTCAGAAGTGTTTCCTTCTAGGGGGTGATCCTAATTGTTTCTATGTTTGGGTTTTGAGCTTTTTGTTTTGTTTGGGGTTGGGTTTTTTGGAGACAGGGTCTTGCTTGTGTAGTCCAGCCAGGCTTGAAGTTGATCTGTAGCCCAGGCAGGACTGGAACGCTTGATCCTCCTGCCTCAGCCTCCTAAGTGCTGAGAATAGGGGATGTGTACTACTATGTCTGTTTTTCTTTATTTTTATTCTCCCTTGCTGTAACCCACTGCCGTGCGCGCATGCGCGTGTCCCTGCCACCATATCTCCATTATACCAGGGAGTGTGGTGTGTGTGTGTGTGTCCCTGCCACCATATCTCCGTTATATCAGGGATTGAACCCAGAGCATCACACATGTTGGGCAAGCACTCCACCACTGAGCTATATATCCAGCCCTTTTTAAATTTTGTGAGCCTACGTCTGCCTAGCAAGCGCAGGGTCCTGAGTTCGATCCCCAGTACTGCCAAAAAAAAAAAAAAAGTGATAAATTTTGTGAGCCTAGAACTTTTGATCTTCCTGCTTCAGCTTCCTAAGTAGCTAGAATTATAGGTGGTAGCTTGGCTTTTTTTTATTTATTGCTATGCCCTGGCTCTCTCTTGCCCATAATTGAGCCAGCCTAACCACTTTAAGGAATTTTTCCCAGCCATTGTTTATGACACTTAGCCTGTATCTGTAGAGCTACTGTTGAGAAGGAGCTGATCAGTGGTCAGCAGAGAAAGGTTTGTGGTCTGGGGCAGCCAGGAATCCTGAGCACGTGGGGAAGCTGAGAAAGTGAGGTCTTTTGCCTATAACTGGGTGAGTTTCTAGCTGTATAGTTCTGCTGACTCAGTGAAGGATGCCTTTTGGGTGCCATGCTCCCAGGAAAAGCGTTTGAGGGGCTCAGGAATTGCTTCCAGAGTTTTCAATCAGAAGCGCGCTAGCCAAGAAGAGCACAGTCATTTACCCATGTTCATTGGCCTGTGAGTAGTTTTTAAAACAGTGTCACTTGTTGAAAATAAATAGAAATTTGAGTGATGGAAATTCTTAAAATATTTCAAACACAGCTGTCTTCAAAATTTTGGACCTCCCGAGTGGAGGCTATTGAAAGCTTTTTTCCAAGTAGATAAATTCTCTTAGAACATGACAGTCTTAGTTCTCCCTGATGACTCAGTACTGTCATTGGCTACCTTGGCTTCCCCCACATGCTAAAGGCTAGGAGAAATGGAGGAAATGTCTGTGTCGCCTCATTGAGATTTCTTCCAAGTCCCTCCAGCTGGCTTCCAGATCCTCTAACAGTGTACCTTCTTGAGGGCTTACTATTAATTGCTATGCCAAGGATCTAACTCGGGACCTTAAACAGTATACACTGGGCAAGTGCTCTTCTAGACTCTAACCTTAGCCCTAAGGATTCTAAAAGAAGGATTCCTGGCCTGTGTAAACAGAGTGAGTCCTATATTGGCCTCTGCCTTAAGAGACTACTGGGTCTTCTGTGCATCATGTTAGTTTTGAGTGGTTTGTAGGCAGAAGCTTCTTAGAGCTTAACATGGTATTTCCCTTCCATGTATCTAGATTCTTGAACATTGTGAGTAACAGGGCCATCACAAGACCTGAGCCATGAGCCATATTATTATTATTATTATTATTATTATTATTATTATTTGTATTGGGAATCAAACGGATGATCTCACACTTGCCAGGCAGGTACTGTGCCACTGAGCTATATCCCTGGCTGTAGGCTATATTCTTACCTCCTAGGAACTTCGGTTGTCTACTCTTCGTAGTGATATGTGCTGTGTTTCTTTCCAGTGGATATGCTGCTGATGAAATCACTCACTGCATACGACCTCAGGACATCAAAGAGCGCCGAGCAGTCATCATCCTCAGGAAGTAAGTACCCTGTTGTCTAATACCGTATTCCTTGGTTACAGGCCTGTCTGAAGATGTAGATCTGGGTCCCTTAAAACTCCCTCCTCTGGCCAGGTGTGGTAGCCTGTGCCTATAATCTCAGCACTGGGAGGGTAAGGCAAGAGAATTGCCAGGAGCTCAAAGCCAGCCTGGGCTACTTAACCAGACCCTGTCTTAAAACCACACTCATTCTTCTTTACTAGTTCGGTGTGGCAGGGTAAAATCTGAGAGAGAGCAGAAGGCTGTAAGTTCTCTTTTTATTTGCATTGTGTTGATAAAGCTGTTTTGTTTTTTCCTCAGAAAATAATTTCTTTTTAACTATGAAGTTTAAGACTGAACAAAAGCATAGGTTTCTGGTATTAATGGGCATAGTCTGAGATAAGGTTTGGGAACCACTTTTCCAAATCCTACCTCAACGTGTTTTCCTCACCTCCTTATTTCACATTTGTCTCATGTGCTCTCAGTGATTATTTTTAGATTATGCCTTAACAGCCTGCTTTTAAAATGCCACGCTTTCACTTCTGGGGAGGAGCAGGGGGTAAGGAGAGGAAATCAGGGTGGGAGGTTAGGATGCAGTGTTCTGCTGGCTTTGGCTATGAATGTCTCCCTCTCCGTTGGAGATTCAGAGACATACTGACTCAGGTCAGTAAGCCTGATTTCTCCCAACATTTGTCGGTTGAGCAAACTGCAACTTGTTAGCTCCTGCCACACAGATTTTGGGTCAAAGAAAGACTAGCCTTCCTATTGAATGGAGTCCCAAAGAGAATGAGTGATTGCCTAGGGTCTCATAGAAGTCACTGAGGCTGGGGAGATAGCTCAGTGGCATAGCACCTGCCTGGCAAGCACAAGGTCCTGAGTTCAATTTTTACCAAAAAAAAGGTGACTGAGTGAGACACCAGTATGTAGGGGCTGGTATATACACTAATATATAGCTCGGGTAGAATGCTTGCCTAGCAGGTGTAAGCCCTGGGTTCTAGCCCCAGTAAGGGGGGCGCAATATGTAGATCTATACTTGATCTAAGTATGTAAAGCTTGTCTTCATTTCTTTTTCTTCCCTTCTCCACCTCTTTCTTTCTGTCTGTCTGTCTGTCTGTTTGTCTCTCTCTCTTTCTTACTTTCTTTCTGTTACTTTGTAGTGGGACATAAACCCAGGCCCTTGCACTTAATACCTAAGCATTCTACCACTGATTATATTCTCTAGCCCCTTTTTAAAATTTTGAGTTAGGGGCTCAGCTAAATTGTCCAAGGTTGGCCTTGAAATTTTGATGCTCCCAAGTGACTAAGGATTATAGGCCTTTTTCTTTCCTTTAAAATTTAAGTAAACTTGCTGGGCATGGTGGAGCATGTCTATAATTCCAGCACTCGAGAGGCTGAGAGGCAGGAGGATTGCTATGAGTTCAAGGCCAGCCTGAACTACACATCGAGACCCTGTCTCAAAAAAAAAAAAAGGTAAACTTTATTTTTAGAACAGTTTTTAGGTTTGTAGAAAATCATGATATTATAGAGTTTCCATGTACCTTATATTATTTTTCCTCTCTGTTAAGATTTTATATTTATGTGGTATATTTATAGTCAAGAAACCTTTGAAGGCTGGGCATGGTGTTGCACGCCTGTAATCCCAGCACTCAGGAGGATGAGGCAGGAGGAACGTTGCGAGTTTGAGACCAGCCTAGGGTACAAAGTGAGCTCAAGGCCAGCCTGAACTGCATAGGGAGAACCTATCTCTCTTTTTTTTTCTGACCCTGTCTCAAAAAAAAAAAAAAAAAAAAAGAAAGAAACCTTTGAGAGGGCCCAGGATATAGTTCAGTGGCACAATCGCCTCCCTGGCAAGTGCCAGGACCTGAATTGAATTCCCAGTACAAAAAAAAAAGAAGAAACCTGTGAGACCCTGGGAGTAGTTTGGTGGTAGAGCATTGAATAGCATGTGTGAGGCCCTGGGTTCTATCCCCAGTGCTGCAAAAAAAGAGAAGAAAACAACATGTGTCATGCTACACGTTACATTTTTGGCTCCTTTTGGCTGTGACAGTTTCTCGGTCTTGCCTTTTTTTTTTTCCTTTGGTGGTACTGGGGATTGAACCCAGGGCCTTTATACTGAGCTATATCCCAGCCACCATGCTCCCTCTTTTTTTCTAACTATGAAATAAGTTCTGTCTAAGTTGCTAAGTTGCCTAGGAAGGACTCAGATTTGTGATTCTCCTGCGACTCAGATTTGTGATTCTCCTGCCTCACCCTGCCAGATCACTGGGTAATAGGCATCTGCTACCATGGTCTGAAAGACTCCTCCTTGACACCGACTGGTCAAGTATAGTGTAACTCTCATTTGAAATTCGTCTTATGTTTTAAAGATTAGACTGAGGTTATATTCTGTGGGAGGAAAATCACAAAAGTAAAATGTCGTTTTTACCACATACCAAAGGTATATATTGTTAATATGACTTGACACCATTGATGTTGATGGTTGTTGTTGAACACCTGGCTGATGCAGTGTTTGCCAGGGTTTCTTCTATAAAGTAACTGTTTTTCCCCTGTTCATGCACAGCCCACATTTGAAGGGGGAAGCCAGGCACAGTGGTGCACACCTGTAGTCCCAGGTATTTGGGAGGCTGAGGCAAGAGAATTTTTTGAGCGAAGGAGTTTGAGGTTGGGCTGGGCACCATACCAAGATCCTATCTCTTTAAAATAAACCCAGGGCTGGGGATATAGCTCAGTGGAATAAGCGCCTGCCTAGCAAGCGCAGGCTCCTGAGTTCGATCCCCAGTACCACCAAAAAAAAATAATAAAATAAAATACACCCAAACTTCAAAACAACAAAATGAGGAGCTGATGGTGATGAAGAATTGCAAGTTTGCAGCCACCTTAGGTAAGTTTATGAGACCATGTCTCAAAATTGAAAAAAATTAAAAAGGCTGGGGCTATTGCTCAGAGCTGTCCTCATTCAATCACCAGTAATTTGAAAAGAAAAGAGGTGAAGAATTAGTTCTACCTTCTTGGTGGGAGAGTATCTATGTGAATTACTGGGTTTCTTTGGCATAGATGTGTATTCTCTTTCATTTGTTTAACTGTCTATATCTACCAATATGTACTCATGGATATTTATGTTAAAGTTGTTCTAGCTTTGGCCTTTGGGAGTTTGAGATGGAGTCTTCACTGTGTTTCCCAGGCTAGTCTTGAGCTCAAAGGATCCTCCTTCCTCAGCCTCTGAGTGCAGGGAGTACTGGCACTTGTACCATGCATGGCTTAACTTGTCATCAAAAAGATGAAGTTAGGGGCTGGAGATATAGCTCAGTGGAATAAGTGCTTGCCTGGCAAGCACAAGGTCCTGAGTTCGATCCCTAGTACCGCAAAAAAAAAAAAAAGAGAGAAAAAGATGAAGTTAAAAAAAACTTCAGTCAGTAACTTTGACATCTTGCTTTTTGGGCCCACAATTTCAGAATAAGGTGGTAGTGATGTCCCTTTGGCATAGTTTTGCCACTTTATCAAAGTCAAAACTTTGGGTGTCTGTTTTACGTTGGGTACTGTGGGTATGATCCATACATAAAGGACAGTTCTGTGGTACAGGCAAGTCACTGGGCAGATACAGGAATTTGAGTCAGCTTGGCAGGCCCTCTCTTCTGGCCTGAAAGTATTTCCAGAACTAATCAGTGGAAGGATTCTTGTAGTAATTTCCACTTTTTTTGTTGTTCTTGGTGGTTCCCAGTACAAGCCCAAACCCAAAACCTGGAAATAAATCCAGACAGTAGCTTCCTTTTCGGCATCTCTTTCTAGGCAGTACCTGGTAGTAAGTACCTGGTGCCCCTAACTATAGCAAGAAACAAGTAGTAGACCAGGAATCTAGAGAGGAATTTCTGGCATTACATAGAATCAAGAGTTAATTTCCCAGGTGTTGTCTCCCAGCCTCTCAAATAGCTTATCCTGGGGAACTCTTTGGCAACCCAAATTGAGGTGGCCACAGCTGGTACATTATTCAGTCTACCAGGTGCTTTGTTCCTCTTGAATAGTGGTTCCTGTACTTAGCTGGATAGGCCAGCTGAGTTAGCTTTGCTCCTCAGGACAGCTAGGAGTCTGCACTGTGAATTATCTCAGGCCCCATCCATGGTCTGATCTGGAGAATGGCTCTTCAAATTTTGACTTAAATGGGTACAGGTAGTATCCTAGGCTAGCGGGTAGAAGCACAGAGCTTTGATACTGGGGGCTGGAGAGGAGTGAGGTGATGTTCCCAGCTTCTGTATGCAGCTGAGCTGGGGAAATGTGCAGAGGTATAAGGAGCGAACATGGGGGTTAAGGAGATACATAGACATCTCTGTTGACTGCAAAGTGAAATGCAAGTATCCAGCCTCTTCTCTTGGGTTTACCCTTCATCTCTTATCTACCTTAAAGTACCTCCAGCTCCCAATATGGTATATGAATTTGTGTGCTGGGTAGTATGGCCTCCATTAGAAAGAGCTTCCCCTCTGCCACATTCATCGTATGATCCACATCCCCACCCTCCAGTGACCTGCACATACATGATAAAAATTGGTTAACCTGGGGCTGGGGATGTAGCTCAGTACCATAGTGCCTGCCTGGCAAGCATAAGGCCCTGAGTTTGAGTCCTGGTACCAAAAAAGAAAATAGTAAAAAAAAAAGACCAGCTGGGCGTGGTGGTGCATGCCTGCAATCTCAGCCCTCAGGAGGCTGAGGCAGGAGGATCATTGTGCGTTCGAGGCCAGCCTGGGCTACAAAGTGAGTACAAGGCCAGCCTGAATTGCATAGCATGACTCTTGTCTCAAAAAGACAAAAACAAGGGCCGGGAATATAGCTCAGTGGCACAAGGGCCTACCTGGCAAGCACAAGGTCCTGAGTTTGATTCCCAGTACCAAAAAAAAGGACCAAAATAAACCAAAAGAAAAAAGATGGTTAACGTGGCCCTTAGTTTTCAGGAATTGACCACATCAGCATGCAGGAAGCACACTTCTGTAGCTTCTCAGCATATATCTCTGTTTAGACTGTCACACTCATATACTTGCCATACTGAGTTTCCAAATTCATGTTCTGTGGGGTTGAAAGATCCCTTTTCATGTGATGCCTAATATGCAGCCCAGCCTAGGGGAGGCATTGGTTAGCTTCTGAACTTAGGCCCATGAGGAATAGGTCCAGAGTAGCTGCAGGGGCTGCTCTTAGGAAAGGACAAGGGGTGACAAATTGAAAAGAGGAACACTAAAAGCAAAAAAAAGGAGAACACTTTGTCTTGGGCATGGAGGCGCACTGCATGAAGATGAATAAGAGATAACCTAAGGCATTCCTGGCTGATTTGAGATCTAGGGTCGGGGATTTAGCTCAGCAGCACAGCTCAGCAGCACAGCACCTGCCTGGCAAGCACAAGGTCCTGAGTTTGATTCCTGGTACCAAAACAAACAAAAAAGCTGATTTGATTTGAGCTCTAGGGAGGCCTGTTCTAGTGGGTGGAGTTAGCATTGAACCTGGCCTTTTTCTCATGGGCTGCTGTTGGCTTAGAGCCAGTCCTGTCTTCCCTTAAGTTTAGATAAAGATTGCATAGGTTTTAGTTAGGGATGGTGGCACAAGCTTATAGTCCCAGCACTCTGGGAGGCCAAGGCAGAAAGATTGCAAGTTCAAACCTAGACTGGGTAGTTTAGCAATTTGCAAGACCCTGGACAAAAAAAAATTTAAAAAGGGCTGGGGATCTAGTACGGGACAAAGGCTCTGGAATCAATCCCCAGTTACCATCAAAAAAGATTGCCCCCATAGCTAAATAGTAGTGTATGTGCTTAGTGTGCGTGAGACACTTGTTTACATCCCTAGGACTGCCAAAAAAAAAGATTGCACAGGCTGTTGAAGGACATCAAGGAGTCTGGCGTAAGTATCAGAGCTGGCAAGGTCTTTCTAAGGACCTTACGGAAGGAAATGAATGGATAGCTACTAAGTGCTTTATGGTAAAACAAAAATGCAGCTCCTTTGAACATGGGTGTTGCTGGGTCTTCATATATGTGGTATACTTGTTTATCGCCGTGAGGCTAGAAGTGACCAGTAGAGAGTGTAATCCTCTAGCTCCAATTTGTAATGTTTGAAGTCACAATTTAATAGCTGAGTGAGATTTTGAACTGTGTCTCCTGGTGCTGGGTCCCGTGGCCCCCACAGTGGAGTACCTCTTGTTGTCGCCCAGTGTTGTCATGGAAGTGTCATTGTGTTTTACAAAACTGGGGGTCAGGTACAGAAGGGTTTTCTTGCCTCTGTACCGCAAGTAGAGAGAGTTTTAAGTATCAAGGGGGCTTCTATAGAATGAGGCAAGGCATCCACTATATGCTGCTCAGCTCCTTGAGGTTTTACACATCTGCCAATGTTCCTGAACATTGCTGTCTCCCAACCCACCCAGGGCAAGCAAACCATGTGCATTGTTTCTTTCTAATCATGGGTATCCCTGGCAAGGAGGCTAGACCTAATGTTTTTGGAGGTGGTTAAAGTTTTTTTTTCTTTGAAACAGGATCTGGCTATGTAGTTCAGGCTGGCCTTAAACTCACTAAATAGCCCAGGCCGAGCTCAAAACCCACAGTAGTCCTGTCTCAGCCTCCCAAGTGCTGGGATTATAGATCTGTACCACCATGCCCAGCTCAAGTATGGTTAAAGTTTTAAGGTGCTAGTTAGATGACCAGGAGACTGACCAACTTGTGAGGTGAAGCAGTTTATAGGAGGTGGAAGATTGGTGTTTCCATGATTTCCTGGTATATAACCTCCTGCCTTCTGGAGGACTCTGCTAGCTGCCAAACATCCACACATTAATCCTGAGAGTAGGAGGTGTTAATTTTCTTCGGAAAGAGCTCAGACAAGAAGTGAGCTGCTTGGAATGATCTTTGAGCAGGGATTTCTGAGATGGAAACACTACAGAAAAAAAAAAGAAGGAAACACTACAGTATCCATTACATACAAGGCACTGGAAGTAGGAGCCACAGGAAACTTAGTACTCCTTTGAAAAACAGAGTGTATCCCCAGAGGACTTAGCAAAAAACAAAACCAAAAATTAGAAGCTAGTCACACTGGTGGCACATGCCTGTAATCTCAGCTACATGGGAAGCTGAGGCAGAGGTATCATAGGTTCAAGGCCAGACTGAGTGGTTTAGCAAGATACTGTTTCAAAAAATAAAAAGGATGGGGGATGTAGCTCAGTTGTAGAGCACCCCTGTGTTCAGTCCCCCAAAACAAAACCAAAAAACCCATCTCTGTGGGCAGGTCGGGGCAGGCTGGGTAGATATGGCTACTGGACTAAAAACTGCTAGCCAGGCAAAAAGGTACGGTCAGAGGCTGGAAGAGAAAGGCACATGGTCAACATTCATCCTTAGAAGGTGGATTCTGGGCCTTGAAGATCTTCTAGTTGGTTTCTGAGAGGCCCCCAGCATTGTGCTGAGTCTGCCTACAAGACAGGTATTCTTTACAGGCCTGGTGATATACCTGTAATCCTGGCATTCAAGGTAATGAGACAGGAGGATTACAAATTCAAGGCCAGCCTAGCCCTTGTGAGACCCTGTCTTAAGACAATAGTAACAGAAGACTTGTATTTGTGAAGTCTCCCTTTAACCGGATAAAGTGACTCATGGTAGTGTACATAGTCTGCTTTGCTTTTAAGTAGGACTTTCAGAGTGGCTTGAAACTGGGAAAAGCAACTAGAGTTCCAGCTGCCATGACTGGTACGTTCTAGGCTCTTTGTTAGTGCCAGGAATACAGTTAGCGGGGCTCTTATCCACTGGTCCTTTGGGAGAAAGCACACATAGAGTAGCTCAATCCAAGACTAGCCAAGTAAGGCTTTCTAGAGAAGTGTACCTGAAGGTGATCAGAGGTAACCCTCACCATACATACATGGTTCAACTCAAGGCATATCTCCATTCCTGTTGCCACCAGTGAGGCCTAGGTCCAGACCTTGTTAGAATTCCACCTCCTGGCCAGGCATGGTGGCACATGCCTGTAATCCCAGCACTCAGGAGGCTGAGGCAGGAGGATCGTGCTGCGAGTTTGAGGCCAGCCCGGGCTACAAAGTGAGTTCACAGTCAGCCTGAACTGCATGGTGAAACCCCGTCTTAAAAAAGACAAAAACAACAAAAGAAACAGAAGTTCACCTCCTGGCTGTTAATTGTGGCATGCTGTGTTAAACCCTGAGGGACCTAGCCAGCAACATGGGAGTTGGTTGACTTATCAAGGCCATGGTTTGAAATTAAGCTGCATAACTTCATGCTGGGCTTTTGGCTTGAAATCTAATTCTAGCTTCACGTCTGACAGTTTATACCTCTGTGGAAGTGGAGAGGGCAGAAGCTTCTCTGTTTTCTGTGAGATGTGCTTGTAATTATCCCTAAGGTGTGTTAGAGCCCTCTAGGGGCTGGAGTTCACATTCTCCCCCAACATGGGTACAGAAGCCTGGGTTCTTAGAGGGCTGCCTCATCCCTTCTGTGAGATAACCAGAGCAGAAATGGGTTGGCTTATGCACCCAGCCTGTCCAGGTACAGCTGACTTTAACCCTGTCTCCTCAGTATCCCCAGCAGCCCTAGACCTTTGGTGAGGATCCCCTGTCATGGCTCTGCCTGTCCAGGCAGACTGCTTCACATAGTAAGTTTAAGAAGACCTGAGGACTGGGAGCTAGGCACACAGGCACATGCCTGTGTGTAATCCCGGCTACTCAGGAGGCTAGGCAGAGGATCACAAGTTTCAGAGCAGCCTGGGCAATTTAATAAGAGTCTGTCACAAAATAAAAGGGGCTGGGGATGTAGCTCAGTCATGAAGTACCCCTAGGTTCCATCCTTAGCAGAACAAAAAAGTATGTTGAGGACCTGGGTCCCACAGCAGGACTGTTTGTGGCAGAATGTGTCCCAGAAGTGTGTGGATCAAGCTTAGGCACGGACTCTGATTTTGGTGGATTATCACATCTACCATTCACTTTTTTTTTTTTTGGTACCGGGAATCGAATTCAGGACCTTGCACTTGCCAGGCAGGCGTTTATGCCACTGAGGTATACCCCTGGCCCCTTCACCATTCACTTCTGGTGATGCCCTAGTAGGATTTTATGGAGCCTTTGAGGGGCTCCCAGGCTTCCTGGCACCTATAGAGTCCCAGAAGAGGGACTTTGTTTCATAAGGGTGCAAGTTTCTGGACTCCTCCAAGTCAAGCTTAATGGTTCAGGTCTCATTTGATCTGAGCTCTGCCACATGGACCTCAGAGTTCAGGAGTAAGAGGCCTAAAAGGGCTCAGGTCCTCTCATTTCGATCCTCATGTCTAGTCATTGCCCAGTACCACTATTCAAAGAGCTCTGCTTTGAAGGAGACACCTTGTCTGATTCCTGGACACTCAAAAATGAAATGAAGCCTTAAAGCCAGGCACATTTCCCTGTTCTTTGCTCAGGTGGAGAAACTGAGGCCCAAAGAGGGATAGTGACTAGCCTGGACTCTGGGGGTTGCGGAGGGGATGGCACCCAGGAAAGGACCTTCTTGCTGCTAGCGCCTGCCTCCCTGATCCTGGAGCAGCCCACAGTGGAGGCTGGAATTGATGGACCCCCTGGACTTGCCTCCTGTGAGCCCAGAGCAAAGGGGCAAGGATAGCCGTCCTGCTACCTTCCCACCTGCCTACCAGTGTGGGCCTCAGTACATCAGAATGTTATTTTCCAGCTAGAGGGAAGAAGAGACACCCCTGCCAGCCCCTGGAGAAAGACCCTGCCACAGTTGACAGTGGCTCTTCCTGTCAGGCTGATGTCTGAGCTAGGCTTAGAACTTTCTCCCATTACTTTCAGGATGTTGACCTACCACCTTCAGACCCAGTTTTCCCCATCTCTTTGCAACAGGCCAGACAGTGGAGAGTGACGGTGGTGGTGGCAGCTATGAAGAAAGGGAGGAGCTGTGAGGACCAGATGCAGCTTTTAGGTTTCCCACGGGCTTTCTTCCCCTCCACACTCTTTATGAAGTGTTGTCCACCCTGATGATAGCCCCTACTCGCTCAGAATTGAGTTACTTTGTGCCCAGCAGTCTCTGAAAAAGGTGTCTTTAGGGCCTTGTGCCAGCACCATGCCTCACCCTTCCACCTGCTGCCAGTGCTATCCAGACCCCTCTTCTGCCTCTTGTGTCCGTCTGCCTAACTTGGCAGCTTTTTTTTGTCTCTGCTACAAGAAGCCTCAGGGCTTCCTTGGGATTTCACAGGCCATCTTCCCTCTTGGTCTAGCTTTATAAGGAGCACAGATCACTGCCCTGAGCACTTCTGCCCAGTTCCTCCATCACCCTGTTTTTTGTCTGTACTTGTATGTCTCATCTCTACCAAGTGATGTGTTCCTTGAAAGAAGCACCTGGTGCTGGTCAGGGACGTTGTTTTAAAAATGCCTCTGGTATCTACTTGGTCAGCCTTCTGGAGCGGGCAGACGCCACTCGGTGACTGTGGTGGGGGCAGAACCAAGTTCATGACTTTGGAGTGAACCTGGGTTCCCCCTACCCTTTGGCTATGCCATTCAGCCTGTTGTGTTCATGATTCTACGTGAGAAAGTGGGGCTGCAGTGGTTCTATTTCCTTTTAGTCCCTCTACAGGCTTGAGAAGGAATCTTTCCTGTGTTCATATCTCAGGGAAGGTTGATAACATCTGTTGGAGTATGAGTGCCCACCACCAGGGCCCTCAGTCCTCTGGCAAGTGGAGTAATTACTGTTAGAGAACCTCTAGGCCCAAGAGGGATGAGGTAGCACTGCCTCTTGCAGCTGAGAGCAAGCTGTGGGATCTATCCCCTGGGATCCCAGATCCTTGTTATCCCAAGTCTCCAAACAGACGTGTTCTCTGCTCTGCTTCTAGACTTAAACTTGAGAAAGATGGTCTTTGGAGGTCAGCCAGACCTGTCTCTAGTTGAACCCCAAGAAGGCTGAGGCACAGAGCCGAGAGTGCTGGCTTGTAGACCCGCTGACTTCCACTTGGCCTGACTCGAGAGAGAATTGGTTTGAAAGGGCCTGTGTGTACCTTTAGCAGAGGACTGTTTATGACCCACATGTGTTTCTTTTGCAGGACGAGACTAGACGCACCCCGGCTGGAAACAAAGTCCCTGAGCAGTTCCATTTTGCCACCCAGCTATGCTTCAGATCGCCTGTCTGGAAGCAACAGGGATCCTGCTGTGAAACCCAAGCGGTCCCACCGCAAGGCAGATCCTGATGCTGCCCACAGGTACTCAGCTAAGGGCTTCAATAAAAGCTGGGCAGTAGTGATATGTGCTTGTCATCTCAGCTGCTCATCAGGTGAGAGATGAGGAAAGGGCAAGGCCAACATGGGCCATGTAGTGAGACCTTGTCTCAAAAAAATCAGTAGAGCATGGTGGCACGCACCAGTAATCCTGGTATCTGGGAGGCAGAGGCAGGAGAATTGTGAGCCGAAGTGCAACCCAGACTATATAGCAAGACCCTACCTCAAAAAATCTTAAAAATGGAAGGGTTAAGGATGTGACTTAGTATTCCCTGGGTTCACTCTGCAGTGCTGGGATGAGGAGGCAAAGTTAGCCCCATGGCCTGGAGATGGTGGAATGGGTAGAAAAGCCTAAGTGGTAGGTTGGTTAGGAGCCTGGGGCTGCTCAGCCTTCCAGAATCATATGTCTCATTCTTTTGTAATGGTGGCTTTCCTACCTAACTCCTGGCCAGCTGCCTGTATCCCCAGAGCACAGGGGTCAGGCACTCTGACAAATGGCAGTGTGTCATGACCTTCCTGTGACTTCCTGGCTTAGTCCCACCTGAACACACACTTGTAGCCTTATACTCAGGTGTTAAGGGGGAATCTTGGCACTGAGAAGTGAACTGAGGCCTGTTGGAGAAGGATTGGCGAGGGTTGCAGAGCAGAGGGATAAGGAAGGTAAAGGCATTCTAGGCAGAAAAAATGGGCGGAAGCTGTGCAGCAGAAAAGAGCTTGGTGGTCTCAGGGGCCGTGTGGCGTGGTGAGCAGAGGTGAGAGTGTTCAGGAGAGTTGGGACGCTGATGGCAGAGCTTGCAGGGTCTTGAGGCTGGGAGAGGGACCCCTCTGTCACCCAGCAGACTTGGTGGGGTCCTGGGAACCAGATTCAAAGCCAAGCAGACCCCAAGGGTGACGTGGAGATGCTTCTAGGATGAGGAGTGGCCACTGACACTCAGTGACCAGGAACCTTCAGTGTCAGTGCTTCTGTGCAGAATGCTGCCCTGGCATCCCATGTGAGACTGGGCACAGAGGTGAAGAGACCAGGCCCTCCTGCTGAGCTCTCGGGTAACACCCCTCCTTATCTTGCAGGCCCCGGATCCTGGAGATGGACAAGGAAGAGAACCGGCGCTCAGTACTGCTGCCCACCCACCGGCGGAGGGGTAGCTTCAGCTCTGAGAACTACTGGCGCAAGTCCTATGAGTCCACACAGGACTGCTCAGAGGCAGCAGGCAGCCCTGCCCGAAAGGTGAAGATGCGGAGGCACTGAGGCATACTCACCACCCTCCTGAGAACTCTGGCTTCTCCTCACATAGCTGCCCCTCCTTTTGTTTTGTTGTGTTTTGTTTTGTTTTGTTTGTTTGGTTTTGATCTTACATATATTTTCCCTGATTCATTGCCCATTAAGGCTGAAGAACAGAACTGACCTGGGTTCTTGTGTTTCTTCCTGGAGAGGCTGTCGGTGTTTGTTGGGGCAGAGGCTTGTGCTGGAGCAGCCAGTCAAGGTGGGGGCAGCCGTCTTCAAATGGGGCTGGGTTTATTTAAAAGCAACAAAGTGTTTTGGTTAAGAAATTTTTGTTTTTGCTTTAAACATAAATCTTTGCAGTGTTCTCAACAAAGTTTGGTTTCCTGCCTGCCCCTTTTCCTCCACTGATGTCTGCCCTTGGTTGAGGTCTCCTGGAACCAGGCCTGCTCTGCATGGGGCAGCTTCCCCACCTCTCAAGTATTCTATATCCTCTGGAAGCTCATGCGGATACCTTCTCTTCTTCCTGTGGCAGAACTGTCTGGGTTGGCGGGTGGTGGAAGATTTAATAATCCCAGCTACTGCCGCCCCAAAGCTAGTGCTGAGCCCTCTGGGCCTTCTCCACACATTCTTCTTGGGTTGCCAAGGGGCTAGCATGGTGGTCCTGATTCTCTTGCCAAGAGTACACCTCTTTGCTGGGTCACTCCTTTCAAGCACGTGTGGGATTGTACGGAAGTTAGATTTGCCATGTTGGGTCATTTTAGGAGTTGTTTCTAGCTAGAAGGACTCATGTCCTTCCAAGTCTAGCATTTGGGGTGTGGGAAATCATTGTGGTGTATGGTAGGGTTTTTATTTTCTTTTTGAGTTATTTTTTCCTTTGGTCTTCGGCTTTCTCCTTTTCCTTTCCCCTCCATTGATCAGCTTGGACCTCTTCCCTATGTCACCCTTCTAAGAAGGTGTCACCACTTCTGTTTGCCTGCAGCATGCATCCAAGGCCAGGGCTCAGGCCAGCAGACTAGGTTGGTGCCTTCTCTGCCTCAGGGGCATGGGATTTCAGGGAGGGGCTTCTAAAAACAAAGAAAAGGTGAAGTCTTGGCAGTTTCTGTCTACTCAGATCCTGGAAGGCTGTAAGGTCTTGCTGATCAAGATTCAGTAGGAAATGTCATCTTGCCAGTCTGGCCAGGACCAGGGCCTGTCAAAAACACAGGTCCTCCTGGTAACCGGGTCACCACCAGTCTAGAGGGCTTTGAGCAGAGTCCCCAGCCTGAGACTTCAGAGGCTGTAGGAATCTGGGACAGCCACCATCAAGAAGCTCTTCTCTGGGGCCAGAACTCCTTTGCCAGTGTGAATTCCTCAATTGGGGACTGCATAACTAAAGCAGTTGCAGTTTTATTTTTTTTACAGCTTTTTTCCCAAAAATGATTTGTAGTTGTGTGTGCAGCACTTTGCCCTGATATGTGTGCTCTACAATAAAAACCAAATCTAATATATTTTGAAACAATTGTCTGATATTGTTGTAAGAGAAAGCTTGCCTTTGGTGCTTCCTTGATCCTTTTACTTTATTAAACCTTAAGCAGGGTTTGAGAAAGCGAAGCTCATTGCCCCCCGCCCCCAGGACTCCAGAAGAGGCAGCCAGTCACTGACACTCCATCTCCTGATGGCTGCACGTGGACTTGTCCTCTGCCCACTGACGTCTCATCTCTAAGGAAGACAGCCTTTATTAACTGCGGTGTCCAGGGGCCACATGCTCCCTGGTAGGATCACACCTTCCACTAAGGAAAGACACCTGAACCAAGGCAGGCAGAAGCCAGCTTTCCTAAGGGCTTGTGTGTAATCTTAGTAATAAATTTCTCAGCTCCCACTACATGCAGACCATGCCCTCACTGGAACCCCAGTAGTGAGCAAGACCCTTCTGGGCCCTGTCTTCCAAATACAATACAGTAAAAGGTACAGATGAAAGCATGAAGGAGGCACATTTGGGTGGGGTGAGACTGGTGCTCAGAGAGCTTAAGTCTCTCCTGATTCCTGACCTGGCTCCCAGGTCCTGGTCAAGATAAGCCTAGGGTTTCCCTCACTGCATTTCATTGCTCAGAGCCAGTCAGCTTGACCAAATTCCTACTGTGACAAACTTTTTTAGGGGTGGGGGCACCGGGAATTGAACTCAGGACCTTGCGCTTGCCAGGCAGGTGCTGTGCCACTGAGCTATACTGTGGAAACCTGGACAAACCACTTAATGGCCCATGTATAGAAGAGAGTGCAGAGGGAGCAAGTGGCTAGGCAGAGCTCAGTGTGAAAACCAGCGAGTGCCAGAGCCAGGCGCGGTGGCTCATTCCTGTAATCCCAGCAGCACTTGGGAGACAGGAGGATCGCAGTGAGTTCAAAGCCAGTTTGCACTACATAGACCCTGTCTCCACAGAAAAAAAAAGACAAAAACGATCGAAAAACTAGTGCCAGGGCAGGGGAAAAAAATGAAAACTAGTGCAGGGCCTCTGGGTGGTCTGTGCCGTGTGAACCTGTAGGGGCAGCGCTAAGCTGGGCGCAGTGGATCTTGGGTGCCTTGCAGAAGACGTACTGCAGCCAAGGGGAGTAACTAGCTTAACGTCCAGATGGTGCGTGGCAGAGGTGAGTACATCCACCCCTTGGCTGGGCCTCTGCTTCTAGGCATGGGGTGCCACTCTGTGAACAAGAACCCTTAAGGTGTGACAAAGTCAGACATCGGCTCTTCCCAGCCCTTGGATGAAAGAGGCCCCTTGACCGTGCAGAAGGGACTTTTGACTAGCAGTTCTTGCTATCTCCCTGACTTCAGTCTTTGGACCGGAACGACAGCCTTCTGTCTTCCATCTGTGTGAGGTGGTAACCCTGAGCAGCCCTCCCGGAGGCCCACACCTGGCTCTTCGAACCTGACTCTCCCACCACCTCGCAGAGCACCACTCCAGGTGCCGAGTCCTATCAGTGCCTGTCCCCAGCTGTTCTTATACAGGAGCAGCTGGTGCCAGCCCTGCCCATGCAGGATTCCATCTCATTCTGCCATACCTATTATGTGGAAGGGGCATCCACAGCTCAAAGAAGTGAGGGAATAGCTGAAAATCACATTTGTTCATTTAAAAATGAGTACTGCCAAGCTCAGCACTGGAGAATCAAGACCGCTGTGTAACATCCTTTACACCTAAGGGTAGTGCACATACATACTGATACAACAAAAGTGTATATAAATTAGAATGTACAAGTGTGGGGTTTTTTGTTGGATTTTTTTTTTCCGTAGTATTTGGGATTGAACCCAGGGCCTTTGCGCTGAACTGCATTTCTAGCTCTTGTGAGACAGTGTCACACTAAGTTATCTAGGCTGGACTTGAACTTGAGATCTTCCCACTTCAGTCTCCCAGTGTCCGTACTCTTTACTGTAAACTTCATATGGCCAGTTTTTCCTCACAATATTTTCCTTGACTTTTTTGCTGAATTCTGATATTTGTCCTCCCCCTATGGCTGTATGAGATGATCAAAAATGTGTTTTAATTTAAAATTTTAGCTAGGTGTGGTGGCACATGCCTGTAACCCCAGCACTCGGGAGTTTGAGGCAAGAGGATTCAACTTGGAGGCCAGCCTGGTATATACAGTGAGTCAGCCAGCCTGAACTGCATAGTGAAATCCTGTCTCAAAAAGACTGATAAGTAAATGAATAAAATAAAATTTTATAGTAAAAGACACTTTGTTGTTAATCTCCCTTAAAATATTACCCCTTGTTTTAGCACATCCTTCTTGCTCCTTTCCGAAGCAGTGCTAGAAGTCCTTTCATGTCCTTGAGGCGTGACCAAGAACATCGAGAAAGTAGCTGTGGAATCCCATCCACAGAAAGGCAGACTCAGGGAGACAAGGTGTATCCTCACCTGCCCTGTGCATCGTGTCTGGTGCCTCGAAACTCCTGGCTCTTCCTCAAAGTAAAAATGTCTATGAAAGGTGGAAATGTTCTGAATGGATTGAGGACATCAAGGTGGCCATGGCAGTGCAACTAAAAACTTAAAAGATGACTTCCAGAACCGCTTCAGAACATGGCAAGCATGCAGTATGGCAAGTGTGTTGACAGTGGGGAGGATATTTTGAGGGCGATTAATGGCAATGTGTCTTAGGCATTTTTTAAAAGTAAGTAAACATTCACTGTGTTTTGATCACGCTGTGTCATCCTACCACTGTGAGAATGCATCTTACCGCTGTATCCCTTTTCCTTTCTCTCGGAGGAGAGGTTTATGTTGGCTCCCATTGTGTCAGCTTCCTGTGGCTGCCAAAACAGATTACCACAAACTTGGTGGCTTAAAGCAACAAATTATTCTCTCAGTTCTGAAGTCAGAAAACCAGTATCACTAACTAGACTGAAGTCAAGGCATGAGTAGGGCCAAGCTCCCTCTGGAGTGTCTAGTGGAAAATCCATCCCTAACCTCAGCTTCTGGTGGCTGTGAGCATTTCTTCACTATACCACATTTCCTTGTGCCCCTCTCTTAATAGGACATTTGTGATTGGATATGGGGACACCTATGTAATCCAAAATAATCCTGCAGTGTAGAGATCTTTAATCTACACCTACCCCCCCCCATACTGAGGATGGAACCAGGGCCTTTTGTATGCTAAGCAAGTGCTGTCTACTGAGGGACAGCCCTGACCCTTTTACTTCGCATAACATTCACAGGGTCGGGGGATAAGTGCCTGATCGCTTTGGAGAGCACTGAGTTTAACCACACTGATTTTTTCCCCTTAAATTGTCATTAAATCTGATATATGACCTACTGGTTCCTCAAAGAAATTATGCTCATGGGGTTGAAATTTCTCAGCATTAACACTATGTTTAAGTTTAATCTTAAATGTTAGTATTTGCTTCGTTGCTGTCTTCAGACCTATCCAGAACAGTAGCCACTGGATTTTATTTCACTGTTGAGCACTTGCACTATGGCTAAATTGAATTGAGAGATGTGCTTTAAGTGTAAAATACACACCAGAATTTGAAGTTAGTATGAAAAAAGTGTTAACTTTATACTGATTACATGTTTAAATCATAACTATTTTGGTTTAAATAAGATGTTATTTTAAATAAATTCCACCTGTTTTTGTTTTGTTTTCTATTTTGGATTTAGCCACTCAAGGTTTTAAAATTTTTATTATTTTTTTTTAATCTTGGATATTGAACCCAGGGCTTCACATATGCTTAATGCAGCATTTGGCCACTGAACAACAAACCTAGTCCCAGGAATTTTAAATGACTTGAAATTGCTTGAAGTTACATTTCTATTAAATGGCACTGGGCGAGGGAATCGAGAGTGAATCTGCCCTGATTTGTGGTGTTTGTCAGTTTCCGTGATGTAAGCACTGTCATGTTGGTTGATTTCAACATAAGGGCAGTGAGCATGGAGTTGAGAAAGATGTGCAGTAGCACACCATTATGTAAGGTCTGTACTGTGCCGGGACAGTAAGTTCAAAGAGCTGGGTATTTTCCTAGCTCTGCTGACCATGAACAAAAGACCAAAACATTGAACAGCAAAAACTGGTGAAAATTTGCCTGTTGAATTTTGCAACAGTGGCTGCAGCATACCACTGGGTTCTCACTGGAGCCCTTTGGAGAAAGGATGTGTGATTGGACTTGGGGTCTGTTGGGCTCCTGTGCTGAGCGCTAAGAAATAGCTATGCTCAGTGGTGTGCACCAGGACTCTGGAAGCCTGAGGCCAGAGCATCACAAGTTTGAGGTCAGCCTGAGCAATTTAGCAACTTGGTGAGATCCTGTCTCAAATGAATAAATACATACAAACATTTAAAAAAAAAAAAAAGATGGTTGTGGTGGCACAGGCCTGCAATCCCAGGATTGGGGAGGCTTGAGGCAGGAGGATCGCCATGAGTTTGAGGCCAACCTGGGCGACATAGTGAGTTAAAAGCAAACTTGAATTGCATAGCAAGATCCTGGCTCAAAAAATAAGTAAAAGGCTGGAAATTAGCTGGGTGTGATGACACACACCTGTAATCCCTGCACTTGGGAGGCCAAGGCAGGAGGATCGTTTCCAAGTTTGAGACCTGCCTGGGCTACAAAATGAGCTTAAGGCCAACCTAAACTGCATAGCAAGACCCTGTCTCAAAAAGACCAAAAAAGGGGGTGGGGGCTGGGGCTGTAACTCAGAAGACCTGGGTTCATTTCTTAAGTACAAAGAAACAAAAACAAAAGATCCACTACATTGGGGAGAGCCTAATAGTTGTAAAACCTTGGAGCTAGGGCCCAGGGTTCAGGGGTGTGGCGTTGGAGCCCTTGGGCCACAACCAAGGTGGGGATCCCCAAACTGGGTATGAGGCACATTGCTGCAGTTCCCCTTGTGCCCACAGTGTGGCAGTAGAGCCATAGTGACTGCCTCAGTGTGCCAGCAGAGGACAGGTGTGGATGGAGAACTCAGGTTCCCTACTGCTCCTGCCCACTCACCAAGCGCTCAGGGTGAGTGGGTGTGGATGGGCACGGGGACCAAAGACAGTAGAGGCCAAATGCCACCAGGTAGTCCCGGGTCACCTGTAACACTACCCAGAGCTCCTAGCTAGGGGCTCACTTAACTCTCACGGCCCCAGCTTCTTGGGCAACATCTGTGCGCTTTTGCACACCCCAGTGCCCTCTGCCTCAGGCATCTCAGCCTGAAACCACCTTCTCTGGCTTCTACCCAGGTTCCTCAGGGCCTCCACAGGTGCCCCTGGACCACTGCTTCCGTCATTACAGCTCAGACAGAGTACAGTGTGCGGTCCATATTTCCTCTCTAGGGCGGGTGACTGGGATCTAACTCCCTGTCTTTCCTGGATTTTCACTGTTTGTGAAACCCTTCACTCACTGTCCTGTTTCTCACCACAACCTCTAAGACTTCACTTGAAAACAGGTCTGATGTACAGGGATTAAAAGAATAACTGTGGTCCCTGGCGCAGACAATATTCAGTGTTAATAAATGGCAGCAGGTAATATTACATTTTACAGACGAGAAAACTGAATCTTAGAGAGGCGAAGTGGCATGACCAGGACCGCTTTAGAACCTGGGGCCCCAGGGAGGAATGAGGCGCAGAGCCGTGCCTTCCCATAAGCTGATGGCAGTGTCCATACGCCAGCCCTGGAGCCTCAAACCTAGCAGTCCCCGTGGTGGGCAGGTGACCAGAGTTCCTAGTCTTGGGTCAAGAGCAGCACAGCCCAGAAGCCAGACTCACCGTGAGTGTCTGGCTGAGTGTTCTTGCCTGAGGAGACGATGCCGCCCTGTGTTACATACCTGCAACTTTGGGCAGGTTCTGCCTCGGAACTTGTTTCCTTTTCTGAGGTAGGAGGACAGCCTGGGGCTGCCCCACACTCCCCCTACCTGTCTGACCTTTCGCAGAAGTGCAGAACATTACTCACCCTCTGGAATGAGGAGGCCCTAAATCCAGCGCTGAGAGGCAGCTTCGTTTCACAGAACCCATGGAGTGAGATATGGGCTGGCCAGCTGCCCCCAGCCTGACACCATCAGCCCTTCCATCCCCTTCTCCCTTGGTCCGCCCTGCCCTGGCACTTGGCCCAGCCCAGCCCAGATTCCACTCCAGGCATCTGTAGCCGCCCAGAGGGAGCCGTTCCTGTGCTTTGGGTGTCACATGAGGGTCGTGGCCTGGACTGGGCTCTGAGCCAGCTCCAGGGAGGCCTACGTTAGGTAGTGAAGCACTCCACTCCCCCGCCTCTACTCCGCCTCGCCTTGGGACTCAGCCTTGTCGCCCTGGGACCACACCTTCCCCCTTCCTCTGCGGGGAAGTGAGGTGGGGGTGAAGAAGAGGTGGCTAGGGTTTGGCTAGGTGGCCTGGGACAGAAGTCTCAGGTCAAGTGCAAAGGTACCCAAGCAAGGATGCCTGGCGTTTGAGACGTGGTGAGGAGGCAAGCATTCTTGGAGCGTGAATCCTAAGGACAGCTGGGTCACTAGGCATCAACCTTGCCAGGGCCTGAACTTGGGTCTTGTTTTGAATTCATTTAATTCTTAGGACATTTTATAGATGAGAAAACTTAAGTCCAGAGTGGATTAGCCTGTCAGTTGAAGTCACCCAGCTAGCAAGGGATATCTTCAGATTTGAAGCCAGAGCTAGGCTGGGGTCCTAGGGTGGCCTAGGATGAAGCAGGAAGGTCTGCCCCACACAGAATGCTGAGACGGCGGCAGCTTGTCCTGCCCGATTGACTGAGGCCCCCTTGAGGCTGGGAAGCTGAAGGAGACGTCATCTATTACCTGCCCGGCTGCTGACCTGCTTCCCTTGGCACAGCCCTAACCTTCCTCTCCTGCCTCACCGACTCCCAGCGAGTGTAAGGGCAGCTGAAATGACTGGGGACCCAGTGCTCAGTCTTTGCCTGGGGCTTCTCTGAACCTCAATTTCCTGCTGGGCCTCCTGTCCCTTTTCCCGTAGGCTGCTGTAGTAATCATAGGCCTTGGCTTCCTGGGCTCACGGGGAGGGGATAAACAGTCATTAGTGTCTCACCCTTTCCCTCCCCAGTGTCATCTCTGAACCCTGCCCAGCTGTGAGAACAGGCTACACTTCCTGTCCGGGTCTCAGTTTACCCTTTTATATCTCAGTGTACCTATTTAACCCCTGCACCTCCTGCCCTTGAAGCTGGGTGGGCCATCCTGATATAGGGGCTGGCTTAAAATCCATATTCTGGGTTGGGCTTGGTGGCACACACCTGGAGTCCCAGAACTTGGGAGGCTGAGGCAGGAGGATCACTGAGTTACATAGCCAGACTGTTAGACTGTGTCAAAAAAAAAAAAAAGAAATCCATATTCTATGTCCACACTCCATAGGCATTTGGCTCTGCCTAGTTAATGAGCGGGGTAGAGGGCTTCTGACTCTTTGAGGCCCCCTGCTGGTCATGGAGCCCTTCCCTGCTTGTCCTCCAGCCCCTCTAACTGGTAGCCTCCCGTCTGTCGTAGCTGTGTCAGCCTGCCTCTCCTCCAGGACCCCTAGCCTGGGTTACACGCCTCTTCTGAGCGCCCACAATCCCTGCACGTTCCTACCACCGCCCGGGGGGCTGGTAGCGGCCATGCTCCCTTCCACTCTGTTCCCTGGCTCCCTGAGAGCTGAGCTGGGGGTGGCTGCTTGTTGCCTAATGACTAAGTCCCATTTCAACAGGGAGACAAAGGAAGGGCCAACACCTGCTGAGAGTGAGAGGGTCAGTGATCGCAGAACAGTCACCTAGAACTAGGGTAATAGCAGCTGACTTGTCCACGGCTCCTCTTACGTACCTGGCGCATTCCAAGGACTTGACGAGCATTCGTTCCTTTAATACTCACCACAACACTTTAAGGGAAGTACTCAAATTGGCAGCGTTTTTACAGATGGGGAAAACGAAGCCCAGAGCATTGAAGGTAACTTTTTCCTGGACATACCTTAGCATCTGTGGAAATTAACATTTCCTGCTGTGAGGCCCAGTAGCTGGCAGGACCCAGAAACCAGGCCTCCGAGCTTCAGTAAGGGGGCACTGGGTGGGCAATGGCCTGCTCTTCCTCAACGCAGGCAGCTCTTCCCAAATGCACACCCCTTGCTTTTGCGCATCTGTGCCTCAGTGTGTGCATCTGTAAAGCTGGGACAGTGTGATCACCCTCATGGAACTGAGAAGCATTAAATCCTTGTTTTGGGTACTGGAGATTGAACCCGAGGGCCTTCCCACTGAGCTACATCCCACAGCCTGTCTTGTGTTTGGTTTTGTGACAGAGTCTCCTTAAATGCTAAATTGTCCAGCTGGGCTCTAATTTGCAATCCTCCTGCCTGGGCCCCCCAGAGCACTGGGATTACAGGTGTGTACCACTACCACTTGAGCCTGGTTTAGGTTTTTTTTTTTTTTTTAGTCTTTTTGAGGCAGTTCTTGCTATGCAGTTCAGGCTGGCCCTCAGGAGCTCGGTTGGGTATCACCTCTCACCAGCGCGTCCTGGCCCCAGAGGATGCAGATCAGGCCTGGGTATGGACGCAGGGGAAACCATGTCTCTGTCGCTTGACAGCTGCCTTAGGAAGAGAGCTCAGCCCCTCCTCCCGACCCAGATAGTGGGATGGGGCCTGGCCCACCTGCCTCACCTAAGCTTCTGGGACCTCACCCAGCACTGAGCAGGGCGGTTTATCCTCAGCCTGGAAGGAAAGGTCAGCCTGGAGCCCAGAAGAGAAAAGAAGGGTTTGGGAGGTGGGCGGGGACAAGCAGCCAGTGGGGGCGGGGCGCAGCTTTGTTGCACGACTATTGCTTGTGAAGGAAGTCCCTTCCCCCTTCTCAGAAAGGCCCCAAATCCAGTCTCAGCACTGTGCAAAATGCCACCTCCTGGTGGGTCCCTGTCTTTCTTTGGCTGATGCCGCAGATCCCCTGTGCTCGTGATAGGGAGCCTTTAGCGCTGGGTCCTGAAGCATGTGTAGGAGTTCCCCAGGGGCTGGGGAAGGAATTTCTGACTGACCACACAGCTGAAGCAAAAGTATGAGGGTGGGAAGTGCTCTGGCACAATGGGAAACAAAGGGGTTCCCAGGGATTTCCAGGAACTGGTAAAATATTAACTTGGCAACCACTGGGCCAGTAGCATACTGGTAAACGGGGAAATTGAGGCTCCCAGGGCCAGGGAGTGGTCTTGGTCATTGCCTCCTAGTCTGCGGGACAGGACGGCCCCATTACGTTAACGTGCACAAGGCTCGATCGTTAGGAGTAGGGAAAAGCATCTGGCAAACCAGGGAACGAGCGCCGCACCCCAGAAACGCACCCCCGGCCGCCCACCCTGGTGCCCCCGCTGGCGGACTACAAATCCCGGCAGGGCGCACAGCAGGACACATGCGCAGCGGGCGCCCTCCGCGAGCAGGGCCGAGCCCCGGGCCCCGTCCTCGCCCATTGTCTGTCCTCGGGGGCGGGGCCGAGCGCGGGGTGCGCGCGCTCATTGACCGGCCGGGGCGTCCGTCGCGCGCTGCGCCCGCCCCCCACAGGCCCCGCCCCTCGCGCCCGCGCCCGGGCCGCCTGGCGCCCAGCCCGCGCCTCAGGACCGGCGGGGCGGCGCGGCGCATCCTGCGGCCGGGCGCAAGATGATGAAGTTTCGGTTCCGGCGGCAGGGCGCCGACCCGCAGCGCGAGAAGCTCAAGCAGGAACTCTTCGCCTTCAACAAGGTGCAGCGGCGGCCCGGCAGGGCGCGGGGCCGGGCTGGGGCCGAGCGGGGCCGGGGGCCGGAGCCACGTCTGGCCGGGCTGGGCCGGGGGCGCCGGCTGGGGAGCCGCGTCCCGCCCCCGCCGCCAGCGTCTGTCCTCCGCGCGGACTCAGGGCGGGCCCAGGTCTCGCCGACTTTCGCGCCCGCCTCTGCTCTCCGTGGGCCTCCCCGGCCCGGCCCGGCCCGGCCCGCCGCCCCCGGCTGTCCGCGTCGGAGTCCGTCCTGCGCCCCTGCGCCTCTGGTCCCTGCCCCGCCCTCCCCGCCGCGAGCGCCGCCCGCTCCAGCCTCGCCGGGGTCTGTGCCGGGCCGGGCCGGGCGAGCGGGTGCTGCCTGTGTCTCCGAGCGCCTCTCCGCGTCTCCTCTCTCGCCCTTTAGCTCTCTGCCTCGCGTTTCTTTCTGTCTTTGCCGTCGCATCTCTGAGTTTTTGCCCGTCTCTCCCTGCGTGTCTCGTCTCCATGGCGGGTCTCTACCCCGCAGCCTTTTGCTGCTTTTCCGGGGTGGCCCCTGGGCGGCCCTCGGGATCACCCCGAGCTGACTTTTGTTTTGTTTGGCACCCAGGCCGGAGGGAGAGGTGGAGGCAGAGGTGGGGGTGGGGTAGGGAAACCCCTTCCCCCCCCCATCCCTCTCGCGCTACCCCAGACCCTACCTGGCCTCGTGCAGCCCTGCCAGGTGTTGTGTGTCCAGGGGACACAGCCAACTGTGTATCTAACTGCAGCTCACATCTGATGCCTCAGTTTCTCCAGCTGTGAATGAGGCCACTTTCCTCCTGGCTGTGGACTCTGGCTTCCTAAGCTACGGGCGCCAGCTGACCTGACGGTTTGCACCAACTCCTTATGGAGACGGTGCGCTGTTTCTTCTGTCCCTGGGTGGGAAGAGGCCCTGGGAACGGCTTTAGCCCCTGGCTAGCAGGCGCCGAAGGAAGGTAGAGGAGGCTCAGCCTGCCCCTTGCTAGTTCCTCTCAGCTGCAGGGGATTGTTCTGGACCTCAGGTTTACCCCAAAGCCGTCTGTCCGCCTCCTGTTCGGGGTCAGTTACCTCCATCACGCATGGGAGAAAACTGAAGTTAAGAGCGGGTGTGAGAGTAAGTTCAAAGTCACAGAGCAAGCTGGGCCACTGTGTTGAGCTCCACTGTTGGGCTGGCGTTTCAACCTGGAGTTTGGGGCTGGGGCCAGGTACCTCGGGGCTGCCCTGAGGACACTTTCACCCCGTCGTTTCTGGGATGTCTCAGGCAGAGGTCCCAGGTGGTGGAGGTGGTGTGGCTGCCAGGACCCTCCAACTTGATGACTGAGAACCTGCCAGAGGCCTGAGAGGGGAGGCTGGTGCTCAGGAATCCCCAAATGGTGTTTCTTCCTGTGCTGGGGGTGCTGTAAGGGTGATCACCCCTGAAGTGAGAGCTTGTCCTTTCCAGGACAGCAGGATAGGTGCTGGGTTAAATGTCACTTCCTCAGCTAGTGAATGGAGCTGTGTACCTCCAGGGGCCCTCAGTCAGTGAGGAGTGAGGCTCTGAGGCTCGGCTCACACAGCCTGAGCCTAGGGTGGCAGAAGGTGAAGAAGGTTAGTCTGTATTATTTTATTTTTCTTCCAGTACTGAGGTTGGACCCAGGGCCTTTTGCATACTAGAGGGCACATCTCCACTGAGTTACATTCCTGTCCCTTTCTTATTTTTAGGCAGGGTTTCGGTAAGGTGAGGATGAGGCTGTAGTCAGAGCAGTGGTGGGGGGCTGGGGGCTTGGGAAAGAGGTTTGGTTGCCCAAGGGGAGGAGATGTGATCCTTAGGGAATAAGCACCAGACCCTTTAGTTTGCCCCCACTGCAGGAGTGAGTGCGGATTTTGGACTCTGGAGCTTAGGTTCACATCCCACCTCCAAGCCACGTTTTTGTCTGTGCAATGTGCACTTCATGTTAGTCAAATTCTGAGCCCTTACATCTTGATGCTGAGGACACAGTGAAGACCAAAAGGGACAAATACAGCAAGGGGTGAATGTACTCACTGGGGAGTCAGTGAAAACCGAAACAAAAAAGTAAGGTACACGACGGTTCAGATAATGGCCAGTGTTGTGGATAAAGCAAAGCAGAGTGGGAGTGTGGGCACCGCGCTGCTGTAACGGGACAGTTTAGGGAGGCCTCTTGGAGCAGGCGCCCGGGATTGATGGGTACGGGAGGGGCACAGAGGAAACAGATGCAAAGTCACCAACCAGGAGCCTGTGAGCCAGAGGAGACTTCTAAAGGAGCCTTGGGCTTGTAATCAGAGGAGCCAGGGGAGAGTGGGAAATGCTGACCGAGAGGGGCCAGATATCGAGGACTTGTCTTTGACTGCGTGAACCAAGAGCCCCTGGATGATCTTAACTGGAAGGGGGACGGGAAGCGGGCCGTGGTTTTCACAGACTCTTTCTGGCCTCTGTGTGGGGAACAGACTGGAACAAGCCCTGACCTAGGCAAGTGGTTGTGGAGCCTGGCAGCGTGGGGTGGGGTTTTGGGGGAGGCTTGGAGTTGGTGGCTGTAGGATATGAGAACAGTGACTTTTGTGTATCTTGAAGCTGAGCTAATGGGGCCGAGGAATGGATTAGATTTGGGATGTGAAGACAAAGATGCCAGACAAATAACCTAGCTGCTTATGTAAAGTGGGAGCCACGGGGCCCACTCAAGGCTGTGGGGATTTGCAGTGCAGACATTGCTATGTGCCTGACGAAGCAGACACTGGACTGTAGCCGGGGACTGGCCAGGACGTAGTAGTGCTGGTGGGAGAGGGAAGGCCCCCGTGAGTCCCCAGGTGGACGGACAGCTCTGTCCTGGGTCCCCAGCACCCGGTCGTGAACAAAAGGGTAAGCAGTGGGAAACAAGTGCAGAGGGTACTGTGGTCAGCTTGAGGCCAGACACCTAGGTGAAGCCAGCTGTCCCCACCTGAACAGGCTGGGGCCCCTGTGTGCTGGTTCCGCAGGGAGCCTCCTATCGGTTCCCTTCGCGCCTTTCCTATCCCTGATGGGCTGGGCCTCAGTTATGTGGCAGTTTCTGGATGAGGAGGTGGGTGATGCCTTCAGAGGTCAGACAGGAAGCTACCTCTGGGTCTCAGTCTGCCTGTGTCCACCCAATCCTGGATGTTATCCTAGACCTCTCGTCTCCCTGCTGGACCCACATTTGGGGGGTGCCATGGACTTCACATAGGACCCTGGCATCGTGATTCTTTGTCAAGCTTCAGTCTGTGCCTCTAAGCATGGGGTACAGGACCCCATGGGGCAGTTGGGGTCCTCTTCAGTGCCTACCCTTTTGAGCCTCATTCTTTGTGCATGGTGGGGTTGACATGGCTGTTGAAGGGAACTTGGGGCTTGCCAAGGGTAGGGCCTATGTGAACCACACACATTAGTCAGTGGAGCCCAAGGACTCTACCATCTCCCCACTGTCTGGAGGCACAGTCACCCATTTAATAGTTGAAGATACTGAGGCACTGAAAGCAGGTGGACCTGGCTTCTTTCCCCAGTACATCAGCAGCAGAGGCTGATGGCTGCCCTAGCTAGGCTCTGGGTGGACACGACTGCAATGTCCAGGTGTATGTGTCCCCAGCAACCCTCCCTTCCCACAGACTGTGGAGCATGGGTTCCCCAATCAACCCAGCGCCCTGGCCTTTGACCCTGAACTTCGCATCATGGCCATCGGTACCAGGTCTGGGGCCGTCAAGATGTATCCTTTGCGGGTGTGGTACTGGGGACCTCTTTGGGTGGGTAGTTCCCCGCATGCTGAGGTCCCAGCCCTGGCAGGCCCTTTGTGGAGGCCTTAGTGGGTCCTGGGATCTTGGAGGAGGCTGGCATTGCCTGTGCAGCTAACAAGCCCGGGAGGACTCTGTGTGGAGAGCACGGGGTCCTTTGCGGGGAGGTGGGTGATGGGGGAGCTCAGTCTGCAGTGGCTACAGCTGCCCCTTACTGTTTCCGTTGGCCAGTTTCCTAGGCGACCCTGCCATTGTCCCAGCAACTGTGACTGGGCGGGCTGGGCCAGGGGGCTGGGCCAGGGGGCTGGGCCGTGAGCCCATTGAGAGTGGTGGGTGGGCTGGGGGCCCTGGTGCATTGGGCGCACACACGTGTGAATGTGAAGACACGTGTATTCAGCCAAGGGGGCGGGGCAGTGCCAGGCTCGGCATGGTGAGTGCAGCTTGGCCCCCACCTGGATCCTGGCGACTGCACAATAGGCTATGTGAGCTGCACAAAGCGGGCATTTTCCCTGAAGGCCCAGGGTGGGGGTGGGGGCTGGCAGGCAGCTGAGCGCCTCTTCCCATCCTGGAGAACCCCACCCCAACTGCTCTGAGGGAAACTGAGGTGCAGAGTCTGGCTAGCAGCTGCCTGGGGAGAGGGCCAGCCCCTCCCCGCCCCTGTGCGGAGCTGTCGGTCTCCGTACCCTGATTGTGGACGTCAGAGGGTAGAAGACAAATCAGCACCTGGAGTGGGGAATTGGGTTGGGTGGAGTATCTCGTCCTATGGTTGGGAGCGTTGGGCAGCAGGTGGACGTGAGGCCATGGTGGGCGGTGATATTGTCCCACCCCTGTGGGCCCTGGCCTGCTGTTTCCACCCTTCGAGGGTGCTGTGCTGCCTGCACACACGCATCCACACAGCCTTCTTTCCGTGTCACAAGCATCCACATCTCAGTGCCAGCCCTGACCTCGCCACCACACGCTCTGAGCTGCCTCTGCTGTGGTGGTGTCTTGTGTGAGGATTTTTGTGCTCAGAGAACTTGGAGTGCAGATGAGCACCCTGGGCCTTGAAGGGGAGGACACAGTCCTGGGTCCCTTTGGCTTCCCCTTTGCTCTTCCTCTAAACCCCACAAGCTGGGTAGAGCCACAGGATGGGGAAACCGAGGCTGGGGAGCCCAGCCCTGGTCTCAAACATGGCCTCTTCCCTGCAAACCTGGCTGTCTCCTTGGCGACCCAGCTTTCCGCACAGCTGCTCCTGCCTCCGCCCTTCTTTTGTCCCCTCCTCTGTCCCCACCATGCTCCTACAGGGAATCCCACTTCAGGCCCCAGGCAACGAACCTTGCCTTTTCAGTGTGGCAACATCCCTAAACCCCCTGGCTCCTGGGCCCCCTCAGCCCTGTCACCCACCCTCAGTCCCAGAGTGCTAGGACTCTGGGCACTGGCATCGGGCACTTCAAGCAGGTCATCTGCTCTCTCCAAGTCCCTGTGTACTCATCCCGTAGAAGGGGGAGGCTGCCGCTTTGCAGTGGGGACCACTGGCAACCTGCCTGCAGGGAGGTTGGTTTCTTTGGGCCTGAAGCTGTAGTAAGTGGCAGCCTGGACTCTTCTGACTTGAGGGTTTGCTGTTCAGGCCTGGCCTTCTGTCTCTGGCCTGCCTGATCCCATACTGGCACGCTTGCAGCGCACACAGGCACACATAAACTCACTTGGGGCTGCGGTGGAATAGTGCCTCAGCTTTGTGCTGGGTCTGGGGTCATTATACTGGGCAGGTGTTTCTTCTCACTTCATCTGCAGTAGGCCAAAGTCACTAGCCCATTTTATAGATAAAGGAGTAAAGGTCCTGCAACTGTGTGGAGCCAGCACTCTGAGCCTGGGGTACCTTGTGGGGAGCCCCGCCGGCTTTGGAAGGTCTGGACCTGCAGGTCCCAACAGGGTTTGTCAGAATGGTCCCAGGGAAAAAGACTTGTGCATCTCACATGCTAGTTTTCTGGCATGTGCCTGTGTGTTCTTGTCTTTAACCAGTCACTTTCAGCTATGGTGCACCTGGTGTGGAGTTCACAGGCCTACACCGAGATGCAGCCACCGTTACTCAGATGCATTTCCTGCCCGGCCAGGTTAGCTTCTGTCCTCCATTGGCCCAGTCCTCATGGTCCCTGTGTCCTACCCACCCAGGCCAACCCAGTTTTGGTCTCTGCTCACCCCCAGGGCCGCCTCCTGACCCTGCTGGATGACAGTAGTCTGCATCTCTGGGAGATCATCCATCATAATGGCTGTGCCCACTTGGAGGAAGCGCTCAGCTTCCAGCCGCCCAGCCGACCCAGCTTTGAAGGTGTCAGGTACTGGAGAACTTGGCTGTGGCTTGTTTGATGGTTGATGGGCAGGAGCTCCCAGGGAGGCCATGGGCAGCTGTGCCAAGGTGTGATGGTGACTGATCCCTGCCAGTAAGCTGGGGTGAGTGGTGCCTCACGCACAGCCTAGGAGGACCCTACTTAGCTGAGACTACCCTGGACTTCGAGGGGTAGATGGGAGGCTCTGGCTGAGGTGAAGTAAATAGGTTGAGCGATGCCACCCCACTATGGGGTGGTTTGAGCCCCAGGAGACACATGTACAAGCGAAGCTTCTTGGATCTGCAGCCTCACACTGTCTTCCCTATTGTGATGAGGCAGTCTGGGGGCTGGGCATGGTCTGAACCAAGCTGACATCAGCAGAGGTCCTTGGCCCTTTGAACTGGGTTGGGAGATGGGCCATTGTGTGGATGGGTGAGTGAGCAGGGAGGTTTGGGGGCAAGGAGGGTCCTGTGGACTATCCTTGGTGAGGTGCAGGCAGAGTGCCCAGGTGTAGCTGCGTGGCATGGCCCTAGGTGGGAATACAAGGCCCTTTCCCACAGCCTGGCCTGCAGTGGCTGGAATAGGGGAGTCCTGACCCAGGGGCAGGCTCCTTGGCAGTCCTAGTCTTTACTGGTTGGGGATCTGTAGTGCCCCCCTGCAGTCAGGAGGCATCCGGAGGGCTGCAGCAGGAGTCCCGCATGGGATTGAGGGAGGCTTTGTCCTTCCTAGGGCTCCTAGTCTTCCATGGGGCAATGCCCTGATCCCTGCCTTCTCTTCCTGGTGGTGGAAGGAGTGGGGAGTCCCTCTCCAAGACCTGGGGGCCTATTTTTATCCTCCCCTTGCCAACGTCCTGATGAATAATTGAGTGTGCTAAGTACACCACACTGTCGCTTGCCTGCCTGCTCTATAAGCAGCCCCTCTGAGTGCAGAGGGTTGGGAATGAGCCAGCACTGAGAGCCTGCCACACTCTTCTCAGCAGGAAGATGCATGTGCATCTCACGCTCTTCCCCGTATCCCTTGCAGTGTGCCTGCCAGCCTCACCCGCATCACGGTGGTCTTGCTGGTGGCTGCTGATGCCACAGCTGCCCTGGGCACTGAGGGTGGCAGTGTCCTCTTCCTGGATGTTACCACCTTGACGCTGCGGGAGGGACAGACCCTCAGCCCAGACGAGGTGCTGCGCAGGTGAGAGCCAGAGGGTTTCCCAGGACCCACTGTGCCTGAGACACTCCCCCGACTCACAGAGGCGCCCTCTGTAGTGTGCCCGAGGATTACCGGTGTGGAAAGGCTCTGGGCCCTGTGGAGTCACTCCAAGGACACCTCCCGGACCCCACTAAGATCCTCATTGGGTATAGCCGAGGTCTGCTGGTCATTTGGAATTATCCTGCACGGTGTGTGGACCATATCTTCTTGGGGAACCAGGTAAGTGGGTGAGGCCTGTGTCCCCTCAGCCTGGGCCCCTGCACATACCTGCCACTCAGACCCACCTGCCCCTGTCCACAGCAACTGGAGAGCCTGTGCTGGGGGCGGGGTGGTGGCACCATCGTCAGCTCGCACAGCGATGGCAGCTATGCCGTCTGGTCGGTGGAAACTGGCAGTTCTCTGACACTGCAGCCCACTGCGGCCACTACACCTTATGGTGAGTGCTGGGGAAGCCTGACCGGAGGGTGGTAACTGGAGGGCCGCCTGGCCTTGGTTGGGGGGCATGGTCAGGGTAGTGGGCCTTCTCCAGGGGAGAGGCAAGAGACAGCTGCAAGGCAAACCAGGAATGGGAGGTCTGACGCTGTCCCACCCACCAGGCCCCTTTCCCTGCAAGGCCATCAACAAGATTCTGTGGCGGAACTGTGAATCGGGGTAGGTTGAGGGAGAGGGATGGGCTGGGGTTACATCTCGCTGGGGGCTGGAAGGGTGGGCTCTGGACACGGAGAGAAGCCCTTGCAGCATGTAGTGTGTACTCTGGGCTCGGGCTGTGGGCTCACATGACTCCTCCTTGCAGGGGCCACTTCGTCATCTTCAGTGGAGGCATGCCCCGTGCCAGCTATGGTGACCGCCACTGTGTGAGTGTGCTGCGAGCCGAGACCCTGGTGACGCTGGACTTTACCTCCCGAATCATCGACTTCTTCACAGTGCACAGCACAGGGCTGGAGGATGGTGTGTGCTTGCCCTCCCCGTCCCCTGCCCTGTGCTGCCTGTGGCCCAGCTCACCTTGCCCCATCCTGTAGACTTCGACAACCCCCGGGCCCTAGCCGTGCTGTTAGAGGAGGAGTTGGTGGTACTTGACCTGCAGACACCTGGTTGGCCAGCGGTGCCTGCCCCCTACCTGGCCCCGCTACACTCATCTGCCATCACCTGCTCTGCCCATGTTGCTAATGTCCCTGCCAAGCTGTGGGCCCGGATTGTGAGCGCCGGCGAACAGCAGAGCCCCCAGCCTGCCTCCAGTGCCTCGGTATGGGTGGGGTGCACTGTGGGGTGAGGTTCTGGGGAAGCAGTTCTTGGTAGAGGGCAGTACTCAGCTGGGACTGGAAGTGGGAGTGCGGTGGACATGTAGGGCGCTCTGAATACCGTGCCCAGGGTGAGGGGGAGAGAACGTAATCTTGACCTTGTGCTCACGTCTCTGCTGTTTTTTTTTCAGAGCTGGCCCATCACTGGGGGCCGGAACCTGGCCCAAGAGCCATCACAGCGAGGGCTGCTGCTGACTGGGTATGTTAGGGGGGGCTTGAGACCCTTCACATACCAGGCCTAGTATGTCCCTGGCCCATCCCAGGTCCTGCAGATACTGAGGTGCCAAGTGACTCAGGCCTGGCCCTGGCAGGTCCATACTGTTCCCTCGCCCAGAGTGGATTGGATGCAGCTTCCCTAGATCCTGTGCACAGCCCTGCCCTGTTCTGCATTTGGCCAAGAACTGAGTTCCAGCAAACCCCAGGGCTCCACCCACCTGGCCTGCCTGTCCTGGGACCGGAAAATCTGGGCTGGCCCACGCGGAGCTGCCCAAGGCAGGTGCTAGAGAGCCCGACTGGGCTTGGCGGGTGCTGACGTGCCTGGTGACTCAGGCTCTACTTCCTGCCCTGCCTTCCCTCCTGCCTGTGCTGGGCCTTTGATGCAGCAGTGTGCCCTTGGCTGAGGATTTGCTGCAGCTCTCAGGGCTGCTGGAGTGAGTCCCAGCCGGCCCCACGCGCACCCTCATGACCTGGCTCAGGGCTGCCCCTCCCACCGAGGGCCTCACTCAGGTTCTGCAGCTGCGTCCTAAGACTGCACCCGAGTTTGTGTACACCCCTCCTTCCCGGCTGCTTCCTCGCCTCCGGTCTTCCTGCTCTTCCACATTATGTGGCCGTCTTGGGCCTCACCTGGTTGCTGCAGGGGTCTCTTGCGCTGCCCTGGAACTGCCTGCCTCCTGTTGGTGGCAGTCTGCTCTGAGAGCTGGGTACCCTCAGTAGGGCAGGATGGCCTTGTCTTTCCTGTGTTTACCCCCTCTGCAATTTCCTGATGATAAGGGCAGTCATTTTCATACCTCCCTCCCTGCTCCAAGGACCTAGATGAAAATAGTGGATGTGGCCTAGCACATAGCAGGGGCTGAGTGTGTGTTTGTCCTGTGGGGTGGGTGCTTACTGCGGTAGCAGTAGGGTTCTGGCCAGTTAGCATATATAGTAGGTGCTCTGAGTGGCCCCTGGACAAGTGGCCCAGGGCGTGTGGGCCTCTGAGGGACGAGCTGATGCCTCCCCACCTCCACAGCCACGAGGATGGTACTGTACGGTTCTGGGACGCCTCTGGTGTGGCGCTGCGGCCACTCTACAAGCTGAGCACGGCTGGCCTCTTTCAGACAGACTGTGAGCACGTGGACAGCCTGGCCCAGGCTGCTGAGGATGACTGGCCGCCCTTCCGAAAGGTGGGCCCCTCCCCTGGCCTGGGGAGCTAGTTCTGGCTCTTTCTGGTGGTGTGACTCTGCCCTGTCCCCTCAGGTGGGCTGCTTTGACCCCTACAGCGATGACCCCCGGCTTGGCGTGCAGAAGGTGGCTCTCTGCAAGTACACAGCTCAGATGGCGGTGGCTGGCACTGCGGGCCAGGTGGGGAGCTGTGGTCTCTGAGCTGGGGTGCCAGGGAGAGATCTGTGGAAAGACGGGTTTGAAATGCAGGGTCTGGTGCAGGGGCAGAGGGACAAGCCCAACCTGAGCCCCAGAGGTGGAAATGGGGCTCCAGGTGGTGCTGTCTATGGGAGCATAAATGGGCATGTCCTGGGGGCTGAGTCAGGCTCTGGTGAGGAAACCATCGAGGGTTGAGGCAAGGCGGGGAGCAGTGTCAGATGAGCTCTGGCAAGCCGGGCGTGGTGGCACATGCCTGTGATCCCAGCACTTGGGAGGCTGAGTCAGGAGGATCGTTGCAAGTTCAAGGCCAGCCTGGGCTACAAAGTGAGCTCAAGGCCAGCCTGAGCTGCGTAGTGAGACCCTGTCTCAAAAAGACAAAACCAACAAAACAGATGAGCTGGGGGGTGGGAGAGGACTGTTACTTCTGTGTCTCTGGCACTTTTACACTGTACAGAAGGTGCTAAGCTGGAGACAGGCTCTGGGGAGAGGGCGTGACACTGCATTCTAGGAGGCGGAACTAGTAGGGACCTGGACTCTGCTGTGTCCTTGCACAGTATAGAGAATGTGCTGTGTGGGCTTACTGGACAGTGAGGCTCAGGTAAGGGCAGTCGTTTTGTGAGGGTTGGTGGGAGGCAAGGCCAGCAGGTCTGGATCTCTGCTGTTCCGTAATGGTCACTAAGGGCCGTGGTGTGTAAGAGACATTCAGAAAGCACTTACTTGGTGGGTGAACAGAAGACAACCCTGGACCGCACTGGTGCTGGCGGGGTGTGTGCCGGGCCTAGGCCCAGTGCAGCCCGGAAGTGGCCCCGCCTCTCCGCTGACACTGCTTCCCTGTGGTGCTCAGGTGCTGGTGCTGGAGCTCGGCGACATGCCAGTGGAGCAGGCGGTCAGCGTGGCCAGCGTAGACCTGCTCCAGGATCGTGAGGGCTTCACATGGAAGGGTCATGAGCGGCTGAGTCCGCGCACAGGGCTGCTGCCATGGCCCGCTGGCTTCCAGCCCCGTGTGCTGGTGCAGTGCCTGCCCCCAGCTGCTGTCACTGCTGTCACACTTCATGCAGAGTGGAGCCTTGTGGCCTTTGGCACCAGTCACGGCTTTGGCCTTTTCGACTACCGGCGCAAGAGCCCAGTGCTCGCCAGGTGTGTGGGGTGGGCGGTGAGCAGCTGGAGCCCCAGAGATGGGATCTGGACCTGTTTCCCTTTCTGAAGTGTGGCAGAGGCAGGCTGAATTAAAAACCTCTGTGGCCTCTGTGGTCCTGAGGAATGTCCCGAGCACCATCTGCTGCTGAGACCAAAGGGCCGCCTTAGAGAGCTTCAGCTCTGTGACTTGGCTTCCTGATGCCCAGCCTTTGGGACTGGTAGGAGCAAGGTGGTAGCTCCACAGGTCAACTGGCTCCTGCCTGACCTTAGGTGCACCCTTCACCCAAATGATTCCCTGGCTATGGAGGGGCCACTGTCTCGGGTAAAGTCCCTCAAGAAGTCTCTGCGCCAGTCTTTCCGGCGTATCCGCAAGAGCCGAGTCTCAGGCAAGAAGCGGGCTGCTACTGCCAGCAGCAAGGTGAGCGGCATGGCAGTGTGGGGGCTGAGCCCCGGGCTTGGCTTGCTTTGTGCTGCTGCTGCTGGGCAGCCGCAGAGGCAGTGGGCAGGCTGGGAGCGGGGCGGGTGGAGAAGGGTGGATGTCGGCCACCAGGCAGGAGGGGCTCTGGGAAGACTGTGCAAGAGCCCTGCCCCTTCCAGCTGCAGGAGGCCAATGCACAGCTGGCAGAGCAGGCCTGCCCCCCCGACGTGGAGATGACCCCCGTGCAGCGCCGCATCGAGCCCCGCTCTGCCGACGACTCCCTCTCTGGCGTCGTGCGTTGCCTCTACTTTGCCGACACGTTCCTGCGAGACGGTGAGGCTGGGTGGAGCGGGGGCTATAGGGCTCAGGTGGGCGTCGAGGCAGCAGGTGGTGGTGGGGGAAGTGGAGGCAGCGCACCTTCTGGGAGGCTCTGCAGTGCTGCCAGGTGTCTGCTGATGCTAGTGACAGGGCTGCCCGGCTCCCTGTATGCCACCTGATGGGGCACCGATGATGGGTTGCTGAGTGTGGCTGGCAGGCCTGGAAGACCGGAGCAGGAAGAAGGGAGCCTGGTGGTGAGGGCAGGGGAGTCCCTGCGGGGAGTGTGGGTAGTGTGGAGGGTGAGGAAGGAGAGGCCAAGGCAGGGCTGGTGCTGGCCGCCATGCTGAGGGCCTGACTTTCACTCCTGGTCCTGGGTGTACTGATCGTCTCACTGGTTGAACTTTACCTTGTACAATGACACAAAAATCGGGGGTGAACAGTTGTCCCCTGGGTGTCTGCTGCTGTTTTATGTTCGCCCCACACTATGCTGTTGTGTCTTGCTGGAGTATTCTTTTTTTTGTGGTACCGGGGATCAAACTCAGGACCTTATACTTTCCAGGCAGATACTTATTCCCCTGAGCTGTATCCCCAGCCCTTGCTGGAGTATTCTAGATGAAAATCAGGTCTAGTTACCTCAGTCAGCATGTGTCTGACAGCGGTGTCTGAGACTGGTGTGAGGCCAGTTCCTAATGTCTGTCTCATGTTTGGTTTGTGCTGTCTGTGGGCACTTCTGACATGATTTGTCAAGGATCTTTGGTAGATTTTCCACCTTCTGGATTTAGCTGGTGCTGCCTGGGATTTTTTTTTTTTTCTCTTTTCAGCTCTAGGGATTGAATCTTTATGCCTTTGGACTGAATTACATCCCAAATCTGTTCATTTGTTTGTTCATTAGTTCAAGATAGGGTCCTGCTGTGTCGTGCAGACTGGTCATGAACTGTGTACCCCAGGCTGGCCTTGAACTTGTGGAAATCCTCCTACTTCACCCTCCTGAGTACTGGGATTATAGGCATGGTGCACCCCAGGGTCTGAGGCTGAGGCAGGAGGATCACTGTAGGTTTTAGGCCAGCCTGTGCTCTATAGTGAGTTCAAGGCCAGTCTGAATTCCAAAGCAATACCCTGTCTCAAAGACAAACAAACAAATAAATGAGTGAATAAATAAATTTTGAGACAGGGTCTTATTGAGTTGGCCAGGTTGCGTCTAAACTTGGGATTGTCCTGTCTCAATCTCCCAGAATGTTTGTATTACAGGTGTACACCACCATGCCTTGGGTTTTTGTTTTTTGTTTTTTTTTCTTTGAAATGGAGTCTCACTAAGTTGTCAAGTCTGTCCTTGAACTTTCAATCTTCCTGCCTCAGACTCGTAAGGAGCTGTGATTATAGGCATGCACCACTGTGCTGGCCTAGCCTGGAGGTTTCTGACTTGTTCCATGTCCCTCTGCTGTCCCTCATGCCTTGGAGCTGTCTTTCTTGAATTGGTTTTTCACTTTTCCCTAGGGGCCTCGGCTCCTCAGTGGCTTTGCTGTAGCTCCTTAGCTTTGTAGGGTGCGGCATGGTGAATGTCCGCATTGCCCGGTCCCTGCGGTGTTCAGCTGATTCCACTAAGGTCTCTTCCCAGAACCTCTGTTCACACAAAGTAGGGTGGATAAGGTGCTGGGTGGGCCTTGGTTCATTTGATTCCAGGTTGGAGCTTCCCTCTGGCCACCATATGTACAGATGTCCTTGAGGGGACTTGTGCCTCTGCAGAGGGCTGCCTTTAAGGGTTTGACTGGAATCAGGAGCACAGAGAGCCATGAAATGGGTCGGGGTTGCTGGGTCGCAAGGAGTCTGCCACGAGTCCTGGGCACCGCAGTCATGAAGTGGAGGCACGGGAGACATGGGAAAGGACCTGCAGGGCATGGGGGCTGCAGCGAGCACCTCCTCACCATGCCTGTGTCCTCACAGCGGCCCACCATGGGCCCACCATGTGGGCAGGCACCAACTCGGGCTCTGTGTTCGCCTATGCACTGGAGGTGCCAGCAGCCATGGCAGGTGGTGAGAAGCGGCCCGAGCGGGCAGTGGAAGCTGTGCTGGGCAAGGAGGTGCAGCTGATGCACCGGGCACCGGTAGTGGCCATCGCCGTGCTGGATGGACGCGGCCGCCCACTGCCTGAGCCCTATGAGGCCTCTCGGGACCTGGCCCAGGCTCCTGACATGCAGGGTGGCCATGCCGTGCTCATCGCATCAGAGGAACAGTTCAAGGTGAGCTGGGCGGGTTCCCCCTGCTGGTCTGCCTGGAGCCCCTGCTCTGCCCAAGCCCTTCTGCTGAGGCTTCTCAAGTCCTTCCTACCCTACCACAGTGTCCCCACCCATGTCCCTGTGATGTCACCTCCCCAGGAGATCCCTGATGCCTGCTGGGTTCTCAGGTCCCTGGCCCCTCACTGTCCCTCCCTCAGGCTCTAGACTTGATGGGACCTCTTGAGTTGGCCCCAGAGGCTTGTGTTCAGTGGGAGAATCAGACACAGCCTCAGGATTCACCTGCTGGTTGGTTTAGTGTCCAGTGTGGTCAGGGTGAAGACTGGCCTGAGTCTTGAGTAGTAGTGGGGCCAGTGGGGCTTTGGGGTGGGGCCATGCTCTGTGGCCGTGAGTGCAGGCCCTGAGGGAGGGGCCGGGCTCTGCTCATTGCCCCCCCTCCCGCCAGGTGTTCACGCTGCCCAAGGTGAGCGCCAAAACCAAGTTCAAGCTGACAGCCCACGAGGGCTGCCGCGTGCGCAAGGTAGCCCTGGCCACGTTCGCCAGTGTGGCCTGTGAGGATTATGCCGAGACCTGCCTGGCCTGCCTCACTAACCTGGGGGACGTGCATGTCTTCTCCGTGCCTGGCTTGCGGCCCCAGGTGCACTACTCCTGTATCCGAAAGGAGGACATCAGTGGCATCGCCTCGTGTGTTTTCACACGCCACGGCCAGGGTGAGGCAGGGTGGGGTGGTCAGGAGGAAGGGGGATGTGAGTGGGACTAGAATGGTCATTTCAGGTGTGGCATAGGCACGTGAGCATGTGTTAGGCAGGGACCTGTTGAGCACTGGGACTGCTGTCACTGCTCTTGACTGCACTACTCTGTCCTTGCAGGCTTTTACCTGATCTCCCCATCAGAGTTTGAACGCTTCTCCCTGAGTGCCCGAAATATCACAGAGCCGCTCTGCTCTCTGGACATCAGCTGGCCCCGGGATGCCACCCAGGCCAGGTTTGTGGAGGGGCTGCCCCTGGCCAGGGCCTGTAATCTGGCCAGGTCTCATCCCACCCTAGGCTGTACCTTCCCTGGACTAGCTGGGCTGTAGGAGGGTGGCGGGTAGCACCTGCCATGTTCCCCTACACCCACAGGACCCGAGACTCACCCAAGCTGAGCCAGGCTAACGGGACCCCAAGCCTCATCCTGGCCCCACAGAGCCATGATGGAAGCCCCGATCCTGCCCACAGCAAGAAAGCTGGTGAGGGGGACTCACAGAGTGGGGTCAGGGCTTGGCCTGATGGTGTCAGGGAGAGGAGAGGGGACACTGCTCAGGGGTGGGGCAGGCTTGTGCAGGGGCAACAGCTGAGCCAGGGCTGGATGCTACACAGGACCGGCAGGTATGTGCCTGTTAGGGTCGGTATCCCCAGGGGTAGCGGGTGCTGAGGGGTCCCTGTAGGAGCTGATCACCTCCTCCCTACAGATACCCCGGAGCTGCCAGAGGCCACACTCTCACCCATGTCCATTGACTCGGCTACCAGTGCTGACACTACGCTTGACACGACAGGGGATGTCACGGTGGAAGACGTGAAGGATTTCCTAGGGTGAGGCAGCTTCCCTGTCTGCAGAGCTCCCCACCCCAGGACCACCAGGGCATCCCCCAATACAGCCTTTCTGTTCACCACCCCAGCTCTGAAGAATCAGAGAAGAACCTGAGGAACCTGGCAGAAGATGAGCCTCATGCCTGCACCATCCTGATCAAATGAGGTACCACAGGGATGGGGCCCTGCATCTCCCTCATCCTTCCCACTCAGCTTTGCCAGCCCCTTGGACCCCACAGGGCAGGCCCTTCTAGTGATCCCTCCCTGAGGCCTCGCTGCCTTCCATGGGGTGTCCCAGCAGGGGCTTCAGGCACCTGTGCTGCAGGATCTTCATAGGTGGTAGAAGAGAGGCCCAGTGTGATGAGTTCTAGGTTGTCCTGGGTGTGGAACTTACAAGTGCAAAGGCTGGGTGCTGGGCCTTTCCACAGGGAGATCATGGAGGTGCCATGGTTGGTCCTGCAGCTTGCACTTGGCACATTGAGCCTGCTTGCTGGGCTCTGCCTGAGGCTCAGGGTGCGCCCTACTTAGCGGGAGCCTGAAGGTCTGCCTGACCCACTTACTACCTGGCGCCCCACTCGCCTGGTGCTGCACACACTGCACAGCTGTGTCTGTCTGCTCCTGGGGTCGCCACTGCCCCTGCCTCTCTCCTCAAGTCCCACTAAGACCCAGAGTCTCGCTAAGCCTATCACTGAAGGGCCTTGCCTGCTCGGAGAGGAGGTGGCACGGGGCACTTGTGTGACCAGGTCTGACTGCCGGGACACCTCAGGCGGGCCATCTGCCCCTTTAAGCCTCCTTTGCTCTCTCTGATCGCTGTGTGTTCCTCCACCAGGAAGGCCAGCATCATTCCAGCCATCTCTTGCCCTGCTCGGAGCTGGCGTCCTGGATCCCTGGCTTCTGCCCGGTCCCTTAACATAGAACCTATCTGCTAACCTGTGGGCTCCAGTGGACCTGCCATCCTGCCCCCACCAAGGCTGGGCCACAGAGGGCCATGGGGCTCTCTGGAGCTTCTCAACCAGACTGGCTGCATCCTCCCTCGGGCAACTGGCTGCCCTGGGGCTGCTGCCTCGGGGAGAGGGCAGAAAGGACTGAACATCAGGCCACTTCTCACCCCACACGCCCCCAGCTCTCTCCCTTTGCAAAGAGTATTTTTCTAATGCCTGTGCGGGGCTGGACAGTCACTTATAAAACTATTTTGGTACTTGCCACTGGGCCAGCCCTCACTCTATGTGTGTATGACGGAGAGCCCTGCTGGGCATCTCAGCTGGGCTGTTAGCTTTGTGTGTGCTGGGGGTATCAGGATGGGCTTCCCTGTAGATTGTACTTTGGATTTTTTTTCTGGCCTTTTTTAAAAGTTAGTGTTGTTTTAATATTAAAAATACTGATTTTTAATATTGAAAATAAAAGCATTTAATATCTCTTAAAGGGCAACTACATCTGCTTTGTCCCAGGAGGGGTTTCACATGTGTGCTCACTGTAGGGTGGTGGTCTGGTTTCCCAGACCCCCACTGGTGCTGCTTGGGGCTCTGTGCTGTTGGGGATGGGGCACTGGCAGGTGGCCAGGGCGAGGGCCATCACCTGGGTACATTCTCAGCTACCAGAAGTGGTTGGAAGGCCCCTCACCCCAGGCCACAGGTGTGGTCTAGGCCGGCGCCTGTCGGAAGTTGCTCCAGGCATGGAAGCAGCGTGTGAAAGCATGTTGTTCGTTACCCTTGCGGACCAGGCGCAGGCGTCTTGGTCGCTCGTGCTCTTTGGAGCGCATGTGCTGGATGTACACCTAGAAGGAGAGGGCGGTGGGCCTCCAGTGGGCTCAGAGACCCCAGGCCTGGAGAGCCGGCCTCAGGCCTTCACCTCGCCCCAGTCTGTTCCCTCTGCCCCACTCACCTGGCAGGCCTTCAGACTTAGTTTGATCTCTACCTGGCTCGTCTGGGTCCCGACCCACATGTAGACCTGGGAGGACAGGGTGGTGGGCCGGGTGACTTGGGATCCTCCCCTTCTGCCCCACAGTCCCTGTGTACAATGAGTGGGCTCCTCTTGAACAGGCAGGGTCTGAGTGTGGGGGTCTCACCTCTTGGCCATTGTCTAACAACATGATGTCGTCATCTGCTAGGTCATCTTGGCAAAAGTCAGAGCATTTCTCAGTGACTGCAAAGTAGCCCTTCTCATTGGAGCACCTGGAATTCAAGGGTCAAGGTGAGGCCAAGCGCCAGGACTGAGAAGGGAGTTGGGGAGGGAGGCTGGGGCCCTCACCGGAAGAGCCTTGTGTGCTTCATGTACTCGGCATCCTCGTCGTAGGGCTTCTGCGCCCCAATGCCCACCCAGAAGAAGTTCTCAGGCTCCTCGCCTTCGTTGATGACCTGCAGGGAAAGGCCGTCAGTTCAGTCCAAGGCCCCGTCCACTCTGCCTGCCCACCCCACCCCACCCCAGTCACCTGTTTGCTGTAGGAAGCATCAAACATGCTGTTAAGGATATCTTCTGCTAGCTTGGCTTCATCCGGGTCTGATGCCCGACCCACCCAGGCATACACAATGCCCTGGTTGTCCTCACTCTCGAAAGGGACCTGTGGAGTATGTGGGGCGAATAGGTCAGCCCCAGCCCCACACCCACCACGTTGACCTGGTATCCTGGCTCACGCTACAACCGAACCTTGAGGATGAAGCAGAACTCAGAGTTGAGGAGGCTGCAGTCAGTGTTGATCTGGATGCACCTGGGGAGCAGTCCAGGGGTGTCAGCAAGGAGTCAGGCCCTACTCCCAAGCCCCTACCAGCCACCCTACCCCCTTCTGCCAGGTACCGGGTGCAGAGGGCGCTGCCATTCGTGCGGATCTGGTAGAGGCTTGGCTGGAGAGTACCCTGGGCCACCTTCCTCTTGCCTCGGTGGATGACGAACTTTCTCTTGAAATGGGACAGGAACTTGGGGTTCTCTTGCTGCTGTGTCATGCGCACCACCTGGCAATACAGAAGTGTCGGGATGCTCCAGGGTCCTCCAAGCCCCCACCCTGTGCCATCCCTACCCACAGCCCCAAGCTCTTGGGGTGCCACACCTCCAGCTTGCCCGGAAAGAGGCTCTCAAACTTCTTCTGCAGACTGAAGGTGAAGGTGAGCCAGCCCATGTTGGAGGCCTCCCGGCCCTGCCAGAAGTACACAGTGCACTGGAAGTCCTCCTCAGGCTGCTTCTCCTCCGCCTCAGCCGCTGCCTCCTCGCTTTCTTTGCCCTCTGCCGCAGTCTTCCCTTCCTCCTTGTCCTCCTTCTTCTCCTCCTCTTCATACTCTACGGGAACCCAGTACCTGGGGAGTTGGGAAGTAAGCGGGGGCCAGAGCCCCAAGGGCGAGGGTGGCAAGTGGGCATGCTGCCGCGGCCGCACCTGCAGAGGAAGACGTAGCAGTCCTGGGTGTAGAAGTGGCCGAACTCCTCCTCAGGCAGCCGCGCGAACTTCTTGCCCTCCAGCACAAAGCCCTCCATGCCATCCAGGTCCTCATTCCACTCCTCCATCAGCTGCTCCGCCTGCAGGTGAAGGCCCCGCCCCTGCAGGTCAGAGGGCTGCAAGCAGAGCCCTGGCCCCAGCCCCCAGGCCACTGCCTCAGCCCCCAACCTCGGCCAGGGCCATGGCAGGCTGCCGGGGCAGGAAGAGTGCAGTGAGGTCCGCCTTCATCTGGTCCTTCTTCTCTGCGTCTCGCTTCACCTTCCCGGACAGCCCTGGGCCCTGCAGCACAGCCTCCGCGTTGCGCGTGTAGTCCACCGTCAGCACGTCGTCCCAGTTCTTGAACTTGGCCTTGAACACCTGCGTGGGCAGGAGGGCAGGGTGGGTCCAGGGAGGCTGGGTTTGAGGAGGTTCGGAAGGCTCTGGGAAGGCTGGGCCTGGGGATGGGGTCTCAGGAGAGTGGGGCGGGAAGGCCACCCGCAGTCAGGGCCAGATGGGAGGACCGGGGAGCAGGCGTCCCGAGGTGGGAGCGCACCTGGGCCTCCGTGCCCTCCAGACTACGGCTGACGGTGGCGTGGCGTGGCCGGTGCAGCATCCCACACAGCTCCTGGCCCAGCTTGAGGGCAGCGGCACGCACCAGGCGCGGGGACTTGCGGCCAAGCCAGATAAACACATCTGACCAACAGTCCAGGATGTACACGCAGCGCGTGTCCAGTAGGCTCTGCAGCTGCAGATGCAGAGGACAGAGGTCAGCACTCAGGCATCCGGGCAGCCACAGCCCCGCACGCTCCTGCTCGCCTCACCAGCCGCATCCTTGGTATCAGCTCCACCTTGGGCCGCTTCTTATGTTCCACAGAGAGCTTGTAGTTGATCTGTGGCAGCTCTAGATAGCCCAGGCCTAAGCCCACCTGGCAGGAGGGGAGAATGGGCATGGTGGGGCCACCGCAGCCTCCTGAGTTAGAGTCAGCCCCTCCCTCACTGTGTGGCTCCAATCCACTGCTGCTTCCCTCTCGACCCTGTTTTCCCTCTACCAGGGTCAAGGTATATTCTTGGCCCTTTTTATATGGAGGCAGGGCCTCCCTACACTGCCCCTTTCTTAGCCCAGAGTTGCCTTGAACTTGTGTCCCTCCTGCCCTGGCCCACCTAATGACAGGGGTTACAGGCGGGCGCCACCATGCCCAGCTGTCTTTTTTCCTTGTGTTGCTCTGGTTGGACCCAGAGCCTCATGCTAGTTAGGCAAGGGCTCAGCCATGTCTTCCCTTTCCAGGTCCTTTCCTAAACTGTCCCTTCTCAGGAAACCCCATTTCCCAGCAACCACAAAAGTAAAGCCAGGTCCCAGCCACAGCGCCCAGGCACCTCCCCCACCCACATCTCCCAGAGACAAGCATTCTCATGGCTCAGAGCTGACGCTCAGGCTGCTGCTCAGCACAGCACCGGGCCCTTCCCCAACACCTGGGGAAGTCAGGCCAGCCCCGAACCCCACTGCCCAGTCACCTTGTACAGCTTAGGCTGGGGTGGCCAGAAGTCGTCAGGCACGTGCTTCTTGATCTCGGAGGGCTCCCCGCCCAGTGCCTCCCAGAATTCCAGGGCCTCCTGGCCCTGCACCAGCAATGTGATCTCTGCCTTCCCTTTCCGTTCATTCTTGTTAATTTTCTCTGCAAAAAGCCTGAGGATGGGACGCAGAACCCTCAGTGGCATGTCCCTTCTCAGGTGACACCTGTCCTGTGCACAAAACACCCCACAGGGCCTTTGTACCTGGCTTTGGTGGTGCTACTCAATGTGGCCTGGGCTCCCCGCCACACATAGATGTCCAGTCCTCGGTCCAGCAGGAACACAAACCTGGACCAGAAGAGCAGGAGAGAGCTGTGATGGGGTGCAGTGAGGCTCCCCTGCCCCTCATCAACCGAGGAGGCTGAGGATCAAGACGCCCCCTCCAGAGGGGCTCACCTTGGGTCCAGGGAGGTTCCTTTGAGGGGCACAGGCTCCAACTTGATGTTCTTTTTCCCATACACACGGTACATCCTGGGAACCAGGGCAAGAAGACTAGTTATGGGCACCAAGGTGTCAACCTTCAACCCCCTCAACCTTTCCCAGCAGAGCCCAAGTCAGTATCGCCCCCACTTGCCCTCACCTGGTGGTGTAGTGCGTGTCCTCTACGGTGTAAAAGCCGCTGGCCGTTCCCCCCTCGACGTAGGAGATGTCATTGTCAAACACCTGTGTGTGAGGTAGGATTCTTCATCATCAGGGTGCCCCACGTGTGCACCTCGAGGCTGGCACAGAGCTGGACACAGCCTATGATGTTGCTACAAATCTGTGATGTTAACTACACTGTGCCTATAAACAGAGACACGTGGGGTATAGGAATGGACAAAGATGGATTCCTTTGTGTGCTGAGACCTGTGTAGTGGGTACAGAGGTGGGCTGGCTTACAGACGCGCGTAGAGCTGGGTGACTCAGCAAAATCTGTGTGTGTGTCTGCCGGTAACCAGCTAGTGAAGTGGCGGAAGGAAGGGGTGCACAGTGGCTCGCTGACTGCTCTGTAGTTTGTTCTAGACTGGACCTGGCCTGGCCACCTTGGCACCCAACTCGTGGCCCACCCTGTCATAGCCACTGACTCCAGCCGCCGTCTCTCTTGGCCGCAGTTTCCCAGCTCCCTCTGCAGCCCACCAGTCCAGCTTGTCCTCAGGCCCCTCTTCAGCCACCCCGGCCACTCCCGTCTCCCCAGATCTCATCTTGCCCGCACCTTCAGGCTGGCTACCCATCCCTGCCCCTGCCCAATCGCACCCCAACCACGGCGCGCAGGAAGCCCCGCACCCCCAGCCCGCCTGCCCCTTACCTGCAGGAACCCCTCACTCTCATCGCCCATCTCTTCCCGCGCCGTGCGGCACTCTGCCCCCAGGTAGTTCCGCAGGTTGACGGCGTGGATGGCAGAGCAGGCTTTCTTGTCGAGGGTGGCCTCCCCGCCAATCCAGTAGTAGATCTCCCAGTTCAGGGAGCCGCTGTCATCCAGAGAGGTCTGGGAGCGGAGGCACCGCTGTGAGGGGCCCCCACAGCGCGCCTGGCGCCCCGGCCCCGGGATGGATGTGCTGCCCTCACTCCCTAGACCGCGCCGCCTGGCCGCCCCCCGCCACGTCTCCCCAGGCCCCTCTGCAAGGGAGCCAGGTCCCACCTTGAGCACGATGTAGCAGTCAGCCTCATAGAACTTGCCATGGAAGGCTTCCTCTACCAGCACAGGAACAAAGTTCTCAATCTGCCAGATGGTCAAGCCTGGCAGCTGGCCCACGTCTTCTGTGAAGAACTCTGAGTAGTCAAGCCGTGGCTTCTCCAGGCCCTGGTCCCAGCGCCGCACCTTACTCCCGGAGGCCCGCGTGTCCACCATCTCCTGGGTGACGGTCACAGCACATGGCTTCATCAGGAAGCCACTCAGACGGGCCTCTGCGCAGCCACCCTCTGCCCAGGGCCCGTCCTTGGCCTAGGTCAGACAGTTGGCCTTGAGTTGGCCTGTCCCATCCCAGTCCTGGTCTGGCTCACCTCCTGCTTTTTGTTCTTCTCCTGAGCTACGTCCGACATGCCCTTCAACACCTGCTTGGCCTGGTCATCCTGGGCTGAGTCCTTACGTCTCCGCAGCCGCATCTTTCGAGCCAGGGGGTCCTTGGGCCCACTTCCTGCTTGGAGGTGCAGGGGGCAAGCTGTGGAGCTCTGGCTGGACTGTGCTCTTGGGCACCCAGCTAGCTACAGGCCATCCCCATCCTCCGTGGCCAGAGAGCTATATCCCACCCAGTCTACAGATGGGAAAGTTGAGGTCCAAAGAGATAGTCCTATTCTCAGGCCAGATTTCATTACTCACCAGCTGCTGCTGCTGCAGCCACTGTGGCAGGGGAGGCGCCTGCCAGCCGTAGCTGGTTCTGCAGCGAGAAGTCGATGTTGTACCACTCAGCGGCACGGTCGGCGGGTTTGGGTGGCATGACCAAGCTGGGGTTCTCCCGCACGTCCAGGACCTGCCCCAGATAGTCAGAGATGGCACTGAGTGTGCACGTGTGCACACCACACACATTCCTCGCTCCAGAGGCCAGGTGTGTGTCCTGGCCACCTCTGCAGCTGGCTGGGGCGAGTGTGGCAGACACAGTTGGCCTTCTCCCCACTGGCCCCCAGCACAGCCCCCAGGAGGCCTCTGCAGGGTCCCCTCACCCCAGGGCACACCCCCTGCTCAGTCTCTTCCAAGACTTGCCCACCCTCAGCGGCCCCAGCTCACAACCTCAATCTCTGTCAGGAAGTGGATGGCCTCTGGGAGGGTCACCAGCCGGTTCTTGTTTAGGACAAGTTTTCTCAGCTTTGGGCATCTGTAAGGACAGGGCCACAGCAGGGCAAAGGGTTGGGGGGCCTTCCAAACCTGAGGAAGGGGAGGGTCGCAGAGGGGTATAGGAGCTGGGTGGGGGCATCCTCTATTCTCAGAGCTGGGAGGACACAGCAGAGGGTACTGTGCGCTCCGGCAGGGCGGGGAAGCGGTGGGCAGGCCCCAGTTCACTTAGCATTAGAACTTTTCTGGCCTTAAACCTAAGTGTTTTTCCAAAGGTGCTCTGGAGAACCCAAGGCAGGGATGGCTGCATGGAACCCCAGGCCTTCATGCGGGCCAGTTCACCCACGTCCAAAGAGTGTGGCCTGGGTTCTGCCTCATTCCAGGCTTTCTGCCAACTACCCAGCACCTGCAAAGACTTTCGGGAATCAGCTCCAGGTTGTTGTTGGCGGCCATGAACTCCTCCAGGCTGGCCAGCTTGCCAATGCCAGAGGGCAGCCCATCGAAGTCCAGCTTGTTAGAGTTCAGGTACAGCTTCTTCAGCTTGGTCAGCTTGCAAATGGCCGACTGGAGAGAGCCAGGCAGCACAGTGGTCAGGTCCAAGCCCCGCAGCCTCCCCCACCCCTCCGGGCCCCACACGCACAGGCAGTGAGGTGAGCTGGTTGCGGGACAGGTTCAGGGTCTCCACATGGACCCACTGGTCGATGCACAGCGACAGCTCTGTGATCTGGTTGCTGCTCAGGTTGAGGCGCCGAAGGCTGGGGAGGGTGTACAGGCACTCGGGCACCCGGGTCAGGTCATTGCACGACAGGTCCACGTCTAGGGTGACAGGAGGAGAACATCAGCTGGGGCCCCTGAAGCAGGCACCGGGGCAGCCAGCCTGAGTGAACCCCAGTTCTGCCACTGTCAGGCTGGGACGAGCTGTGTGAGGGGCACTTTCTCCATTTGGAAACAAACTTCCCAGCGCCAAGTGGGTGTAGGCAGAAAGCCAGTGCTCACAATATGGCTAATGATCACCGTGACAACAGAAAAACGTCTTCACTACTGGGTAAGGCTGGAAAAGCAGAGTACAGCCTCTTTTTTCATGAGCAAGTAAGGGAGCCCAGAAGGATCCAGCGCTTAGAGGGGCCCCCTGGGGTGGTCCCAACCTGCAAGGTTGCTCAGGCCCTCCAGGCTGGTAGGGAGGTTGCTCTGGGTGCGCTGTGTGTTCCGCAGATGTAGGGTCTGCAGGGCTGTCATGGCTGGAAGCTGCCTGCCAGGGTGACAGGAAGCATTAGGGCTGGGGGCAGGGTGGCCGGGGGGTGGAGTGGGGATGGAGGGGCAGGTCACGGCCAGCTGCCAGGGAGGCACGCAGGAGGAGAGACGGATAGTGCATGCACTCGGGAAGGATGGGCTGGGGCGGGCAGGATGGGGCGCAGGCTGCAGGAGCTCACCGGAGCTGCGCGTGCACCAGAGGGTTCCCACTGAGCACCAGCGTCTGCAAGTGCACGAGGCGGCGCATCTGTGGCGGTAAACTCTCCAGGCGGTTTTCGCTGAGGTCCAAGTACAGCAGGTCAGTGAGGTTGATGAACAGCTGGTTGGGGATACTGTCAATGCTGCAGGTGGCAAGGAGGAAGGCCACCTGGGTCAGCCTCACACATTACCTGCCCCAGGCTCAGCCCCCGGCCCACCCTGAGGCCAGCACCTGTTATGGCTGAGGTTCAGCACCAACATGTTCTTGGCATTCTCCAGCTCCCTCGGGCACTCTGTCAACTGGTTGTAGCTCAAGTCCTGGGTGTGAGGGGCAAGGCCCAGGTCAGGGGTGTCCCTACTCTGCCAGGCCCCTGCCATCTTGGGGATCAGGCAGGACACTGCCGCAAGGAAGTGAGCTAGGGACTTTAAGGGCCAGACAGAAAGAGCAAGCCAGATGGTGGGGCTGCACAGGGACCAGGTAGAGGTAGGCAGCCACTGACCAGGACAGAGAGGTCATCTAGCTTGAAGATGTCATCAGGGACTCCGGAATTCTTCAGGCTGTTGGCTCGAGCTACGATGGCCTGGGGATAAACCATAACAATCCACAATTCCATAAGGTCCTGAGTTTGATTTCCAGTACCAAAAAAATAGAGTCCACGATTCTTCCCTTCCTCTCCCAGAAAGAGAGGTCAAGGTGGGATGCTTCCTCAGGAAGCTCACTGGAGGCCAGGCCTGAGTACCCTTCCACATCTGGCCTTTGCTCACACAGTTCCTCCACCTGGTGGGATCTTAAGTGGTGGTGGTGGTGGTGGGGTACCAGGAATCAAACTCAGACCTCATGCTTGTCAGGCAGGCACTGCGCCTCTGTGCTAAATCCCCAGCCCCTGCAAGGAGGATTTTCTTATCCTCTTGCAAATTTCTTTTTTGTTGTTTTTATTTTTAGTGTTTTTGTGTGTGTGTGTTTTGTTTTCTTTAGAGACAGGGTCTTGCTATGCAGTTCAGGCTGGCTTTGGGCGCATCATGTAGCCCAGGCTGACCTCAAACTCACAGTGATGCTCCTGCTTCAGCCTCCTGAGTGCTGGGGTCACAAGCATGTGCCACTATGCCTAGCTCTTCCTAGTAAATTTTATTCAAACCTCGGAGTCCACCTCAAATGTGCCCCAGAGTTCAGAACAGGGCCCTTAGGGAACACTTTCTGATCAAACAATTCCTATTCTTAATTCCAAAAGACCAATTAGGGTGTTGTTCTGAATTAGTTTTTCTTTAAAACTGAAGGAAAGTATTGCACCAAAGAGAAATCAGAGGGTGGACTTAAGGAATTCTGCTCAGAGGATGTACAGAGTTCAAGAGCAACAGTGGACAGGGCCAGGGATGGTGCTGTATCTGTAAGAGACAGGAGAGGTCACAAGAACTGCCTCTGGCCATCCTTCCTTCCTCCCTCCCATTTTCCCTTCCTTCCTTCCTTTGTTGGCCCTGGGGATTGAACCCAGTGCTTTCTTAAGAGCTACCTCTCTAGCCTTTAAAAAAAAATTTTTTTTGAGAAGATCTTACTGAGTTGCCCATGATAGGCTCAAACTTGTGATTTTCTAACCTTAGCCCCTGAAGACCCTATACCCCCACACCCCTGTGGTACTGGAGATTGACACTGAGTTACATTTCCAGCTTTTTCTGTATTCTTTGAGACAGTGTCTTGATAAATTGCTGAGTGTCCCAGCCTGGGCTCAAACTTGCCATCCTCCTGCCTCAGGCTCCCAGAGTGGTAGGATTACAAATATGTGCTACTATGTTCAACTAACCCCTGAAAATATTGCAACTCTAGTGTCTGCAGTACAGGCTACTGGTTTACAGGACAGCTATAAGCCAGAGAATGGGAGGGATCTATCTAAGGCTGTGTAGCCAGGAAGTAGCAGATTCCCCTTCCCAGCTTAGGGAGCCCAATTAATCCTTAGGCTGAGCCCTAAGCATTCAGGACTCTGGCCTGGAATGAGACAACCCTACCTCAGGCCTGCAGGGGCGGCCAGGGGCCTGAGGCTGGGTGATGTCAGACTATCTTCCTGCTTCAACCAAACCCAACCCCAACTATAGTGATTCTTGGCTATGTGACTTTAGGCAAGGAGACTGTATCTGTGGCCAAGCACTCTCACACATGATGTGGGTGGGGAGCAGCAGGTAACATAACTCACAGAAACTAGGTGGCAAAGAGATGGACTTGCACAGCTATTGTTAACATGCCGGTCCAAAATGGTGATGGAGCCAGATGTAGTGGCGCACCCCTGTAATCCCAGCGCTCAGGAGGCTGAGGCAGGAGGATTGTTGTGAGTTCGAGGCCAGCCTGGGCTACAAAGTGAGCCCAAGACCAGACTGAACTGCACAGGGACACCCTGTCTCAACCCCCATCCCGCACAAAAAAAAGACAAAATGCTGCTGGGAGATGTGAGGGCAATCTGGCTGCAACATTTGACATCCCACTGATCCCCAGGGTGATCACTGATCTGGTTGGCTAGTGGGTGTCCCGGGCCTCCTTCACTGCTCCATGCGTGTCCCTCCCAAAGCTGCTGCTTGGTGGAAGAGCATCGGCACTGTCAGTAGAGGAGATCGTTCCTGGGTAAAGATGCCAGCGTCTATGCTCCCTGCTGGCACTGCCAAGCAAGCTCTCACCATGGTGGTGGGGCTGGGACTGTTTGACCTCTCCCCATGGAATTCTCTGATCCACACAGATTTCTTTGCACAGGACATAGCCATATCCTCTTGAGCTAACAGGGAGCCACTCTGTGACACCTGGCACCTGAACTGGACATGGCAGTGGGCAGAGACATTGGCCCAACCTAGGGCTCCAGCTCTGACCTCAGGTCCCCAGGCCCAGAGGCCTCCCCGGCATCACTCACCCGAAGCGAAGGTAGGCTGGACAGCTCCCCATGCAGTGTGGTCAGGTTGTTGTGGCTCACAGACAGGTGCTCCTGGGCCAGGACAGGGGCACAGAGGCTCAGAGTGGAGCAGGGGTAGGTGGGCACTCAGAGCCCCATCTGCCCTTGCAGCCTGCACTACCTAGGAGCGCCCACCAGCCCAGGCCACTCCTGCAGCCTCCCTCCCTCACTCGCTCGCACGCCCAGCCCCTTTGTGCACACTCCCTGGACAGGGCCTTCCCTCCGCCACCGCCAGCCTCTCACAGCTGTGCTCTTCCTGTGTCCTTCGCCTCCCCTGCAGCCCTGCCCGCCTAGCCCAGCCCCGTTCACAGGGGCCCTCCCTGACTGCCCAAAGCCCCTTACCAGCTTCTGCAGAGCGGCCAGCTCTTCAGGCAGGTAGCAGAGGCCTGTACGGTTCAGTTTTAGCCATCGCAGGCTGGTCATGGCCTTGACATTCTCAGGGAAGTAGCCACCCTGGTGGGGGCATGTCAGGGTGAGGCTCATTTGAGTGAAGGGCACCCCTGCCCCCCCTACTCCCGGTGCCCCCCCACCTGTGGGAGTCTTTGGGGAAAAACAGAGGCAACTCACCAGCTCTGAGACCCTGGACAAGTCACTTTGACACATTTTCTCTTTTTGAGACAGGGTCTCGCTGTGCGGTTCAGGCTGGCCTTGAGCTCACTTTGTAGCCCAGACTGGCCTGGAACTCGCAATGATCCTCCTGCCTCTGCCTCCCGAGTGCTGGGATTACAGGCGTGAGCCGCCACACCCAGCCACTCTGTCACTCTGTGTCTCACTTTCTAATAAAAGTCTTCATGTGGGGCTGGGGATATAGCTCAGTGGAATAAGCGCCTGCCTAGCAAGCGTAGGGTCCTGAGTTCAATCCCCAGTACCGCAAAAAAAAAAAAAAAAAAAAAAAGTCTTCATGTGACAAAATGTTGACCAGAGGTTTATCTCTGCTTCTGGCCTCTGAGCCCCAGGAAGGCCAGGATGAAACGGGCCTATCTCACATGACATCCCGGCACCCACTTTTGTGTTCAGCTTTGTTCCCATTCCTGATCAGGCCACCTGGGGTCCTGGCAACTGCCAAGGCTCCAGCCCTGCCCTGTACAGGCATCAGCTCATTCACCCACTCACTCACACCTCACAAAGCCCCTACATTGCCACAGGCCTTGTGGCGCCCACTGCAGTCCGAGGCAGCATGTGCCCTCCGTGCATTGGGGTCTGTCTCCTAACCCTACAGCCACATTCCCATCTTGTGACTCAGACTTTCCTGGTCCAGCAAAGACACTGGGAGACCCCAGATAAGGGCAGTGGGGAGCGTCAGAGAAGCCAGTGTGGCTGCCTGTGCGAGGACCCAGAGGCGTGCACAAATGCAGGTAAGGCAGAAGAGCCCGCCTCTCCCCAGCTCCAGGCTGGCATCTGCATGGACTGGTCACCTGTCAGCCCCTGAGCCCTTCTCGCCTCCAGGCCAGCTGCCTCCCTTCCCGCTGGCCCTCGGGTACTGACGCTCGCCCCACTTCGCTCTCCCTAGCACCCCCTCCTTTCCCACCAACGGACTTGGGCGGGGGCCGGGCTCCTCTCCCAGATCTCGCCGGTGGCCAGCAGCTGCCCAGACAGCTGTCACCCGGGACTCTGCACACCTGCGTCACACTCCCCACACCAACAGATCTCGCTACATCCCGGGCAATCGCACGGTCTGCTTTCAGGCCTCTCGCCGGATGAGAAAACCGAGGTTCTGAGAGGGGAAGTGACTTGCCCAAGACCACACGGGGCGGGAGGAGGAGGGCGGCCGCCCGGGCTGAGTCGGCTCCGGACCCGCCCGGGCAGCCTGGGCCGCGGCCGGCCTGGGTCAGGGCTGGCTCGGGAGCGGGGCCTCTGGGTGGCGGCAGCACAGGCGCCGACCCGGGCGGGGCGCCGGCCCGGGAGAGCGGGGGCGCAGGGCCGGGGCTCGGCCGACCGAGACGCGGAGCCCAGGCCTCGGGCGGGCTCGGGCGGGGCCGGCGGCCAGCCCCACCCTCAGTCCCGGCGGCGGCGGCGCAGGACGCAGCGCGCGGGAGGCCCCGCTCAGCCCGACCGCCCGCGCAGCTCACCTTGAAGTCGTTGCCGCTGAGGTCCACGCCGCGCACGAACGGCAGCACCCCGGTGGCCTCCATGGCGGCTCCGCTCTAGCTGCCCGGCGGCGGGCGGGCGGGGACCCGAGCCTTGGGCTGGGCGGCGCCGGCTCCGCCCCTTAACCCGCCCGCGCCCGGAGCCTCCAAAGCGCCGGGCCTCGCTGGGCCTCGGGAGCGGGGCGTCGCCGTGCCAGTGACAGCCGTGCGGGCACCACAGCCCCCGCCGCAGCGTCCGGGCCGGGAGGGCCCCCGCGGGTCCGGCGCTGCCCCCGGGCCGCTGCCGAAGTTGGCGGAGACCCTGGCCACGATTCCGGACTCAGCCCGGGTCAGTGCGGCGCTTCCACCGCCAGAGGCGGGAAGCAGAGCTCGCGGGGCACAGCCGGCGCCGGGGCAGGTTCCGGGTCGGCGCCCCGGCCTCGCCCCCGGCTCCTCCGCAGTTGGGGACCGGGAGCCTCTGCTCTGGAGGGGGCGCCCCCTTACTTCGGCCCCGCGTCCCGGTTTATAGGACGGAAACCCGAGTTCTGGGTGTGGACTGGCGCGTACGGGTCGCGGGCACTGGGTGGTGGCGGCTGAGCCACACTGCGTGCCAGCAGGTAACAGGAGCCGGGGGACTCTCGCAGAGGGGCCTGGGCCAGAGTGCGGGCCTTTGGGCCCGGTGCCACCTGTGCACGGGGCCCTGGAGGACGCGGGCGCGCACGCCTTTCTGCAGACAGGGGCTCCCATTACGAGCTCGCGTGAGGAACACGGCCGGGAACTCACCCCGCGCTATCGCGGGCTCGAAATGCGGCCGTGTGTCTTTAAACCCAGAGTGCTTCAGCGAGTCCCGCCTCTCAGGAACGCACGCGCGGCGCGGGGGCGGGAACGCCCCGCCATTGGCTGACCCGCGCGGTGTTTTGGAACGTGTCTAGGGGAGCGAGCGCTCCGATTGGAGTGGGGGCCTGCCTGTCTGCGTGCCTTGGGCCGGCGGCCGCCGGGGCCTCGGCGTTCTGTTCCCGGTCCTCCGCATTCCACTTCCAGGAGGGTCCAAGGTGCGAATTCTGACGCAGTAGAGCGTCCCGCGGCCGGTGCGTGACACCGGGACGGAGGTATGGCCCAGAGGGCGGTGAGGCGGACCCAGGTCCCCCAGCCCCGGGCGTGGCCCGCGTCCGAGACACAGTTCGGGGGCGTGGCCCGTGGGAGACTTCGGGTCCCGAAGCCCGTGTTCGAGTCCTTCCTGGTCCTTCCAGTTTGCGGTGCTGCCCTTGGTTCCCAGGGCGTTGGTGACCTCCCCGCGGATGCGGTCGTAACAGGCGCGGCCATGAGCTGCTGCTGCCTGCTCGGCCTGGGTCAGGGCCGGCGGTTTTGGCCGAGGAGGGGAGCACAGGCGGCATCCGCGACGGGTTGCGTAGTGTGAGGTTATTTTTAAACACCCGTCGGTCTCAGCCTTCCCGGAGTTGGAAGGCCGCGGGTCGGGGCCTGTGCGACCCCGTTAGGGTCCTGGCTGGGTCCGCTCTAGACAGGCGCTGGAATTAAAAGAGCTTTACGGTTTGCAAAATGGATTCCGCGTCCCGCCGGGAGCATTGTCAGTGTGGACCCCGCGCCACGGATGAGGAAACGGAACTGGCTCTGGGGCCCTGGGGGTCAGCTGGCTGGCTGGCCTGCGACCTCGAGGGCCCAGAGCTGCATCTTATTTTTAGTTTGCCCCCTCGAGACAGGTGTCAGGCTTAGTCACGCAGTGCTTCAGGCTGCAGCCACTCCAGGCATCTTGTCATTTGGCAGCTGGGTTCCCGATGCCCAGAGCCCAGCGGGGAGGGCAGAAACCCTTGGTGTCCCGGCAGGCTGTGACCTTGTAGTTCGGTTGACCGGGCCCTGGGGGATTTCTGCCTCCACTTTTCGAGTGCCTGGCCCCTTCTGAGTCTTCCTCACTGCCATCAGGGCCCTTTTACAGGTGAGCAAACGGGCCCTGGCTTCAGGCCCTTGCCCCATCTTCCCTGTCACTTGGGCTTCCAGCGGCTGAGGACACTTCTGGCCATCTTAGCACTGGCCCAGGCCCAAAAGGCCCTGAAAGCCCTCTCTCCAGAGGCTGTGGGAAGCCCTCTGGAACTGCATCTTTAGGGGTGCCTGCTTGCCACCCTGGCAGTGGGGCCTTCAGCCTTGACTTGCACGTGTCCACAGCAGGAGGCTTCCAAGCTTTGGAAGCAGCCTGGGTCAATAGTTCTGCCTCTGATAGTTTTCCTGTCAAGATTTGGGGGGTAACTGAGGTTTACTGTGGGCCCTACCAAAGCCCTGATAGGTCCCCCAAACAGGCTGTCTGGGACCCCAAATTGCAGGACTTTTCAGGGCTTGGAGTTGCTCCTGAGAGAATATCGAAGAGGGCTCCTGTGTCCCAGGTTGGTTAGGAGCCTGAGGGCCTTGCCCTATGGCCTGGGAGGGTTGCTTGGGTGCTGGGATGGTGAGGGTCTGAGCCTTCACTGCTTGCTAAAGTCAGGGTGGTGGTGATAAGATGCACCTCGTGGGTTGATCTGGTGATAGCAGAGGTCTTGTACAGGTCTTCAAATATGCCCCCCTCTCTGACCCGCCACAGGCCCACCGGGCCCTTCCTGCATGAGCTCCCTTTTGCAGGGGTAGGTTGTTGGCAGGTTTCAGGGAGAAAGCTTAAGAGCTCCTCAATCTCATCTAGAAAGCAAGCCTTTGAGTGTCCCCTTTTTTAGGAGAAATTTCCAGGAAGCCAACCAAGGCCCAGCCCTCGGTTATTCTAGAGCACCTGCCTGTGCCAGCCCCCTGCCAGCCTGGCTACTCCCACCCTCACCTGCCTACTCTCCTGCCTCTCTTGCAGGCAGACCATGGCCGAGTTCTCCCAGAAGCGGGGAAAGCAGCGCAGCGAGGAAGGCCTGGGCGGCGTTGTGGACTTCCTCTTGGCCAACGCCCGTCTGGTGCTGGGCGTGGGTGGGGCTGCTGTGCTGGGCATTGCCACCCTGGCTGTGAAGCGGGTAAGGCCAGGCAGGGTGGGGCCTACCTGAGGCTTCCAGAATAGGAGAGGGCTGGATCCTGTAGATGGGCCCCAGGAGGTGCGGTGGGACTCCCTAAGGCCGCCAATGGCACCTCGGACTCCTGTTTTTCCAGCCCAGAATTCTGGTTTGCCGTGGCTTCCCAGGCATCAGGTGCTCTGACTGTGTCACTTTGCTCGCAGCTTATCGACAGGGCCACTAGCTCTCAGGATGAGGGTGATGTCAAGGGAGACAGCTGGAAGGAACTGAGTCTGCTCAAGGCCGCGCCACACCAACAGCCCCAGCCCCCACCTGCTGCCCTCAGTCAGCCGGCAGCGACCCTGGCCCCCTCACCCTCTGGTCCAGGTGAGCAGCAACCCTTGCTTTCTGATGTGGGTGGGCAGTCAAGGCTCTGCCACTGACTTCTTGCAACCCCAGAGGAGTTGCTCCTTTCTGGGCCTTGGGCTCCTTGGGTGTTTAGTGGGTATTTTGTTTTGATTTGCTCTGGTGCTGGGTCTGGTACTCAGTCTCACACATGCTAGGCAGCTTCTGTACCACAGGCTGTAGCCTTCACTCTAGTGTCAGCTCTTTGTCCTTTTCCTACCCAAGTAAGGTGGATAGCTACCAACGGGAAGACTGAGGCCCGGAGAGGGGCAGGACTTCCCCTCTCTGCATGAAGCTGTTTTAGCAGTAGGGCCAGGATGTTGGGACCCTGAGCCAGTGAGACTTTGTCATCAAGCACTCACTGTCCTGAGGACCTGGACTCAGGGCTTTGGCAGTGGCTGTTTCAGGTGAGGAACAAGGACAAGAGCCATTGCTGAGCTGGTAATCAGCCTCTATGTTGTCGTGGAGCATTCTGTCACATTCCCCTGGCCCTTCATTCTGCAGAGGGGCCTACAAACACGGATCTTCAGACGCTACCTCAGCTCATCTCCCCAGCGCCACTGTGTCTGACGTTTCAGGAGAAGCTGCTGGCATTTGAACGGGACCATGTGGTTATCCCAGCAGCCAATGTAGCTTTGGCCAAACAGCTGGCTGGTGACATTGCCCTGGAGCTGCAGGCCTACTTGAGGAACAAATTCCCAGAACTGCCCTTCGGGGCGCTTGTGCCTGGAGGACCCCTCTACGAGGGCCTGCAGGCTGGGACCATGGAGCACGTGCGTCTCCTGGCACCACTGGTGCTAGAGCCAGGGCTGTGGAATCTGGTGCCTGGAGTGGACACCGTGGCCCAGGACCCTCGTTGCTGGGCTGTGCGCAGGACTCAGCTTGAGTTCCGGCCACGTGGGAGCAGCCCTTGGGACCGCTTCCTGGTTGGGGGCTACCTCTCTCCTCGAGTGCTGCTAGAGCTGCTCCGCAAAGCCTTGGGTGCCTCAGTCAATTGGCCAGCCATCGGCGGCCTGCTTGGGTGCCTGATCAGGCCCAGGATGGCCTCGGAGGAGCTGCTGCTGGAGGTACAACACGAGCGCCTGGAATTCACCATGATCCTGCTCGTGGCAGTCACTGGGGCCAACAAGGACAACCGTCTCCTTCTGGCCTGGCCTCTGGAGGGGCTGGCGGGGAACCTGTGGCTTCAGGATTTGTATCCACTGGAGGCTGCCAGACTGCAGGTCCTTGATGACTGTGATGCTGGCACTCGCCGGAGGCTACTGCTGCTGCTGTGTGGTGTCTGCCGTTGCCACCCAGCTCTAGGGCGCCTGGGCCGAGGCCACCTGACCCAGGTGGTGCTGCGTCTAGGGGAGGAGGAGGTGGACTGGACCGAGGAGGCCCTGGGCGAGCGCTTTGTGCAGGCCCTGGAGTTGCTCATTGGCAGCTTGGAGCAGGCCAGCCTGCCCTGCTACTTTGACTCCAGTGTGAACCTCCTCAGTGGCTTGCAGGAGGAGGAGGTTGACGACATGGGTTATGCACTGTACAGTGGCTTCCAGGCACCTGAGGGGCTGCTCTAGATAGGTGGGAACCGGGTGGCCAGCATGTTTTCAGATGTCGCTGGGGGGAGTCCACATTCCCCACCCCAGGGAGTTGCAGAGTGGGTATTGCGTGTAGCCAGAACAAAGGCGTGTGCTTTGCCTTAGTCCACGGCGAGAGGCACATGTGTGGGCTGTAGCCTCTCAGACCCCTGATCTTGGAGAGCTCGGGCTGCTGTCACCTGAGTGCGGCTGGTCTGCCCTGTGCAGCTTGAAGCACCAGCTGTTCAGTCTGGGGCCCCTTCAGCCCTCTGGGGCCAGCCCAGGCCTTGGGCTCAGTTCATCATCACCAGCAGTGCGTCCTCTGAGGACACAGCTTCTGCCATCCCAGGGGGTGAAGGCTGCTCCGTTTTTTCTGCCAAGAAGGAAATTCACTGCTTTCTTTAGGAGCCAGCTCGAGGCATCCTAGAAGTGCAGAGTCCCTGATCTTTTGAGTATGCCTTTGTTCCATCCTTGGGGGCTGGTGTCACCTGAGAGCCGGAAGAACCGAGTTTTGCTATGGAAGGTTGATGTTTTCCTGAGGTCTCCTGTGTGTTTAATCTGTGTGTTCAGATTCTGCAGCTCTGGAGCAGAGGCTCCATTTGAACCACTGCCTACCTTACACCTCAGGGAAGGCCCCTTTCCTCCAGCTGGGTGAGTTTCTCCTTCAGGCTTCGGGGACCCTGGGGAGAGCCCTTTCCTCAGGGCTGCTTGCTGCCCTGGCGCCCTGAAGAGCAGAGCATGTGTCCCACCTGATTCCTGGAGGCTTGGAGTGGAGCTGGCCTCCGATCTCTGCAGAGTGCCACGATGCACTGCTCAGCGAGTGTCCTTACTCCTGCTCTGTAGCTGCCTGGAGTAGACACAGCTGGAGGAGGGCAGTCTCCTTCCTCTCCGGGGGAACCGCCTGTCCCAGTACCCTTCCTGCTGAAACAAAGCTATGCCTTGAATGTGAACAAAAATAAAAGGAAGAACTTTGCTTACATGTGTGACTTGCTCGGGACAGCATCACAGGATGCTGTCTGGAGCTGAGTCCTGTGACTTGGCCTGGAGGACTTGAGATCAATTTGAAGACAGTAGAGTTTATTTTAAAAAGTAGTACTTAGGGGCCAAGCATGGTGGTCTCTGCTTGTAATCCCAGCACTTGGGAGGCTGAGGTGAGAGGATTGTTGAAGGTTCGAGGCCAGCCTGGGCTACATAGGTTCAAGGCCAGTCTGAACTACATAGCAAGGCCTATCAAAAAACAAAACAATAAGGGGGCTGGGGGTATAGCTCAGTGGCATAAGCGCTTGCCTGGCAAGCGCAAGGTCTTGAGTTCGATCCCTGGTACCAGAAAAAAAAAAAAACAATAAAAAGCCAGGTGTGGTGATGCATGCCTGTAATTCCAGGACTTGGGAGGCTGAGGCAGGAGGGTCACTATGAATTTGAGGCTAGTCTGGACTACATAGTGAGTTCAAGGCCAGCCTGAACTATATAGTGAGACTCCGTCTCAAAAAAAGCAAAACCAATAGCTAGGGATATAGCTCAGCAGTACAGCGCCTACCTGGCAAACAAGGTCCTGAGTTCAATTCCTGGCAGAAAAAAACCCAAAAAACAAAAAAGTAGTGTCAGTTTGCTTAGGCTACTATGACAAAATACCACAGGCTGGATGGCTTATAAATAACATACTTAATTTTGGAGCTGGGAGTTAGGTCAAAGTACTAACAGTCAGTCTGGTGGGGGCCCATGTCCTGGTTCACAGATGTCAGGGAGCAGTGGCTTCACATGGTGGAAGGAGCAAGGGACTCTATAAGAGCAGGCATGTGGGCGGTACCCTCATGACCTGGCCACCTCCCAAAGGCCACTTCCTCATTCCTTCTCCTCAGCTTCAGACCTCAGCATCCACATTTTGAGTGGACACAAGTGTTCAGTCTGGAACAGGCAGGTTGTATGAAGTGAGAGCTTTACGAGTGTCTTGGTGTGAAATCTTGCCAGTAACAGGAGCCGGTGCCGTAGTTACACTTCCCAGTGGTGCGCAGCTGAGCCCCCAGCGCGTTCCACAGCCCTTCAGCTGAGACCAAAAGTCTGCAGACAACTGTTTCCTCCACCTCGTAGCCTCTTCCTATGGCCCCACCAGTGGGGCCGAGCAGCTGTGAAGCTGGGTCGTCTTGGCGTCTCCAGGAGCTAAGCTGGGCTCACGTCTGTCCCCACAGATGACAGTTGAGGCCTGGGGAGGACTTTGGACCACACACACACGCTGTTGTGTCCTGTGTCTGTGGTCCCGTGGAGTTGTTCCTGAGCAGACCTCCCCTTCCAGCTGTGAGTACAGGACCAGGGGACACAGGACTGTGCTGAGGGTGGGAGGCTGGCTTGGCCAGGAGCAGCTGGGGACAGGGCCCGTGTCCCCTCGGTCCTCTGTATGATAGGAGCACAGAAGACCTTCCTGGGTAGCTGTGGGGACTGCCTGGTTGGGCGGTGCTAGGCTCCTACCTGGCATAGGGACAGCGGCCCTAGGATGAGCTTGTCCGGCCTTGCTGCTTCCATCCCTATGCCCACATCACCAAGTTGCTTGTGGCAGGGCCCTCCCAGCTGCCAGTTGTGCCCCGGCCTTCGCTCTAGGAAGGGGCTGGCGGGAGACAGGAAGCAGCTGTCTCTAGGGTCAGCTCAGCCCCTCTGGGGTGGAGGCAGAGCCCAGGGCCACATACATGGAGGCGGGGCTGTGCTGCCGAGCCGCACACCAGCAGTGAGCTCTGCATGGAGCCCACTCGTCTCCACTTGTCTGGGCTGGCAGCCGCTCCTGTAATCCAGGTGCTGGGGAGGGCTGGGGCCTGCCTGAGCTACACAGTGAAACCCTGCCTCAAAAACACCAAAGAACCCCTCTCAGCAGACCAGACGTGTGCAGGCTGCTGTGGACTGTAGCGGGGAGGCCACCTACTCAGGCCACTCGACTGTCACGGCAGGTGCAGTGGGGAGAGAAGACAGCATGAGTTACAGGGTAGCAAAACGTGTGTGTGTGGGGGGGGGTACTGGTGGCTGAACACAGGAAGCACCAAGCTAGTTTCCAGCCCTTTGTTCTGAGACAAGGTCTTGCTAAGTTAGTTTCCCAGGCTGGGCTCAAATTTGTGATCCTCCTGCCTCAGCTTCCCAGAGTGTCGTGTTACAGGTGTTGCCACCATGCTCTACTGGCTTGTGAAATGTCATGATCACCTATCACCTAGTCAAGGTTCATGGACTTCGGCTTCCAAGCAGAGAACAAGAAGCAAATGGGCATTTCACAAGGATCCTTCACAGGCTCCTGTGGCTGGGACTGGCTGGGTCCCGGCTCTGCAGGATTAGTGACTGCTGACTTCACCCATTTCCGCTGAATATAAGACAGTCCCAGTCAGCCCCAGCCAGCCTGCCAGAGAGGGCCAGTGAGCCCCAGTACAGGGCCTGAGCCCCTAGTGCCCAGGTCCTTCAGCACAACCAGGCCACAAGAGTTCCTTGAACTTCACCAGGTCGCCAGCAGTTCTGATGACTCCCATCTACTCAGAAGGCAAGGATCACCAGGGCAGATGAAAAAAAAAAAAGGTACAGCAAAATTGTAATTTATAAAAAAGCACTCGTAGAGTCTCTACCTTCAGAAAATAAAGCAAAATCAAGAACAACAACAAAAACAGTGTGGTGCCAAACATCTGCAATCCCAGCAACCCTGCAAGGCTGAAGCAGGAGGTTTGAAAGTTTGAACTCAGCCTGGACTTTTTTTTTTTTTAGCCTGGACAATTTTGCAGCTCAAAAGAAAGCCATCTCAAAAAAAGGGGCTGGGGGAGAAAAAACTGGGATATTTCCAAAACTGATACATAGGTTTAATGCAATCCTAATAAAAATACCAATAGCAGATTTCACAGAACTGGAAAAAACAATCCTAAAATTCATTTGGAACCAGAAGAGATCTAGAATAGTGAAAACGATTCTGAAGCTTGGCATGGTGGCACATGCCTGTAATCCCAGCACTTGGGAGGCTAAGGCAGGAGGATGGTTGTGAGTTCGAGGCCAGCCTGAACTGTACAGTAAGATCCTGTCTCAAAAGGATTCAAAGCAGGAAGGACAAGGCAGGCGGTATCACAATCCCCAATTTGAAATCATACTACAAAGCTACCATAATAAAAACAGCACGGTACTGGCAAAGAAACAGACCTGAGGATCACTGGACCAGAACAGAAGGTGCAGCAACAACCCCAAACACACTCAGCCCTCTTTATCTGTGACAAAGGGCCAAAGATGATCACAGGACAAAAGACAATTTAATAAATAGTGCTTGCTGGGCTCCATATCTCTCACCATGCACTAAGCTAAAATCAGAGTGAATCAAAGATCTAAATATAAAAATAGAAACAACCTGCTGTAAGATAGAAAGGTAAAATTCTCAAAGACATTGGAGTAGGCAAATATTTCATGAATAAAATCCTGACCACACAGGAAATACTACAAAGAATCAACAACTGGGGTCACATCAAATTAAAAAGCTTTTGCACAGTGAAAGAAACCAACAACAGGATGAAACAACCCACAGAATGGAAAAAAAATTTTTTTACCAGTTATTCCTGAGACAAAGGAGTAACATCTAGAATATATAAAGAAAAAAGTCAGACTCCCCAAATTTAAAGACCCAATCTAAAAATGGGCATCTGAGATGAATAGACCCTTCTCAGATGAAGCAGTACAAATAGCAACTAAAACATATAAAAAATGTTCAGCTTCACTGGTCATTTAAGAAATGCAAATTAAAACAACACTGAGACTCCATCTCCAGAAAGAATGGCTATCATCAAGAAATCAACCAGAAGGGCTGGGGATATGGCTCAGTAGCATAGCGCCTACCTGGTAAGCACAAGGTCCTGAGTTGGATTCCTGGTACCAAAAAAAAAAGTAACAAATGTTGAGGTTGTGGGGAAAAAGGAACCCTTCTCCATTGCTGGAAGGAGTGTAAATTGATACAACCACTGTGGAAATCAGTATGGAGATTCCTAAAAAAAAAAAATCCCTAAAACTAGAGGTTCCATTTGACCCAGCTCAGCCTCTTCATACCACAGCAATATGTGCATACCCACTTTTATAGCAGCTCAGTTTGTAATAGCTAAACCTTTGAGACAGCCCGTGACCATCATCAGATGAGTTGATAGAGAATGTGGTATTTATATACAGTGGAGTGTGCCATAAGGAAGGCTAAGCTGGAGTCATTTTTAGGTACATGGATGCACTTCGAGACCATTATGTTAGGTGAAATAAATCACACACAGGTTTAAACACCACATTGTTTTTCTTGTATAAAGAAACCCCAAAAGTAAATAGGGAACACAACGGAGGCTACCAGGAGGGGGCAGGGCACGTTCACAGGGAAGGGGAAAAAGGGAGGGACGGGGAAGAGAAGGAAGGAGAAAGGTTTAGAAAAAAGAATGGAAGGGGAAAATGGAAACAAAGCTTTTGTAAATGGGGAGGGGAAGGGGCTGAGGGAGGGAGGGAAATGGGAAAAAAGACTTAAGATACTATGTACAAGTACAAATCGCTATGACAGATGTGATTATTGTATATGGCAAATATGTACTAATCAAAACTTAAAAAAAAAGGGCCAGGTGTGGTGGCACACAATAGTAATCCCAGCACTTGGGAGGCTGAGACAGGAGGATCACCACGAGTTCAGGGCCATCCTGAGCCACGTAAGGAGTTCAAAACGAGCCTGAACTGCATAGCGAGACCCTGTCTCCTAAATAAATAAATTAATTAATTAAATAAATAAGGCTGGGGATGTAGTTCAATGTGAAGGCTTTAAAATCAATACCCAACCTCCCTCATGGGAGGTACATACCTAGCATGCATAGGGCCCTGGGTTTGACCTCTAGCACCAAAAACAAAACAACAAAAATGTCATCAATCTTTTTATAAATACACTTGTAAACATTTCAGGAATGTTTTACAGAATAACCCACCTGGGTTTTCATCTTTGTTATTACTTATTTTTACAGTGCTCAGAGTAGAGCCACAGGCCTCACACTTGCTAGGCAAGTGCTGTAACACCAAGCTACATCCCCAGCCATTTGGCTTTATTTTAAAAAAGGAAAACAGCAGGTGTAGTGAAACATGCCTGGAATTGTAATGGCTCAGGAGGCTGAAGCAGGAAGATACCAAATTTGAGGCAAGTTGGGTCAATGTAAGGAAAACAGCAGGTGTAGTGAAACATACCTGGAATTCTAATGGCTCAGGAGGCTGAAGCAGGAAGATACCAAATTTGAGGCAAGTTGGGTCAATGTACCATCAGTCTCAAAATGTTCTAAAGAAAGTCTTTGTGCACACAGCCTTCCTACTGGGAGATCCTTGGGAGTGGGCCTCATGCTAGCAGATTCTCAAGGATCTTGCTAAGTTGCATTCTAAAGCAATAGGTTAGAAAACGGGCCCCTCAGAACTGAACCATGAGTGGCCGAAGCAGTGCAGGAAGTCAGATGCCTGGATCTGGGACCCAGAAACACAGGTCACTACCACACAGCTGTATTTCCAAACTTCCTTCCCTAAGGTTTTATTGCTTTGGAATCAAAAACCAAGTATCCACGTCTACTCCTACCAGCATGGTCATTTGGCATCAGCTAAGGAGCCCTCAGGCGCAGGGCCCTCAGCTATAGGCCAGGAACTAAGAGGAGGGTGTTCTCGCTGAGCCAGGACACAGGAAAAATGGACATCTGTTGAAGAAGTGATGTTGCAGTGGATGAAGGCCCAGTGTGCACCCACGCAAGGCACTACAGCTCCCATGACCTCTGGCTCTGCACTGCTTGCCGAGCTCCTCGTGGTAAGAAGCCAGCTAGTGGTGCTGGGGATTCAGCACTTGCCTGTCCAGTGCAAGGCCCTGGGGTGCTGACTGCAAGTAAGAACAAACAAACAGACAGAAGTCCAGTCAGCTCAGATTGGCCTTTGCAGGCAGGAGGGCTGGACTTGGGGAGAAGGAACCCACAGGTGGAGACCGCAGGCTGCAGAGCACCTCCTCCCAGCAGGGCGCTGGTGTTGTGGGTGGCACCCATCCATCCGCCTTTCCCTGGGATGGCCAACAGAAGCCATTTCCTGACTCTAGGACACCAGAGTGCTGAACACAATCCAGCCAAATCAGTTAATTTTGGCAGCTCTAAAACCAGGGCACGTCGGGAGCAGGCCTGGACTGAGTCCTTCACCCGGTAGCACCTGTGGTGTGGCCCTGATGTGGTTTGCTCTGGCTGTTGGGGAGGGTCGCTGGGGGTGTATGCAGCAGCCAGCCAGGCTGCCTCTTTTCCCGATAGCAGGGACCCTCTGCCACCACTTGGCCTTTCAGTTTCTGTGTGTGAAGGAGGAATGGGAGGTGCCTTCAGGGTAGTGGTGTGGAGACATGAACTCAGATGAAGCTTCAGGTCCACGTTAGCAGCTTGGAATGTGAAGGTGCTTTGCCCATCAGAGCCTGGGTTTCCTCCATTAAAAGGATGGCAATAGAAACCATGGCAAATGAACATTCAGCCAGTGCCTAGTCTTGCTTGGGCTTCGTGAGGGAGGTTGCTTCTTTCTCCTTGGTCTTGAGTTGCAAACTGCAGGAAATACAGCATATAAGAGCCTTTCTAAACAGCTATGTAGTTTGTCAGTAATCCCAGCACTCTGGGAGGCTGAGGCAGGAGGACTGTGAATTTGAGGCTAGCCTGAGCTGCATAGCAAGACTGTCTCAAAACAAAACAACCAGCACTGGCCCCAATCCCCAACAAAGCAAAATACCCAAATGAAAACCTTTCCAGTTAAAAAAAGACCCTCCCACTCAGTGTAGGGCTGGCGAGGACCAGGTCTGAGCCGCACTGAGTAGCACCACCTGGAGACAGGGTGCCCAACAGGCCCCACTGTCCGGGCCCTGTGGCTGGCTCGCACCAGAGAACCACATTGGACCAGAACCCCCCCAAGGCACAGAGCGTGTCAGGGGAGTCAGGAGGTGAGCCGCACCCAGACCTCGCAGACTTCAAATGCCAGGCCCTCTCCCTGGTGTGGTCCAACCCAGTAGTTTATGGTCTTGATATATACAAGTTATTTGTGGAAAGAGTTAAAAAGTACAGACACACCTGGGCCTCAGCAATAAAAAGGTAACTCAGTTTAAAGGTGGGAGGGGCTGGGGGTGTAGCGTGCTTAACTATTGTGAGGCCCTGTGTCTAATCCCTAGTGCCACACACACACACACACACACACACACACACACACACACACAATGGGTAAAGGACTCTTCAGGGTCCAGCCTGACATGACTATAGCATTGCATCTGCCAGGGGGTCCTGTCCTTCACCCTAAGCCATACAGGACAGTCATTAAGAGTCAGCTGAGTGTTGTCCTGAGTTTTATTTTTGGTGATAGTGGGGTTGAACCCAGGGCCTTTGCACTAAGCCACACCCCCAACTCATTTTTATTTTTTAAAGAAATCATAACAGGTATTACCTTGGTGTATTATACTGGTATTGTCACTCTTCCCATTTATGTGGTTCTCTGTCTGGCCCCTCTTCCCACAGTCTAGCTACACAGTGCATCCTTGAACTGTCAGCCTACAACGGCAACATGCTTATTCCACATCCCTAACCCCATTCCTCCCGAGGGTCAAAGTTCTGGGCCACAAGGCCCTTCCTATAAGAAGTTTAATGTTTATGAAAGAATCACGAATAAACCAGCCCTCCCAGCATGACCAGCCCCAGTAAGATGATGATGGGATGCAGTAGCTTGTTGGTTGTCCCCTTTTTTTGACACTGACTGGAGAAGCTTAGAAGCTTAAGCAAGGGGTCAGGGTCTTCCCTTTGTAAACATTCTCAGCCTGTGCAGGAGGGCCCAGAGATGGTGTGGGTGTGAAGGACCCACCCTAGGGCAGGTAGCCTGTACACAATGTAAGGGAGCAAGAGGCTTGCTCTTGCCCAGTTTTTGCTCTTGCTGCTTTTGCTATCTGTCACCACCTAAAACTGTCGTCCCTGTACTGTGCCACTGTGCCTTGGAGCCAGCTGATTATGGACTGAAACCTCCACCAACTGTGAGCTAAATGAACCTTTCATTCCTTAATTGTGGGTGTTGGGTATTTTGTCTCAGCAACGAGAGCAAAGTAACTACAGCAGAACTTGGTACCCAGTAAGTGGGGTCGTTGCTGAGACTGTACCTGACTATGTGGTTCAAGAGGCTTTGGCAATGGCTGTGGGAGGAGTTTGGAAGGGTTCAGAGATGTTGCCTGAGAGTAGTGCTGGAATGCCTTGGGCTGTTCTGTATGGGAGATTCTGGTCAGAGCTGATGACCAGAAGGCTGACAGAAATCCTGCCAGTAAAGACCAGATTGGGGAGGTTTCTGCTGGGAAGGACTGCACTGGCTGCTGGACTCTAGATGATGTGTGTTATGTGTTGGCAGAAAGTCTGTCTGCGTTTTGCTTGTTTCCAGAGAGTTTGCCTGAGTCTAAGGGCAGCAGGCTAATTAATCTGGCAGAAGAAATTTCAAGGCAGTTGAATGTTAGGACTGGCATGGCTGTTGTTGGGGGCTTTTAGCCAGATGTATTTTGAAAATCAAGAGCAGAGTCCAGCAGGATGACTTAAAAAGTGGTGAGTTGGGCCAGAAACAGTAAAGCTGTGGACTGCAAAGAGAGCTGAGGTGATCTCAATTGCTAAGGAACAGAATATAAAAGATGGCCTGAGGGCATCACAAGAAGCACCAAGTCTCTACCCTTAAAACTGAAAAAGTGAGACTTTGCTTTGAGGAGAAAGCTGCACAGCACCATGTTCCAGAATGTTGGCAGCATAGAAAATTTGTTTCTCAGAATTGGACTGAGTGCCCAACAATCCAGGCACTACGTCCCTACAGCCAGGAGAGAAAAACCTGGCTACTGCTCCAGCTGACAGCAGACCTTGGCATCATCCACGTGGTACTGGTTTTAGGCCCATGCAGAATGCAAGAGTTCTGAGGTTAAGAAGGCTTCCACCTAGATTTTGGAATGCCTGAGGCCAGGCAGAGTGTGCTTGAAGGCAGTATGTTAAGCTGTGAGGGTGAAGCCAAAGGTGCAGTGCAGACGCCAGAAGCTGGGAAAAGCCAGGAATGTGGGCCCTCTAAAGAAAGCTGCAAAGAGGGAGCAAAGCAGGCCTGAGAGAAGCCAGGGGAGCTGTAACCACCAGAAGTGCCGTAGAGGCAGAGCCACCCAAGCCCTTTGGAGCCCACATCTTGCCACAAACTGCCTCAGATGCTGCACATGGAACAGGACACTTAATGTTTGCCCTGTTGGGACTTTGGACTTGCTTTGGTCCCAATCCTTTGTATTCCTGTTTGTAACTTTTGGAATAAAAATGTTTATCTTGTGCCATCGAGTGTTGGAAGTGTGTACTTTCTTTTCATTTGTACAGGGGCTCACAGCTAAGAGTTTGTCTTAGATCTTGGAGGAGACTTGGGATTTGGACTTTTTCAGCAACATTGAAACTGTTAGGACTTTGGCAACACTTACCTATGGACTAAATGGTTTTTGCATAAAGGGATGGGCATGAATCTTTGGGGAGCCAGGGGCAAAATGTTATAGTTCCAATGTAAGATAGTGTTGATCGACTTAATACTGGTTCTTAAATATTGTTAAACATGTGTTATAATGTGCAAGTTCTGAAATGATAATAAGCATGTCTTTGTATCTGGAAATCAGTTTAAAGAAATGTGCCTGGTTGCCAAGTTGACAAGAGGTAGATTGTAATGGTTGATATATTGTGTCAATTTCAGAGGTTTGTTCGTTTGTTTATGTTTATTTATTTATTTATTTACAGGGTCTCGCTATGCAGTTCAGGCTGGCCTTGAGCTCACTTTGTAGTTCAGGCTATCCTTGAACTTGCAACGATCCTCCTGCCTCAACCTCCTGAGTGCTGGGATACAGGTGTGTGCCACCACGCCCTGCCTAATTTGAGAAGTTTAGAAGCTTAACTAAATGATTCAGCAAGGGGCCAGGGTCCTCACTTTGTAAACACCATCAGCCTGTGCAAGAGGAGGGCACGGACATGGCGGACATGGCGTGGGTGTGAAGGACCCACCCTAGGGCAGGCGGCCTGCATACAATAGAAGTGAGCAAACCAAGTTTGCTCTTCCTCCATTTTGCTCTTATTGCTTCTGCCGTCTCCCACCACCTTGAACTATTGCCCCTCTGCCTCACCATCCTGCCATGGAGCCAGCTGATTATGGACTGTGACAAACTGTGAGCCAAACAAACCCTTCTTGCCTTAATTTTTGGCCTTGGTATTTTGTCTCAACAATAAAAGTACCTAAAACACTGCTCTTATGTTCCAGCTGATCTCATTGCTCCCTCAGGTCACCCATGATTTCTAAGCCAATCTGGTCAGTTTCTGTGCCAGTCCAATGAGACTGCTGGGTACTTGGGGTGGCTGGGTTGAGACTTTCAGTGCAGTGTTCTGAGACTGTAGCTGACTCACATGCTCACTCTCCATGGCTTTTGTGGCGCGTCAGGTGCCCTTGGCTCCCAGGGGCGGCTATCAGAGGCGTGCTCACCGCCACCCCATGCAGTTGGCAAGGTCCTTCCAGTTCTGCAGCTTAGACATGGGGTTATGGAAGGACAGAGGTGTGTACTGTAATTCCTCCTCCATTTCTGCCAGCATTTTATTTGCTTCTTGTTGCTTTTCATCAAAATCTCTGATCCTACCAACTGCTGGGACAGCCTCTGTAGGTCTTTGTGAGGGCTGCAGAAGATCTCATGCAGCTTCTCAAAATGCTCCAAGGTGGTGTGGTGGAGGCAGCCAGAGTGCAGTAGGCAAAACTCTGGGTGCTGGACCCCTTCCTCACCCAGTGGTCAGCCGCCCAGCCCCAAAGCCGTCATAGTCACTGCCATGCTTGCTGCCTGGAAGTAGCTCATTTTTAAGACAGGTTTATTCTCAGTTGTTAAGTCGCCCAGAGAGGGCTTGAACTTGTTAGCCTCCTGCCTCAGTTTCCAGAGTACATTACAGGCGTCTACCAGCACTCCCAGCTTGGACTTACTTCTTACCACTGGTATGAACAGTTTGAGAAAACCCAGCTGTATTTGGTCGTGAGAGCCCAGCTTGTCTAGCTAACATATGAGCCTCTTCCTCTTGCCTTGTCATGGTGGAGTTCCACCTGGCTAGCTGCTTAGTTGCTGCCCCACAATTGTGTTCCTAATAAATCCACTCTGCACAATTATTTATTTATTGGTACTGGGGATCGAACTCAGAACCTTGCCAGGCAGGTGCTTCTGCCACTGCGCTCTATCTCTGGCCCCCTGCACAATTTTTGACTGGTCTCTTTCTTTGGTCTTTCAGCACTTTCCACCTTTGGTGGCTGGTTCTTGTAAACTGGGTTGTCCCAAAGAGGACTTATTGACACTTTCCCAAAGAATATATACAAATGGCCAGTAGGCACATGAAAAGATGCTCAGTGCCATCAAGAAAATGCAAATCAAATGTTCAGGCTGCACCTGCACAGTTGGGTATGATGGTGTTCCAGTGCTCTGGGAGGCTGGGGTAGGCATACAGGAAGTTTAAGGCCAGCTGCAGCTACGTAGTGAATTCACAGTAAGTGTGGACTGTACAGCAACACCCTGTCTCAAAAGAACGAAAAAGGGAAAAAAAGTGATGTCACCTCAAGTCCATGAACACGGGTATGAAAAAGCCAGCCATTTGTTTTTTTGTTTTGCCTTTTTGAGACAGGGTCTCGCTATGCAGTTAAGGCTGGGCTTGAGCTCACTCGGTAGCCCAGGCTGGTCTTGAACTACAACAATCCTCCTGCCTCAGCCTTCCGAGTACTGGGATTAGAGGTGTGCGCCACCACGCCTGGTGTAGGTCCTCATAAAGACCTACAGAGGCTGGCCTAAGCCAGCCATTTGTAATGGGGCATGCCTGTAATTCAAGCTACTGTTGTTGAGAGGCTGAAATAGGAGGATTTCAAGTCTAAGGCCAGGCTGGGCAACTTAGCAAGACCCCGTTGCAGCAACAACAACAAAATGGGTTGTGAGAAAAAGGGGTTGGGGGGTTGCTCAGTGGCAGTGCACGTGCACAGCAGTATGTTCAAGACCCTGGCTCGACCCCCAGTACGGCAAGACAAAGCCGAACTAGCAAAAGGGAAACAAGTGCTGAGAAGGAGAAGACAGGGAGTGCTGACAAGGACCGGGAGTAGCCGCCCTCGCAGGTGCGATGGTAACACGGTGCGGCCACTGCAGAAGTGCAGTGCTTCTCAAAACACTAGAACAGTCACTAAGTGATCCTGCAATTTCATTCCTAGTCAGATGCCCGAAATGAAAACACCGAATCAATATTCATACACAATGTTCATAGCAGCACTGTTCACAATTGCTAAAACGTGGAAACTCAAATGTACAAATGACAAGCATAACGCAGTGCCGTGCTCTTCCCTCACCTGTGGTTCTAGGTACCTGTGGTCAACTGTGATCCAAAAATACCGCCTCGACTCTCTCAGGAGTGACCACATTCAGATGACCTGTTAAGTCGTGGCTGTAGCTACTCTATGTCGCGTTGAGATGCTTTAGTTTCTGGTGCTGGTGGCTGTGCCAACACCACCCTGTCTTCACTCTCACTGGGCCCACGTTAAGAGACTAACGTCAAGTCGGACCAGCATGCTGTGCACAGCTCCAGCACCACCCAAGGTCTCAGGCGTCTGCTGGGCATCTGGAAGCACATTCCGCACGGATATGGGGGACTACTGTATACACACAGGGAAAAATGACACCGCCACAAGGTACTGACCCGTGGGGCTGGGGATATAGCTCAGTGGAGTAAGCGCCTGCCTAGCAAGCGCAGGGTCCTGAGTTCGATCCCCAGTACCGCAAAAATAAATAAATAAATAAAAATAAAAAAAGGTACTGACCCGTGCTCCAATGGGGATGAACTTAAAAGCATCATGCTAAGCGAGAGAAGCCAGACACACGTTACGTACTACGATTCCATTTATGTAATATGTCAATAATAGGTAAACCTGTGGAAACAAACAGCCGTAGACGGTTGCCAGGGACTGGGAAAACCCAGCATTGCAAGCTGGGACCCACACCTGCTTACCTGCTAACTAGGCTATGTTGGGAACAAGGCCAGGAATCCATACTTGGAGAGTGCTTCATCCTGACACCCAGTCAGCACAGAGACTGGTCTAACGAAGGGCAGAGGCTTACAGTCCCAAGCCCTGAGAACAATTTGTTACTCTGCTTCCACTGTGATGCTTCTTGGTCTGCAGTGCGATGGGCCACTGCTCTAAGCTGACAGCTGACAATGGTTATGTCCTCTGCCAGCAGCCTCGCCACTGTGATCATGTAACTCACCCCATTCCTGCAAAGCAGTGTAGTCAGCTATGTGTCATCCACAGGGACATACGCAGCGTGTCCCTGGCAAGGCGGAAGATGGTCAGCAGTCTGAGTCTTGTGCTGGCGGTTCTGCTCCAACTGACAAATGGGGGAGGCCACAAGTTGGGTTTGCTCTCACCAAGGAGCCCCCAGAGATGGTGCTGGTGAACGCTTCCTCCACTACTGGCTCCAAGAGATGCTGTCACTCCTACGAATGTCCCCAGGCATCGTGCTGCACTGTCACTTCTCGGAGTAAATAGTAAGTCCTTCACTAAGGCACATGAGGTAGGGGTGCCTGGGCTTCTGCATGAAATGGAAGTGAAGCTTCCTTTCACTTCCCAGACCTGGAAGGGGAAGGCCCAGGTCTTCCCCTGCAGACCTGGTATTAGGAGAACCACTTCCCAGTGTGACACCCTCCTACCCAGTGTGGCCATGGAGAGGAGCCCCAACCAGGCTGCTCGGAGCCTGAGGGAAGGGCTGCCTCCTCAACCAGAGAGCCCTGGGTGCTGCTTGTTTGCAGTGCAGCAGGCCACAGCTGGGTTCACAGCTGCCGATGGCTATGTCCTCTGTTACCAGCCTTGCCACCATATGCTACCAGTGACCATCCTTGGGGGCGGCGGGGGTGAGCAGCACGTGTTCTCAGCAGGGGTGTGGTCATTTTCTTGAGCCCTGGGTAGAATGCCCCTGTCCAGCACAGCCAATCTTCCTGAGGGGGGTCTGGACTTTGTGCTCAAAGAAAAGCCCAACTCCAAAACTCAGCACTCTCCTCCGTTTTGAGAACAGCAAACAGCCACCTAGTCCTACCTAATTCAAGTCCCAGTCAGAAAGAGGCCCTCTCTACCCTGTCCTGCCTTCATCTATTCTGAGGACAGAAGGGCCGGGTGTGTCCAGGTTGGTGGCAAAGACTGCATTTCCGTGATTTCTTTGTTGTGGACTCCGGATCTGAGGAACTGGTCCGGGGTCTTTTGCTCTTGGCTTCTGGCCCCTCGGTTTTTTCTCTGCCTCCTGGCCAAGGGCGGGCTGCAAAAGACCCTGTGGGAAAAGTTAAGAAGGCTGAATTTAGAACTGACATCCACCCTGAAGCGGCAAGAAATACAGGCAGTGGGAAAGGGTGTGTGGGTTACACTCCCTCTTCTCTATGAAGGACAGCTCCACGTCAAAGTATGACCTATCACCTTATGCTACCTGATACTTCTAAGTAGCCGAGGCTCTTGGGCACTGTCCTGATAAAGGGGAACTGGTGTCACTTTGTGGGGGTTCTGTGTTGACCACAGTGAAAGCACCAATCAATGGCAGTTGTTCTTTAGGTTGGAGTGAAGACCACGGCTCACTGCTTTGCTGAAAGTGGCCAAGGGGGCAACGGGAGGGGCAAGACCGCTGGAAGCCCTTCGCCTGTTCCCACTACAGTGCCCTCCTTCCTTCTGTCATCTCTGCTCTGCGAGGTACACACCCAAGCAGGACCTACATGCTCTGCTGTCTCACCTGGGGCCACGTTCTCATCGGCCCACTGAAAGAAGCCACACTGCTGCTCCCGCGGTTTGGCGCATGTGTGGAACTGGCGCCCTTTGTTGGGACCATCCTTCTGCACTGTCCTCGTGACGGCAGGGTGGCTGCACAGGCAGGAGGTGCTGCCACCGCTGCCATTGCCAGGGGTGCTGAACCCACCAGAGTGGTGGCCTGAGCCTGATGGGCATCCAGGTGAGCTTCCTGGGAGTCCTGATGCAGGGGCAGGGGCCCCTCCTGCTCCGGGATGGTCACCATCAGCCCAGAGGAAGAAGCTGCAGGCACGACGGTTGCACTTGTAGAACTGCCGACCCTGGTTGGGGCCCTCCTTGCGGACAGTAAGCAGTACGGCCTCCTGGCCACAATTGCAAATCACGGAGTTGCTCTCACCAGTGGCAGCAGCTGGCAGGAGGGTCTGGGCCTGAGCCCATGAGGGTTTGGTCTGTCTATTGGCGGGAGGGTGGGAGTGGCTGCTGTCCATCCTGTTCATCGACTGGCTAGCCTGCAGGTGGCCAGAGGGGTGGCTGCCTCTGGCAGGACCCCATGAAAATCGCAGGCCCAGGATCTCGTTCAGGGTCTCATCACAGCCACCAATGCAGCCCACAAACTCCAGGGGCATGGTTGGGGGAAGGCTCCCACGCTTGAATTTGAACTTCAACCTAGTAAGGCCAGAAGATGAGACAAAAATTACCAGCTGTTCAGCATCTTTTCCTTGACCCACAGAAGGTGGTCCAGCCACAGGCCAATCCCTCATTCCCTGAGGAAGCCCATGTGAGGCACCTGTAGGTCCTGACCAGCCAACCATGAGCCCTGTACTAACATCACAGCAGTGCAGAGTGGGAAGCAGAGAATAGGAAATCACCCAATTAATTACCCATACAGAGACCGCTGAAAGGTTCCATTTCTCTATACCAGTGATTCTCAAAGTGTGGTTCTACAGCCCTTCAAGTTGAGGTGTAACCTAAGGACACTACAGAGCTGTGTCCAGTTTGCTCTCATTCTTCTGTACAGCAGTTTCCAGAGGTGACCACACATGCAAGGGTGACTGAAAGGGGAGATGGGAATCCAATCTTGCAAGTGTAAAGCTATGTCATTCTCTTCATTGGTATTATATTTTTGCTTTGGAAATTAGGTATTTTGCCCTAAAAGTAACTTTGAAAATTTATGTTAGTAAGCAATGAAGCTCTGTAAATGAATATTTTAAATGATGTCTCCACTTTAACTTCAGATACGATACATACTGAAAAATGAAAGCTCTCTGGGCGTCTCAATGATTTCCTAGGATGTAAGTGCTTCAGTGACCAAGAGGTTTGAGAAGCACTGTCCTGCATTGGGCTCTGGGCTTTTTGGAGGAGCCTGGATACCATATTACTATATGAATAATTTCCTGAGCCCAAAGATCAGTCTGGAGAGGTCAGGGGAAGGGCATCTCCTAATCTCAGGGTGCAGGCAGCTCCCACGGCTGGGCCACAGTGAAAACAGCAGAGCAGGATTAGGCCGCAGAAGCAGCTGAAACCATGTGATGCCCGAGGACAACAGTCCCCGGATGCCCCATGTGGATTTCCACAGCAGGGAAGGACAGTCTGGGGGCACCCCTGAGGCACTCAGCTCACCTGTACACGGGGGTTGGCTGGCAAACTGGACAAACGCTCCCATCCCTGCTGACCTCCAGCACTGAGTTGGGAAGCCACGCGGCCAGTCGGCATTCTGGGAAACCTGTGCAGCCAAGGTAGAAACTGGGGAGTGGGGGAGGCTGGGTCAGACCACAGGAACACAGGAGACGCACATGGCCTGTCAAGAAGCTTTTTCAGCTGACTGAAGAGGACTTATTTTTGGAGGACACTTATTGGACAGTCACTGACGTTAAAGAACTTAGCAAAACTAGACTGCATTTATTTCTCACATCCCTGAAAAATGAAGCAGCTGTTGCTGACCCTGCCTCCTTCTGGAAAAGCCACTGCCCAGTGTCAGACACTATGCACGCACCCACAGTCCCACCTCTTGCTCATCGCAGCCCAGGGCTGGGCTCTGGGACCCATTTGTCCAGAGTGAACTGAAGCTTCGAACGGTGCCACGTCTGCCCCGGGACACACAGTGAGTGGGAGCCAGGTCTGGAGAGCCATCTGGTCTGAGGCAAGGATCCGTCCCCAACACATACACCACTCACCTTCCCTGGACAACACTTCTTGACATCTTCCATTCTGGAAACTTGAGTCTGACTAGTGAACCTTTGAGTGTAGCTAAGGATGTTTATGCAGATGGCACCCTAAACTCCAATTATTTAAGTGGACAGTTCACCAACTCAGATGGGAATTATTAGACAAACTCTGGAACCCTGAGAAAATGTCCAGATGTCCTTGCATGCCTCCAAGAAGCATTCTGTCAAGAATCCTGAGATAAAAAGCCATTTTTCTCCCTTATATTCTAATGACTACTAACCTGAGTACCTATTAGGCGAAGAAAAAACTATCAGAAGCATTTATTGAGCATGAAATTGCCTGCCCAGCACTACCAGCTTTCACCTGCTCCCAGCTGTGGTCCCACAGGTCTCTAGTGTCTGAGAGACAGGGAGGACTTCCCTTCCCCAGGGTCACCGGGCCACTGAGAACTGGGAAAGGAGAAGCTGGGAGGGCCACCTTCCTCATTTAATACAAGAAAGCAGCAGTGCTACAGCCCAAGACGGGCAGTGTGGAGAGGAGGAAAGCAGCAAGGACCTGGGTTCAGATTCTACTATTCATTATAGCTGCCTACTCAGAACCAGTTCCTCAGCCCTCTGAGTTCCATTTTCACTTTTTAAAGAAAGTATTGCAGAAGGAACCCAGGGTCTTCACACTGAACCACAATACGCAGCCCTTTTTATTTTGAGATAGGTTCTGGGTAAGTCACTAAACTACCCAGCCTGTGCTTGAACTTGTGATCCTCCTGACTCAACCTCCCAGAGTACCTTTTTAAAGGCATTCCTTACCTGGCATGGCAGTGCACATCTGTAGCCTCAGCACTTGGGAGCCTGAGCCAAGAGGATTGTGGTGAGATCAAGGCTAGCCTGGATTACATAGTGAGTTCAAAGTTTAAGGCCAGCCTCAACTGCAGAGCAAGACCCTGTCTCAAAAACCAACCGACCGCCCTTCCTTCCTTGCAAGGGAGGACTATGCAGGCCCAGTGAGGGCGTGTGTGCAGAACACCCCGCATCACGTTAGCCAGCAGAAAGCCGCAGGAGGCGTGGCTGCCTGCACTTCTCAGCGCGCCTTGCCCAGGAGCTCCCTGCGGTGGCAGCTGTCCGTCTGGACAGCTGGCCCAGAACAGGCGCCCTGAGTCTGGGAGTACGCTGCCCGCTGATACACTGGGCAACAAATACCCCGCAGCCCTGCCTTTCTGAAAGCCCTGCCCTGAACACAGGTTTGTGAAGTGGGTGTTGTCGACCTTATTTTATGGAAAAACGAACGGGGCCAAGAGCCAAGTAACTTGCTCCGGGCCGCACAGCCGGCCCCACAGGGCAGGGCTGGGGTGCGAGCCGGGCGCGCCCGCGTCTGAAGCCCAGACCCACCGCGGGCTACACGCTGGGTAAATGGCGCTCCAACGTAGGGGCCACGCCGCGCTGCTCAGTCTCCCACCTACGGTGTTCCCAGAGCGTCTTATACCCAGACCCTGCTCTGCTACCCTGCTAGCTCTAGCACCTTGCTCAGCAGGCCACAGCAGGCCTGCTTTTAAACCGTGACCTGGACACAAAGTGACAGTGTCTTTCAGACCTGGCTGGTCACTACTGCAGGGGCTGGCAAGCGGTGGTGGGGGCAGCAGCTGGACACTGACCCACCACTCTTCTTGGTCTTTAGGACCATGTCTTTGTTGCACTGTGGGCACTTCCGGATGGGCTCTGGCATGGCTGGGTAGACCTCTTCTTGCTGGGGTGTCTCTGCACCTTCCCCAAAGTACTGGGACAAGGCCTCGTCCAACCTGAAAGAAAAGCAGAGATACACAATAGCTGGCCATCACTGCAAAGCTATTTATGAGACTTGTATGTGTTCGTAACACACGCAGCAAGGAAACAGCTGATCTGATACAGAGAGGACAAGACAGAGGGGAGAACGGTTCACAAACTTGGCTCCTCTCCGATTCCTGGCTCGTCAAAGGAGCCCAGCCGCAGGCACACACATCAGAAACTATACTGGATTCATGTATTCATGTATTCTAGAAGTGTCTGCTACCATTTAATGCTAGCTTAGGTATTTCTTTTCAAAATTGGCAGCACACAGCTACCAATAAAAAAACCCCCACAGAATAAAAACCTCCACAAAACTGTCACTCTCTACCTACACATAAAGATGTGTGGGAGTACCCCCCCATGCAACTGTCCAGCTCACTGTCCTCAGATTCAGTTCAAACATAATCTATTTGGAATCAGTGTCAGACTTTGTTATGGTTCGTACCTAGATGTCCTGCAAACCCACATGTGCTCAAAGTTGGGTCTTCTGAAAGGTGACTAGACTTGGGAATCAATACAGCACAGGTGCCCTTAGAAGGCAGGGTCTGGTCAGAAGGGGCGGGTTGCTGTGGGCATGACCCACAAGAGTGTTATTTCCCAGCTCCGGCCTGACTCTCTGCTCCCGTCTCCCACGCTGTCAGCAGCTTTCCTCCACCCTGCTCCTCTGCCCCAGCATCCTGCCCTACGGCCAGCTGACTGCGGACGTGATGTGGGCCGAAATAAGCCACGCATACTTTAAGTCGCTGGTGTTGGGGATTTTGCCTCAGCAATGAGAAAGTGCTTAAGAACTCAAAGGTTGAAGGCCCAGTCCCCATGACTGCCTGAATTTCAGAGGCCAGAGGCAAATTCCAAATTGTGAACTATGCTTCTGACTAACCAGCTGTAAACTAGGCTTCCCATGAGCCCCTGCTCAGGTTTAATTTGCTAGAGCAGCTTATGGAACTCAGATGAGCAGCTAGATGGAAGAGAGGCATGGGGCAGGGAACACAGAAGGGATGTGAGGTCTCTGTGCTGTTTCTGCGTGCTGACTTCCAGAACCTCCACACTTAGCTACTGAAAAACTCTTACAGCATTGTGCTTCTTAGGTTTTATGGAACTTTCATTACTTAGACATGACTGACAAATTGTTGACAAAGTGATCAACTCAATTTTCAGCACTGTCTACTCTCCCCAGAGATGTAAGGGGAAATGGGGATAGAGTGATGAAACTAAAATTCCAACTTCTAATCATATGATTGGTTCCCTTGGCAACAAGCCCCCCACCCAGCCCCCCACTGGCCTCTCTGCCAGTCATCTGATTAGCAAACAAGACATTTAGCACTTTGGAGATTCCAAGGGTTTTAGGACCTGTGGGGCCAGGAAATGAGGACCAAATATATACACATACACACATATATAGATATACATATAGATGTAGATATATCTGTGGGGTTTTTTTTGTACCAGGAATTGAACGCAGGATCTTGCGCTTGCCAGGCAGCAAGTGACACTAAGCTGTATTTCCCAGCCCCAGATATATGTGTTATAAACCACAATATCATAAGGACAAAATGTACTATTTCTAAGTAGCAAAAGACACATATTGCTTGCTAAGTGGCCAACACTATTCATTTATTTATGCATTCATTTACCCCAGCACTTCACACCTGTAATCCCAGCATTCTGGGAGGTTGAGGTAAGTTTGAGGCTAGCCTGAGCAACCTGGTGAGATCCTGTCTCAAAATTTTAAAGTAAATAAAAAAAATTTAAAAAACGAAAAAGGATTGGGGATGTAGCTCAGTAGAAAGGCCTTGAAGTAACACCCACAGCTACCAGTTCAGATGAACGCGGGCGGATCGTCTTGAGCATACCAGAGGAAGGAAACAAAGGAGCAGAGCCCGCGTGGCCAGCTGCCCCAGCTGTTACCGAGAACACCGGTAATGACAACCCCGAAGGGCCAGTTCCCCAACCCCTCACTTCTGCTGAGGGCCCCCCAGAACTCTCACTTCTCACGAGAACTGCTATCACCAGTGCCTGGCGCTTCAGGACCTCTGGGGCGGGAGGGCAGAGTACGGCACTCACTTCTTCGCCTTAGCCACTGCTTCAGTGAAAACCTGTCTGTACTTCTGCACCTGCTGCCGCAGAACCACAGCCTTGTCCTTCCTACCCTCACAGATCAACTTCAGATCAGCTTCCAGCTCAGCCCGGAGGTCAGGCTTGGACATCTCATAGCCCATGGAGTCGTAACCTGCAGGAAAGAGCAGTGCTGTGAGGTTCCACACGATACCCGCAGGGCTTGGGCAAGCTCCCTCCCCTTTACCTTCCACTAGTCCCATGCCTAGGTGTCCAGGGAGGAACCGCTTGTCGGAGGTGAGCCCAACGTACATCCGGGCTTTGATGGTCTCAATGTGCTCCGCATGAGTGGCATCAGTACCTGGAGACCACTTCCTGGTTACTTCAAGGCAACACAAACAGCTGTACCCACACGGTTTGTGGGTACCTTGATCCCCTTGGGCCCCGCTTCTACTTGGGCAGCTAATAAAGGTGAGATGCCCCTATGCACATCTAGCTCAGGCTACAAATTATAGTGGCAACCTCAACTTTCCTGGTCCCTTCTACCCAGTGACTTATCCTCACTGTCAGTTCCAGCTTTGCAACTCCTGCGAAGACCCAGGACTGCAGCGCACCGCACCGTCCTCATACCTGCCCACTGCTAGCCTCTTTTCCACCTAACTTGGTCTGAACTGTGGCCGTAGGGGGCTTCTGAAATGCAGCCATGCTACTGGGGAAATGCAGACCAGCAACCCAGTGAAATACGACTTCACACACCCTTGTGTGGATGTAAGAAGTGGAATCTTGTTCATTGCTGGTGGGGTGTAAAATGGGGAATCACTTTGGAAACAGTTTGATGGTTCTTCAGAAAATGACCCAACAGTCTCCTAGTTATATCCAAAGAGAACTCAAAACACATAATACAAAAACTTGTGCGTGACTATTCATAGCATCATCCGTAACAGCTCCAAAGCAGAGACAACCCAAGTGTCTACCAACTGATGAATAAATCAATAAATATGGTCAGTATACGCAATAAGAACTAAAAGAATAATAAAGAATGAAGTTCTGATTGGGTCAACAAAGATAAACCTGGAGAACATTATGCTAAGTCAAGGAAATCACTCCCTAAAGACTACATATTGTATGATTCCTTATATGTGAAAGGTCTAAAATAGGCACATCTACCGAGTCAGAAAGACTGGTGGTTGCCGAAGGCTGGGGGACGGGGTTAGAAGGAATACTGGGTTTCTTTTTGAGACAATGAAAATTCTCTCAAACCGACTAGTGGGGACACTACACTGTAAATACACTGAATCGGGGTGGGGTGTGTGGCTCAGGAGTAGAATGCCTGACTAGGATGTACAACATCCTATGTTCCCCCCCCAGCAATGAAAAACAAAAACAAAACACTGAACTGTGCATTTTATTCTGCATTTGGAGTGCTGGGAATGGAACCCAAGGCCTGTGCACACCAGGTAAGCTCTCTATCACCAACCCACACCTCCAGCTCTGAATTATATATAGAGCACCTCTCAATAAACCTCCTACAATTATTTGCTAACTACTTAGCTCTGTATGGCTGCTTTATTTATAAATCTTAGCCAGCTCCCTGCTCACCACGTGCCACCCTCTGCAGCCCTCAGCTGGGCACACCAGGCCCCGACAGTTGGCTCAAACCATCTCTCAGCTTCACCTTCTATGGTCCTCCCCAACCCTCCACCCTGCCTTTGCACCCACAGCGCGCTTGTGCTTTCCTGTTCTCATGTCCTTCTCAAATCCTGCCGCGGTTGGGCTTCCCTTTGCCTGCTCCTTCGGAATCCATCACTCTGTGGGGGCTTGGTTTGGTTTTTCTGATAGACTGAGTCCTTAAAGGGAAAGAGCAGGTCTTAATCCTCTTTGTGACCCTAGTGCCTGCCACTCACACCCGCTGTTCCACAAGAATTCCTGTCTGACACTTCAAGGATGTTCCCATCTGAGCCTCGGGTCATGGGAAATGTTTCATTATAAGGGTGCCTGTGGGGTTTAAGAACACTGGCTGAGACTGAGGGGTAGCACTTTCCTAGTATGCACAGGCCTGCAGTTTGATGCCCATCACTGAAAAGAAAGAAACTGAAGTAAGAATCTCAAAAACAAAACGAACAAACAGCCTACTGGCTATACAGTTATTTGGACCAGATTTTTATAATGTACAACCTTTGCAATCTTCAGTAAGTTTATAACCCCTCCAGGCCTCACTCTAAAATGAGGTAGGAATAAGTGCCCGAGGGCCACGGGCTCTCCAGATGACCTACTGACCAATGCCATGTTTCTCCATGAGGGCGATGAGGTCGGCCTCGGTGAGCAGCTGTGGCGGGCTGGTCTCCCCATCTAGCATCTCTACAGTGCTGGGCTGAAAGTGGGAGCCTTCCTCATAGACAGGGAGGAGCTACAGGGAACAGCAGGAGTGGAGGTCAGATCGTTCTGGTGTCAGACTCAGGTCTGCTCCATCAGCCAGCCAGGGGTCAGAGCACAACTGTTCCCCCGCCTGGGGGCCTCCTCATTACCTTGTCGCTCCAGCGATCATATGGATACACATCCAGGTAGTTTCGAGCTAGAATCATGAGGCCATGGGCCACAAAGCGTTCCTGAGCAATGTCAATCTCGACAGTTGTCTCCTGACCCTGAGCATCTTGGGAGCAGCAAGCTAGGAAATGACGAACAATGAACTCATACAGTCGCTGTTCATCTCCCTGAAGAAAAGGACAAAGAGTGTGAAACTCCTCCAGAATAGCACCAATAAAGGACACCAGTGCCACTGGTAGTGTCGGCCTGGCTAATGCCACTGTCAGACCAAACTTCTGCATAGAACAGGATACACGGCTACACAGGTCCTGGATCAAGCGGGTCCTTGGGGAGCTCACAGGGTTTGGCTGATACACCTCACAGACAAAGGCATAGGAAATTAGCAAGAGACTCCTGAGTATAAGATTCACAGAATAACATCTGACAGCCCAAGGCCCACTTCACCTATGCACTAAAGCAGTGACTTGTTAGGGTGAATCTCCATCAATGAGCTCAATCTATCAAAAGATCATGGGATATTTGCACTCATGTATTTAATAATTCTTCTAAGAATTCATTCAGAAGAGATTAACTGGAGACCCACACAAATGTTATTAGCTATAGTATATCACATTTCAAAAAGCTGGAAACATCCAGGTGTGGTACGGCATACCTATAATCCTACCACTTGGGAAGCTGAGGCAGGAAGACTGACTCAAGTTTGAGGCCAGCGTGGGCTACACAGTCAGGTTAAGGCCAGCATGAACAATATAGTGAGACCATCTCAAAAACCCAGAAAAAAAAAAGAAAAAAAGGAAACAACTTACATAAACAGAATTGGTAAAATAAATTAAGGTATACCAGTGTCTTGCTAGGTGTCTGTATTTTTTGGTAATACTGGGTAACTCCAGGACTGTCACACTGGGCTATACCCTTAGCTCCTTTTTTTTTTTTTTAAGTTGAGACAGGATCTCACACCCAATTATTACATTGCCAAGGCTGTATTCAAACTGCCTCGACCTCCCAAAGCACAGGGATTACAGGTGTGTGTCACGATGTTACCATACCTTTACATATCACAGCAAATGGGGAAATACTCAAATAGAGTATTAAAAAGTTTTTAAAGAGCTATTTGAGGTTAACTTTACTATAAGAATATTACAATAAGGGGTGGGATTACAGGCATTTTTTCTTATAATCTTTCATAGTTTTTAAACTGTCTAGAATAGAGATGTGGTACATTTTAAATGAAAAAGAACAGTAATTAAGATGACCAACACTTAGCTGCAGACGGCAAACAAGCCTGAATGGCTGCTGTCAGCACTGCACTCCTCCCTGACCAGGGAAACAGTTAAAGCCCAATGGAGCTCAGTGAGCACTGTGGTGACAGCAGGGTGATAGGAAAGGCTCCAAAGGGGAGGCTGTGAGAACCAGTCTAGCCTTGGAGGGAGGACAGTTAGGCTTTCACCAGGTACCAAAGGCCTAAGAAGGTGATGAGGCTTGCTGTGGGTGTGGAGAGTGTGCAAAAGCCCGGGGAAGGTGAGCCGCTACACCTGTGGGGAACTAGTAAGGAAGCAGCAGTGCTAACCGAGTAGAGCCCACAATAGGGGCTTTCAGGAAAGCCAAGCACAAGACTATGAAGTAGAATTTTAATAATGACTTCTCTTGAGATAGACTAGGTATTTCAAAATCACTTATTTGCTAATATCAGGGCCAGCAGAACAAATTCAAATCCTACTCCTGACTCCTTAGCACCTGTCTCTGGGTTGCAGCAGGCTGCATACTCAGGGACACCAACCTGCAAGTTGCTGGTATATTTGGTGGGGTGAATAGGAGGGTGAGCTTGGTCAGACTTATTTCCATTGCGTGGAGTGGGGCCACCCCGTTCTAGAATGCTCTGGGCAAAGGCCCCCCAGTGTGGATCCTGTGTCTGCTGTTCCACCAACGCCATCAAGTTTAAGTCTCTGGGGAAAATGTTTGTCTCTGTTCGGGGATAGCTGATATACCTAAAAGAAAGGAAACAAAAAGAAAAAGGAAATGCTAAGCTCTTTCTCTGGTTTTATTTTCTTATTTTTTTGTCTTTTTGAGACAGGGTCCCCCTATGCAGTTCAGGCTGGCCTTGAGCTTACTTTGTAGCCCAGGCTGGTCTCAAACTTGCAACGACCCTCCTGCCTCGGCCAGGGTTGGGATTACAGGCGTGCGCCCCCACGCCTGGCTCTGTCTGGTCTTTAAAAACTGAAATCCTCAGATAACACTCGCAATCATTCATCTGATAGCCACCTCAAAAGAAAAGTAGGTATGAGACCCGCACTGATGAAAGGTTTAAGATAGGATCCCCTTAAGAGTGAAAAGCAACAAGTTCTCTTGTGAGGATTCTTCGAGAAGCCAAAGGAGAGAGGAAACAGCACAGTAGCAGATGAGGCCCTCTAAGCAATACTGTACGTAGCCTCTGACATGGCACTAGCCTTTCTTAGGGTTAGACTGACACAACAACCCCGTGTGATGCATTAGCCTTGCTGGTCCTGACAGTTCCCATAGTGTGTACGCCTGTAACTTTTCTTGAAGCATACAAAGAACAATGCTGTCCAATAAAACTGTAATGTGGATTCTATAACTGTAAATTTTCTACTGGTTATTTAAAAATTATCGAAGCTGAGTATGGTGGTACATGCCTATAATCCCAGTATTCTGGGAAGTTTGAGGGCAAGCGGAACAACTTAGCAAGACCCTGTCTCAATATAGGGTTGGGGATGTAGCTCAATGCAAGAGCCCTGGCTCAAATTCCCAGTATTAAAAAAGAAGTTACTGAGATAGATTAGTGGCAGAGTGCTGGCCTAGAATGTGTTTGGCCCTGGATTTGGTTCCTATTCCTGCAAAAAAAAGAAAAGAATTACTGATAGTTTCTACCTTATTTTCACACAAGTCTTCAAAATCCAGGGTATATTTTACATTTATAATAATCTTGATTATGACAACTGAAGTTTCAAGTGCTCAACAGTCACATGTTGGACACCACAGTTAGGGAACCTCAGTGCTGGGGGACTTACCATGCATGGCCAAGTAGGGATGATTTTCACAGGCACACAACTTACAAAAGTGCCACTTGCTGTTGGTTTGTCTCTAGCCAGGGCCCTAAGGAGAGTTGCTAAGGGGTCAGGAGTAGGATTTGTGGACTGGAGTGTAGCTCAGTGATGAAAAGTGCTTGCACAGCAGGTACGATCTCCAGTATTGAGATAATATTTACCCTTGAGTGTAGAGTTTTTCAGCAATTCTCATAGTTTCTTTAGCATTTATTCTCAACTTTCGAGAAGCCAGTTTCTCCAGCTCCTGTTAAGAGTCAAAAGGTCTGTTAAAGTACAAGTGAGTCAGGGACCACACAGCTACATAGACATCTTCTGCAGGTCTGGCCTGTCATTCCACCTGCTGTCCTCATGCCAAGAAGGAAGGACTGTGCTCAAGGAAGATTTTTGTGCCTGGTGGGCAAATGCCACCCAGTGGTTCTCAGACACTGATGTGCAGCCCTGAGATTAAGCTGGGGAGCCAGCAGATTTATGGGCCCAATTTATGGGAGAATCTGACAGGGTAGGGCTGGGACAGAGCATGATCTTTGCGTTTTTAATATGCAGTCTAATACACAGATGCTAACGCAGACAGTTTGAGAACTACACTTTGGGAAAACCACTCAAGTCCTATGAAGTTTCCCTGGATGAGGAAAAGCATTCTGTGAGGCCTCCTAGGGAATAACTAGCCGCTCTTTCCCCTATGTCACACTCCAACAAGGCTGCCAACCACATGTGAAAGAATACTTAGCTAGTGAGGAATAAAATACATGTTGTGCTGGCAGGTAATAAGCTCAGTGGCAGAGAGCTCGCATGGAAAAGAACAAGCTACTCTAAATACAACGCTGATAAAATATACAGATATATATTAAAGAAAACAGGAGACAGGGGATGTGATGCATTTCTGTGATCCTAGCTTGGAGGCTCAGACAGGAGGACTGAGAGTTTGAACCTTACTTGGGCTGGTCACTGGGTCTCCAAATAAAGAAAAATAAACAAAAAAGAGCTGAGGATGTAGCTCAGTGTGAAATTCAATCCCAGTACTGTGGGAAAAAAGATACCAAAATTATGTCAGTGATAATGTAAAGGTAGAAAGATTGTGGGACTTTTCCATTGATCTTTCCGGCGATATTGCATTTGTTAACTTTAATTTTTTTTGGTGGTAGTGGTAGTAGTGATTGCATTTGTTAACTTTAAAGTTAAAAAAAGAAACAAACAACAAAACATTGAGAAGTCAAGCAGGTCCATGTCTTCCTTAAGTGCTTTGTGTAAATCCCCAGCCCCAACAATAGTGCATAAGTATTCCTTAGTACCTGGGACAGTGTATCTAGAACATACCACAGTGTCCAAAGCTTGAGGCCTCCACTTGCTCTTTGGCTTTGACCTGACTTCCACCACGGTTGCCATGGGATCCTACAAGACCAGGAAAGCAAAGAACACATTAACTTGGGAATGTGTCATCTCTAACCTGGTGTAGCAGCCTCTCTTCACTATTTCAGACCACGATGACAGCTAGCAGAGATCACAGCCCTCAGCTCGGCAGTGTCCCATTTAAAGTCATTTATAACAGACAGTATAGTACAGCACATCACTCTCTTCTCACTCAAACTATGATTTTGAAGGTCAGTTTTATAAACCTTAAGTTGCCTGTTCCAGAGCCAATGGAATACTACAGTCTCATTTCTTGAGTAGTTTTCTACCTCAACATGTACTTCAGAATAATTATACAAACTGGGAAAATTAATTTAAAACCTCTTATTTTAAAAAGATTGTAAATACTCAAAAAACTCAGCTTAAGTGATTTGCTAATGAGAATATTTGTATGTTGTAATCCAAATTTCTCCTTTCCAACAGACTTGGGAACAAGTTGTTCTTTCCAAAGAGTTAAAAGTACGCCACCTGCCATGTATTCTTGCCCCACATCCTGGTTGTGGTTGGTTGGTTGACTGACTGACTGACTGATTTTAAGGTCTTTTTACTTAATAGATAAATACGCAGTGTCCCAGAGACTCCAGGTCGTCTACGGTTGGTCAGAGGGTGGAGTGGTAGACCGATACAGTGACTTTTAGGAAATGATGGACTCCACAGCAGGAGCATAGATACACTGGGATTTAATCTAGTGGCCAGTGCTCCATCTCCCAGGAGCTCTAAGATATCTGTGAATTACTTCACTTTTTCGGGTTTCTACTCTGAAATAGCAGTTTCATTGCCTTCATGGGATTATTAGAATGAAACAAAGTAACACTCAATAAAGTGGCATAGCTGGTGCTGAATAGTTTTTACTTTTTTCCCCCAAAGTAATAACAAACCTGCCAGAGCACACCACGAATTGCCAAACCTAGAGCTCTGTGGATCTTACTTAGACACCACTGTGTGCAGTCCTAGGTTAAACCAAGCAATTAGGCACTGACACGGGAAGGGGCACCACACAGTGGGTCGCCTGCCTGAGTCAGACATGCGAAGCTGAGGTCCTACCTCTGCCACTGACTGGCCTGTGGCCTGAGCCCATCGTGGCCCTCTGCACATGCTGCTCTAATGACATTTGACGCTCTCCCTGTCAAATGTCATCCTAACACGCCCCATAAAACCACTTCATCTATCAAGTCCATATCCTGCCCCCATGCCACCCTCTACTCCTTTACCTTGCTGTTTTTCATTCTTGCTTTTATCACTATGAAATGAACCGTGGTTGGACCTGATACTCTTTGGGGCTCTAGGAGTTCACAGTCTAGATAGGTCTAGCTGACCCTTCCTAGTTTATGGCAATAATATATGCTTCAGGAAAGGTTCACCACCTCTCAAAATTTCTGCTTATATCTAAAAGTTCTGGGGATTCTTCCTTTGTATATTTTTGTGCTATTTTTATGGAGTTCTAATCTTCTTGGTTCCCAAAAAGTGATGCCCTGAAATGTAAACTAAAAGCCAATAGACTTCAGTGGGAGACTAGGACAGGATCACCTCTGCCAACAGACAGGGTAGGGCTGGGGAGGAACACAGCTTGTTTTTTAGGTCATTAAGCTCTCAAAGGACTCCTTACCTCCATACACAACTGATAGAGGACAAGACAAGCTGTGTGGTTAAAGAGACGATGCCTTTTCCAGTTGAAATCTACAATACCATCTTCGTGGTCATGAGTTACTACATTGGAGAGAGACAAACAGAAAGGCTGTCTCAGAGAAGCCACATGATGCAGATAGCAAGACACCAGTGTGAAAATCAAAGGAATTTGAAATAGGGTAAGGGCTTTGGTTAGCTAAGAGAAACTTAAGTCAATTCTCAGTATTATAATGGAGCAGGTTGAAGGGGAGCAAGGTAAAGAAAAAAAAATCACACATTTAATTAGTGTTATTGATGCTTATAGCTCTTGTTATCCTGGAGGTTCCACATCAACAATCTTTAGCCTTACCTTTGATTCTGTGGAAAATTTCTGGCACAAAGGCCTGAATGGCTTTGAACCTTTCCACCACAAAGCCCAGTGTGGGGAACTGGCAGCTGCCATAACTGATAAGCTGCTCGGCCAGCACTTCAGGAAAAACCTTCTGGAGCCGCAGAGTCTGGAATCGAGTGAAGGCAGCTCCTGGAAAGTAGTAAGGGTGGGGAGAGAGAAGGAAGGGGAACGTGACAAATGAGGAGGTCACTTCTGGTCCTACAACCCAACATGAACATGCTACATGGGCTGTGGCAGGGCAGGTCTAGCTCCTCACCAATCCGCAGGTCCAGCTCCTGCCTCACATCCACAGCATCACTGACTCTTTGATCTGGCTCAGTCAGGTTTTCACAGGCTATCCTGACAGCACGGGGGGTGATCTCAGAGAACCGGGCTCTTAACACCTGCAGACTGGGCTTCACTGCAGAACACAAAGGTTCAGAGGTCAAAGTCGATCATACTGCAGTCTCATCACAAAGGTCTTTCTTTGCTTAAACTAACTCAATATAAAGGCAAACAAGTTCAAGAACCTGTGAGGCATCCACTTCAACTATTAATTTGGATTAATAGAGTGGTGTAAAATGTCAAAAAGGAAAACATTACTGTAACTTCTAACCTGAGTGTTGTCTAAAATAATGAAGTCAATTTTAGTTACTAACTAAAATTCTTTCAGTGAGCCTTTTATCTTACTTGCTCTCGGCCCTTTAGAGAGAAGAAAAATCTTGTCAATTAAAGGGTTTTGTGGGGACTTTCACATTCCTTCAAAAAAAAACACAGGACACACATCCTGTCCTTGGCAGTCGATGCATTTAGCCAGGCACAGTGGCGCATGCCTATAATCCCAGCACTTGGGAGACAGGAGGACTGTCTCGAGTACAAGATCAGCTTGGCTACATAGTGAGCTCAAAGGTCACCTGAACTAGCAAGACCCTTTCTCAAAAAAAAAAAAAAAAAAAAAGTTGATGTATTTAAATTCTTAGGAGCCATTATAATTTTTCAAGACAAAACCACTTTGGGAAATCAGCAACCCTACCAGCTGAGCCAAAGAATGGCCTGTTCTCCACCTCCTCTAAGTTACCAGGAAGCATTACCCTCTTAGAGCCATTCAGATTTAAGCCAACATTCATTCACTCATTTATTCGGCTATTGAGGTGCCGTGGATCAAACCCAGGGGCTTGTACATGGTGGGCAAATGTTCTTCTACAACTGAGCCGCACCTAGTCCAACAATTATTATTTAACAGGCATTATACAAAGAATACAGGTGACTGAAAAAACAGAATCCTTTAGAATTTCTTTGTACTTACACGATATACATTCTCTTGCATATATTTAGTGTATGATTTTAAAAATATATACTTAAAAAATACATTGCTGACTCACTTAAGCATCCTGGTAGTCCTAGGAAGCACGTCAGGCCGACCTGACAGCGGATGAAGATGAGGTTGTGAAGAGCTCCGTCACAGACCTCTACACAGATATGCCACAGGACCTCTACTTACGGGTTCCCAACAGAGGAGCACAGTAACGGCAGCTCTTACCTGCCTTGCACACGTGGACAATCTCAAACCCGATGTTTTCACCTTCTCTGTCACAGTCAGTCCAGATCACCAGGGCCTGGCACTGTTGTATCTCTCGTTCCAGAGTTTTCTGAAGTTAACAGAGGGGAGAAGTTGGGAGTGGAGTCCACAGCAATTTTTGGACACTTCTACACTGAAGAGATTTGACTAAGGACTACTGCTGTTAAGGAGTGTTTGAACTTTGTGAGAGGGAAAAAAGATCAGAGAAAATTACTTATACCAGCACCAGCGATGGTGTGGTCACTAACAACCCCCTAGGCCGGTAAGTGCGCTTTGAGAAGACCGAGGGTTTAATACAAATTCACTAATATGATGAAACTGTAGTTAACCTCTAACACACTTCTATCTCCCCTGGTTCTGATTACTTCCTGGTTAAAAAACAAAAACCAAAACCCAGAAAACAACTTCATTGTGTTTCCTCTCAAGAAGGGCTCCCAGTTAGCAGTGAACTACGTACAGGTACCCTGAACTAATGATTTACTGTCAAACCACGTGCACTTCATAGTCTCTCCATATATCTAGGGGTGGAATGGATGTTAGAATCTGCGTGTGGTTGTTTCAATTTCAATGTCTTCCAAAAGATCCTACCTTGATGTCTGTAAAATTCTCTGGGCAATATTTTTCAATTTCTGCTTCAAAGAGGACAAGGGGATTGCAGCTGTGCCTAGAAAATAAAAGCACAAAGATTCTCGTGCCGGCACATGACAGAGCATCCTCCTCTCAAACACGAGTGCACTGCTCTAGTGAGCTCGTAGGTGGACCCCTGGGCAGAACATGGCTCAGGTGGAGTGGTGCATGCATGCCTATAATCCCAGCTACCTGGAAGGCTGAGATGGAAGCCTGAGCCCTGGAGTTCAAGAGCAACCTGGGTAGCACAGCAAGACACAGCCTCAAAAGCAGGTGGGATGGGCTGGGGATGTAGCTCAGTGGTACAGTGCCTGCTTGGCAGGTGCAAGGCCCTGAAATCCATTCCTAGTACCAAAAGAAGGGGGGGGCTAGGAGAGAATGGAAAAGGTGGAGAAGAGGGGAAAAGAAGGAAAAGGGATAGGATGGGAAGCAAAAGGGGAGGGGAAGGGAAAAGGAAGGAACAGGAAGTGAAAGTAAAAGAGAAAGGCCAATGGCCCAGAACAGTAAAAGCAAAGCCATGATCCTCTACACAGCACAATGTCCTCTCCCCAGTGAAGAGTAACAAGAGTTGCTAAGAAAATGTTTGGAACCCTTTTATGCACATCTGCAACAGAACAAACGCAGTTCAACAGCTACACAAAAGGGTCTATTGGGGGGAACATCTAAAAGCGACTGTTTATTCTAAAGATGTGATAAAAATTTACAGTAAGTCAGACAATGCTTATTTACAGTAAGTCAGACATCTCAGTACTATAAGTTACATGGTAACATCAACATGCTTCAAGATTCCTATAATATTTTTCATAGCTTAATGTGATAATCAGACAGTCCTTCCCCTAGGAATTGTACTGACCATTTTCGAAACGGCATCTGGAAATCATGAGCCAGCAAGTGTCCAGAAACGGAAGTCATTATCATGGTAACATTCTGAATGATAACAAAATTCAAATCAGTCATTTTGTAATTATACTTTACAAAATCATTCAAATGAAAGGGAGGGAATTCTACTAAAGAAAAACCAAAACATAACACAGTTGATTGGGAAGAAATATAAATCATCAAAGCCAAAATCTATAGGCAATCAATCACCACACCAATTCTACTGCTAAGATGCTGCCTTCTGTATCATTTAGAATTTCCTCAGCTGGGCGTGGTGATGCACACCTGTAATGTCAGCACTAGGGAGGCTGAGGCAAGAGGATCAAGAATTACTGTGAGTTTGGGGCCAGCCTGACTACACAGACCCTGCCTCAAAAACCTCAGGGACTGGGGTATAACTTGGTGGTACAGGGACCACCTAACATACACAAGGTTCTGGGTTCCAACCCCAGCACCACACACACACACACACACACACCAGAGACAGAGACAGAGACAGAGACAGAGAGAGATGGATAGATGTGGGGGGACCACACTTCTTATAGGTTATAAAATTATGATCTGTACCTAAGGACCTTTATGTAATAGTTATTTTTAAAGAGTGAGATATATTTTATAAAGGATAAGGATGACTAATTGTTCTTGATTAACTCTAAAGCACAAGCGATTTCGTGTAGATTTATAATAAACAGCTATTCTTTTCACTACAGTTGAACACCCAAGGAATGTACACAGAAACAGCACATACACACGGATCTGAAAGCACACTACAGCTTTATGATGGAAATATTTTATCACCTACCTGGCCATAGAGATAATAATCAAATTCGTAGATCTTGTTGAATTTAGAAAGCCCTTCTCTCTGTAAAACAAAATAAAAATAAGCAAATAATATGAATCACATTAAAAAACAAACGACTCTTTAGGATAAAGATCAAACAAAATCTGGATAGGCAACAGTATTTCCTACGACAAAACAGGCTGAGGTGCTGTGAGTTGAGGCCAGCCTGGGCTCCGCAGGAAGACCCTGTCTAACAAACAATACCACCTAGTAGCTTTTGGCTTCTTTTTAAGAAAACTCTGACAGAGGTGCTGTAGCTGCAACAAGCTGTGCCCTGCTAAGTCCACTTCTCCCTCATCCAGGATCAAGTGGTCAAGATATACAACCACAGTCCCGTGTTACACCTCGTGGAGGCATACTGTGGGAACCACCAGTTAGTCCCCTCCAGGTAGATGGCTGCAGCAGGTCTGTGACACCAGCTGCAGGGGGCTGCCCTGATAGCCTGCTTTATCAAAAAGCATTTTCTACCTGACTCCCTGTGGTTCCCCTCTAGTGAGGACTGCGCCATTTACAACCAGTTCTCTTGGGCGAGGGGCCTAGGGAAATGGGGCGCTCCTAGTTACAAAAGGGTCTTGGAGAAATAAAACAGCTGATGAACATACCAAGAGTAGAGTTTTACAATTCTAAATAAATATGTCAGCCAAGTACTATCTTCCCTAAATGCTCAAATAAGAACTGATCACATTACCGCTACTGAACCTACTTCAGAAACCTCTTTAAGAATTCTCCTTCTGAATATACATAGAAAAAATCCTCAAGGACCTGTAAGTTATTAATTGTAGTCACCATGGGTGGTGGTGGAGTGAGGTCAGTTTGATATGCATCTATATTCTTTGAAATATTTGCAATAAATACTAACTGTTGAAAAGAGAAAAAAATTGTCTTGTTAATTCTGTGGTGAATTTCTCTCTCATTTGCTAATGTTGGATGCTGAAAAAAAACTATCACAGTCTGTTTTGATTCTGTTATTAAACCCTTGTTATCCAATTTTTGCTGTTATAAAGCTAAAATGATCATCACTTCATTTTTTTTTCTCTTTTGTCTTTTTGAGACAGGGTCTCACTATGCAGTTCAGGCTGGCCTTGAGCTCACTTTGTAGACCAGGCTGGTCTCAAACTCACAACGATCCTCCTGCCTCAGCCTCCCAAGTGCTGGGATTTTGGTGTGTGCCACCACGCCCGGCTCATCACTTCATTTGAATTCTATTAAGTCTTAACTCCTCTATTAGTTTCTTAAAGGCAGAGATTGTGTCATTCAATGCACAATGACTATGTGATTTTCACACAACAGGTCATGTTTTAAAGATAAATGAGCAGGACCCAGCCGCTGTTCTCAGGGAGATGACATACATACTTTAGGACAGATGGACAAACAGCTAAATGGCTACACATGTGATGACTTGTTATCAAGAAACAGAAGGAAATAGGAGGGAGAATACCTTTGAACAACTTCACAGAAAAGGTTACATTTAGGTTGTTTTTTTATTTTTTCTTTTAAAACATGAAGAACGACCTAGGAGGAAAAGGAAAACACCCTTCCAGGAAGAAGGATGGACATTGCAAGAGTGTGCAGAACTTTTATCTGTTAAACTCTGCCTGCCTTTATCATTCTCTTCCTCTCTACCCCCGTTTTTACCCGAAGCTTCCTAGATAGAGCTCACGGTCCTGACCACTCACAAGGACTCCAACAGCTGTCTTCCTGCCTCCAGCTTTCACTCCTCAAGTCTTCTGCTTCCAAAGTGACTTTATAAAATACAAAGGGTACTTTATTCTCCACTTAAAAGTCTACATGACTTACTTCAACTGATGCAGAAAAAGCATTTGACCAAAATTTGGCAAACTTTCCTGACTAAAAAGAAAAAACCCTAACAAATTAAGAATAGAAAGGAACTTCTTCAACAGAATAAACAAAGTTTACTAAAAACCTGGCGCTACCATATTTAACGATGAAAGGCTGAAAGTTTTCTTTTTAAAATCAAGAACAACTCTAGGCAAAAAGTATGAATGAAACCACCTGTAATCTCAGCACTTAGGAGGAGGCCACAGCAGAAGGCTCACTGTAAATTCAGGACCGGGGATCGAACTCAGGGCCTTAAGTGCTTAGCGGCAAGCACTTACCCCACTGAGCTGTACCTCCAGCCCATTCACTGTAAATTCAAAGCCACCCTAAAGTACACAGCAAACCCAATCCCACCACAAGACACCACCACCACCACCACCACCACCAGGATGGCCATTCTTACCCCTGCTGTTCAACACTACACTACAGCAGAAATACTACCAGTCAGAATATTTGAGGAAGAAAAAAAAATAAAAGACATCCAAATCATAAAAAAGTAAAACTATCTATACTCATAGACATGATTTTAATATAAAGAAAACCCTGAAGAGCTCACAAAGAACTTTTAGTGCAAATACACATAGCCAGCAAAGTTGCAGAATAAAAGTTCAACACGCAAAAATTAGTGCTTCTAAAAAAAGGAAGTTGTACTTTTATATCCCAGCAATGAGCAATCTGAAAAAGAAACTAAGAAAACAAGTAGATTTATGACATCCAGAAGAAAAAAAATGTTTAGGAATAAACTTTATCAAATAGGTGAAAGACTTACACATTGAGAACTAAGTATGTAGCCTAAACTACATAGCAAGACCCTGTCTCAAAAAGCCAAAAGCCAAGTGCTGAGAACTAAGTAAACTTAAAAGATTGCAAAATTCCCCTAAAGTGATTTACAGATTGAACGCAATAATCCTTATCAAAACTCCAGTAACTTTTTTTTTACAGAAATGAAAAAGCTGTATCTAAAATTCACATAGAATCACAGGGGGTCCTAATATCCAGAAATGATCCTGATAAAGAACAAAGTGGAGGACTCACACTTCCCAATTTTATTTTATTTTATTTATTTTTTGAGACAGGGTCTCAAAAATGTAGTTCAGGTTGGCCTTAAACTCGCTTACATAGCCAGGCTGAGCTCAAACTCACAGTAATCCTCCTGCCTCAGCCTCCTGACTGCTGGGATTACAGGTATGAGCCACCATGCCCAGCTTACTCACACTACCCAGTTTTAAAACTTACTACAAAGCTCCAACAATGGGAGCTAGGGGTGTAATTCAGTAGTAATCCATTTGCCTGGCATATGCAAGGACCTGGGGTAGATACCCAGCAGAGCAAAAAACAAAAATAAAAGACTATATAGTAAACAAAATCATGACTAGAGTAAGGATAGACATAAAGATTGATGGAATGGAACTGAGAATCCAGAAATAAACCCAGCATCTACACTCAACTGACTTTTTATTTTTCAATGGGCTCTTGTTATGTTGCCTAGGTTGGCCTCAGACTCTTGTGCTCAGGTGATCCTCCTGCTTCCCCAGTAGCTGGGACCACAGGTGTAGTCCTGATACATCCAACTATGGTCAACTGATTTTTTTTTTTTTTTTTGGTGCAAACTCAGGGTCTTGGGTGCTAAGTAAGCATTCTACCTCAGAGCTACAGCTCTAGCCCAGTCAATTCATTTTATTTTTAACAAAGAGTATCAACTCCATCCAATGGGCATCCAAAAGACCACCTTTTCAGCAGATGGTGCCATGACACTGGATCTCCAAAGCTGGATCAATCCAGACATTACACCAAGCAGCAGTATTAACTCAAAAGTGGATCAAAGATCTAAATGTAAGAGCTAAAACTCCAAACTCTTAAAGAAAACGAGCAAATCTTTCTGACCCTGGACTTGGCAGTGATTTTTTTGTATATGACAACAAAAGCGGGTTAAGGGTATACAGCTCAGTGGTAGAGGGCTTGCCTAGCAGGTGGGTTCAAGTTTCCAGTGCTGCAAATACAAAAATCCACCAAAAGAATAAACATTTCAAATGGCCAACAAGCACATGAAAAGATGCTTGACATCATTGGTCCCTGGGAAAATGTAAATTAAAAACACAATGACTAGCCAGGTGTGGTGGCTTGTGGCTGTAACAGCACTCATGCGGCAAGAGAACTGATGCAAGTTCAAGGCCAGCCTGGGCCACACAGCTGGTTGAAGGCCAGCCTAAACTACATAGCAAGACCCTGTCTCAAAAAGCCAAAAGCCAAAACAAAACGTGATCTGTTCATGCAACGAAACACTATTCAACCATAAAAAGTGATGAAGCACCAATATACACTACAATGTGGACAGATTTCAAAAACATTATGCTAAGTGACACAAGCCTGACACAAAAAGGCCATACAGTGTACTATTCCACTCACAGGAGATGTCCAGGAGAGGCAAATCTATGCAGATATAAGGCAGAATAGTGGCTGCGGGTGACTGGAAGGAGGGTATAAGGGAGAGTGTTTGCTTAATAAATATGGAGGTCTCCTTTTGGGGTGATAAAAAGTCTAGAACTAGATAGTGCTGATGGCTGACCACCATTATGAATGTGCTAAGTGATATCAAAGCATAGTACACTTCAAAACAGTGAAAACGGTGAATTTTATGTATGTTTTACCACATTCAACCACCCACATACAACTAAATGGCTTCCTAATGCCCTCGCGATCTGCAAGCCACTGCTTCCCTTATTTGACCCACTACTTCCTCCTTCCCTCCCACCAGGCTCCTACTCTCCCTCCTGAACGAGCCAGGCAGTTTCAGCCCCTGGGTTGCTCCTCACACATCTGTACCATCTGATAAATTGTCCAGACTCATTTACCCAACCAATATTTACTGAAAGTCTCCTGTATTGCAGACCTGTATTAAACATGAGGAACATAGAAAGACTAATTAATACAGTCTTTATCTTTTGAAACTTGGGAGTCAACAAATAATTGACACTGCACTGCTTAACTTAGAAGACAACTTCCAAGGAGAAAAGTACCAGGGCAGCATATCAGTAAGGGTCCCTCACCTAGTGGGGGTAGGGGCAGGGACATAAGGGGAAGGTTCCTTGTAAAGGAGACATTTAAGCGGAGTCCTGGAGAATAAAGAAGTTAGATTAGAGGGGCCATTTTCAAAAGGTTCAGAGCCCCAGAAGGCAAACGCTGGGCTCGTCATGACACTCAGTACTGGAAAAAGAAGCTTTCAGCCAGCACCCACCCAACCTTGGCTTCCTTTCCTAGAGCTGGAAACAGAGGTCCAAGGACCCTGCGATTCGTAAAGAAAAAGGAATAGGGAACTTCAGACCCACACTCCTAGAAATGTTCTCCAGAAAACCGTCTCACGATCCACTTTTGTTATTTGGGAGATTTTCTTTCTCCCCTTTAAGTCATTTATGTTTTTTTTCCTTCGTGACCACAGTTTATCTAGAAAATATTCATATCCTTTACTTTTGACTCTTGGAGTCAAGCTGTAGAAACAAGAACAGGGCTGACTTCACCTCTGATCCCAAACCTTGGTGCCCGCCCATCGAGGTGGGATTAGGGATTGGTAAATTAGAAGTGCAGAACATAAGGGATGTGGCACAAGACAGGGAAGGGCGCGGACGGCTGGCGACCGTTCAGCCGAGCAGGGGCTTAATTCCAAGTTACAGGAGCCTGCTTAGAGGTTTCCAACTTTTGACCTACAGATCAGGCAGTGTCCCCAGGCGTTTGGGAGGATTAGACAAGGTTAGGAATGCGGTTATGCACAAAAAGATTTGAGGATTTTCTAGCAAACGAAAGAGTCTGACTACAATTTAAAATTCCACCAGTCCGAGAGCCTGCAGCCTGAGGCGGCTCTGCCCAGGTCCAGCCAGGAGCAGCGAGGTCTCCGAGGCGAAAAAGCTACCTTTCCGTCTATTCTGCCTCCCGCAGGGGCGCGCCTGCTCGCCAGCACCTTCTTACCCGTCTCATGCGACCGCTGGACAGCAGGTCAGCAATCCCCTTGGCCGCGTCGTTTTTCTCCGCCACACAGAGGACTTTCCGCACGCCTCGGAAGGCCACTTCCATGGCGGCGAGGGTCACAGCACGGACCCCGGGCCGTCGAAGCCACCGGAGCGGGTAACGGGCGGCCGGAAAGATCATCTCTAGGACCCGCGGCCGTAGCTGCTCTGCGGGAGCCAGCGCATGGTGGAGACGCCAGTCAGGGGCCGCCTGCTGCGCGCCCGGGGGAATTACAGACTCTGGGAGGCGCCCGCCCTTCGGTGACCTCCCGACCAGCCCGCTGGCTTTCGGGGCTGCAGTTACGACTCCTTCTCCCGGCCGCCGTGGACTCTCAACTAAGCCCGCAACCCGTTTTGCTTCCTCCCGCCTTCTCCCGCCACTTCCTCTACACAGGAGCCCCACAGTGACCCGGAACTACAACTCCCAGACTGCCTCGCGTCTCCCAGATCGCTCATCCGAGCCCTTTTCTACCCGCACTCCGGCCCCACTTTGCTTCCTTTCAGTACAGTGTTTGGTTAGTCGGACTGGTACGTAGGAGGAGCCGCTGGGCCGTATCATTCAAGACTCTCTATCTACCTTCCCGCCCGGAAGTCTGCGCAGACGCTTCCGGGTCACTCGACGTTGTTGACCGGGAGTCATGTGATGCTAAGATGGCGGCGCAGCGGTAGCTGTCTCCGGGTTGTGGCGTCCAAGGAGCCCCGACGGTCTCTGCCTTCGGTCCGTCGGGGTGGCAAAGCTTGGCTGACCCCTGCGCTCACGTTAGGTACGCAATCAGGACTAGGCCTGTTGCAGTCGCGGTGGGCTCCGGGGAGTGCTGGTGGTCCGGTTGCGGGTGCCTTTCGCCGGCGGTGTTGCCCGAGGAAGAAAGAGAGCGACCATCCTCCGCCGCCTTCTGCGTCTGCAGGTCTGCAGTTCATGGGCCTCTGCCGGCTCCGGAGGAGCTGTACGTCTAAGAGCTGTACGGGAGTTCGAGTTCTCTAGTGTGAGAAGCAGCCTAGGATCCCTGGGGCCGCGAAGAAGGCCTCAAGGACTTCGCTTCCTCCTTCAGAGGCCTGGCTTTGCCGCATCGATTGACCCTGCGTTCTTTCCCACTTCCTCTCAATGTTCTCTCTGTATATCAGGAAATATGATCAGCGCCCCTGATGTGGTAGCCTTCACCAAAGAAGATGAGTACGAGGAAGAGCCTTACAGTGAACCGTCCCTGCCTGAGGAGTACTCCGTGCCGCTCTTCCCCTTCGCCAACCAGGGAGCCAACCCGTGGTCTAAGCTGTCCGGGGCCAAGTTCTCGAGGGACTTCATCCTTATTTCTGAGTTCTCTGAGCAAGTGGGACCCCAACCCTTGCTGACCATCCCTAATGACACCAAAGTTTTTGGCACTTTTGATCTCAATTACTTTTCTCTGAGGATCATGTCTGTGGATTACCAGGCTTCCTTTGTGGGCCATCCTCCTGGTTCTGCGTACCCTAAGCTGAACTTTGTGGAGGACTCCAAAGTAGTGCTGGGGGACTCCAAGGAAGGAGCCTTTGCATATGTGCATCACCTCACTCTGTATGATCTAGAGGCCCGAGGCTTTGTGAGGCCCTTCTGCATGGCATATATCTCAGCAGACCAGCATAAAATCATGCAGCAGTTCCAGGAGCTCTCAGCTGAATTTTCTAAAGCCTCTGAGTGTCTGAAATCAGGCAACAGGAAGGCATTTGCTGGGGAGCTTGAAAAAAAGCTGAAAGACTTGGATTATACTAGGACAGTCCTGCACACAGAAACAGAGATCCAGAAGAAAGCCAATGACAAAGGTTTTTACTCATCTCAGGCAATTGAGAAGGCTAATGAACTGGCCAGTGTGGAGAAGTCCATCATTGAACATCAAGACCTGCTGAAGCAGATCCGATCGTACCCTCATAGGAAGGTGAAGGGGTCTGATTTGTGTCCTGGTGAGATGGCGCACACCCAGGATCAGGCTGACCATGTGTCCACTACCTCCATCCCAGATGAGTCTGCTGACCCAGACGTTTACACCTGCAGACCAGCGTACACTCCGAAACTGATCAAAGCAAAGTCCACCAAGTGTTTTGACAAGAAGTTGAAGACCTTAGAGGAGCTCTGTGACACTGAGTATTTCACCCAAACCCTGGCCCAGCTCAGCCACATTGAGCACATGTTCAGAGGAGACCTGTGCTACCTCCTGACCAGTCAGATTGACCGAACACTTCTAAAACAACAACACATAACAAACTTCCTCTTTGAAGACTTCGTGGAGGTTGATGACAAGGTGGTGGAAAAACAAGAGAGTGTACCCTCTCAGCCCAGTCAAGACAGGTTACCTTCCAGGTCTCTGGAAGAATGCCCGATCCCTAAAGTGTTAATTAGTGTTGGTTCCTACAAGTCCAGTGTGGAGTCTGTGTTGATCAAGATGGACCAGGAACTTGGAGATGAGGAATACAAAGAAATAGAGGTGACAGAATCAAGCAGTTTTGACCCCCAGGAAAACCTGGACTACCTGGATATGGACATGAAAGGGAGCATCAGCAGCGGTGAAAGCATTGAAGTTCTGGGCACGGAGAAGTCCAGCGCTGTGCTGTCAAAGTCTGACAGCCAGGCTAGCCTCACGGTGCCGTTGAGCCCCCAGGTGGTCCGAAGCAAAGCAGTCAGCCACAGGACCATCAGTGAGGACAGTATTGAAGTCCTTAGTACCTGTCCTTCTGAGGCCCTCATCCCTGATGACTTTAAGGCCAGCTACCCAAGTGCCATTAATGAGGAAGAATCATGTGCAGATAACGAGGGGGCCATCGAGTTCAAAGCTAGCATTAGTCCACTGGAGCTGGGTGAGGCCCAGGAGGGTGGCTTGGAAAACACCCCACCCCAGATAGATTCCTCCTGCTGTATTGGAAAGGAGAACCATGGTCAGCTGGTACCACTCCCTACCCCTGCCCATACTCTCTCCGATGAGGATGCTGTGGTGAGCATTCCCCCACAGCGCTACAGGCAGAAGGACCAGGGCTTCCATGTGGACTTTGCAGTGGAGAACACCAGCCCTTCCCAAGACAACAGTTGTGAGGCATTCCCAGCTTATGAATTGGACCCAAGTCACCTGCTGGCTAGCCGGGATGTCAGTAAGACTAGCCTGGATAATTACTCCGACACCACCAGCTATGTGAGCAGTGTGGCCTCCACCAGTTCCGACAGGACCCCCTCCTCTGCTTACCCTGTCAGCCTGTCTTCTGAGAGGCATAAAAAGAGGGCTGGCCAGAATGCCTTAAGATTCATCCGCCAGTACCCCTTTGCCCACCCGGCCATCTACTCCCTGCTCAGTGGGAGGACCCTTGTGGTTCTAGGAGAAGACGAGACCATAGTCAGGAAGCTTGTGACAGCATTGTCCATCTTTGTTCCCAACTATGGCCACTGTGCCAAGCCTGTGAAGCACTGGGTCTCCTCTCCTTTGCATATTATGGATTTTCAGAAGTGGAAGCTTATTGGCCTGCAGAGGTAACTGGTTCCAGGTGGTGGGGAGGGGTCTTGGGCAGTTGGAGATGAGGGAGGTTGCTGTCCTGGACTCAGAATTGGCAGACCCAGTTTCTAAATGGGACCCAGCACCAACACAGTGTTACTTTTGGCAAATAATTCTCACTGGCTTTCGTTTCATTGTCATTTAGAAGGAAGAATCAGTTTCTTAAGTAGTTCTCATGCCATTGTGTCCCTCTGTTGTGTCAGATTTATTTGGGAGAATTTTTAAAATCATATGTTCTTGGTATCCATCCTGAGAGATTCTGATTCAGTTGGTGTGGGGTAAGATAAAGACTTGGTTTGGTGTATAGCAAGGTTGCAGCTCTCGGGTTCTTTCTGACTTGGATTCACACTGATGACAGTGGCCATCATTGGTGGGACAGGAAGGCGCCATGGCTTTTACTGAGCTCCTCTGTTTGATCTTTGTTTTTTTTTTCTTTGTTTGTCTTTTTGAGACAGGGTCTCACTATGCAGTTCAGGCCGGCCTTGAGCTCACTCTGTAGCCCAGGCTGGTCTTGAACTCACAACGATCCTCCTGCCTCAGGCTTGTAAGTGCCGATTTTACAGGTGTGCACCACCAGGCCCTGCTTCTGTTTGCTCTTGAAGCCTAGTGTTTGTTTTTGCAGTTGGAACCCAGGACCTTCCCCAGGTCCTCTGCATGCCAGGCAAGAGCTGAAACTGAGCTACACCCCCAGCCTTGAAACCTGACAGCCACTCCCCCCCATATCTGGAATTGAACTTGGGACCTTGCACTTGCCAGGCAGGCACTTCTGCTGCTGAGCTATACCCCTGGCTCCAAGAGCCACTTTTTCCTCCCTCTCTCTCAGTACTGTTTATTTCATTCCATTATTACTTGTACTTTAATAGATGGTTTTGTCTTTCTAAATACTGTTTGACTGGTCTAGCAGAGCCTCCTCCCCACCTTGTTTGCCCACTGTTCAGTTTCCTGATTTGTGACCTGTTGCTTTGTTTTTCTTCACTGGCTTTGCTCATTGGTAAAAAAAAGTTGACCAGCTGGGTGATCATCAGAGTCCCATCCGAGGAGGAAGCAGTCTATACTCCTCACAGACAGGGCAAAGGAATTTTTTCAATACTGCAGTAGCAACCATTTCTCTTTACATGGTGCCTAATATCAGTGAAGCCCCCACCTGATTCCTCATGTGTTTGTCCCTCTTGTGGAAGTAGTGAGACCTCACTGTGATTTGCTGCATTAGAATTACCAGGATGGTACAATGGCAATTCAGCAAATGCTGCTTCCACATTATAACTTGGGTCTCTTGTGGAGAGTCTATTCCAGACTGCTGGCACCTGCTGGGAACCAAGGGAGGTGCTTGAACAGGGCCACTGCTCTGGAAGAGTTCATAGTCCAGGAGAGGAGGGAGACCAATGACAAGAGTGTTCATGGAGGCAAGAGTTTTAGTAATGGGATGCTTCCCATGTCTTGACAAAAGGAGCAGTGTGGTTACACGGGAGGTGAAGAGTGAGTCTCTGCTTGAGCCCACAGGAGGGCGGGGAGTCAGGCAGTCAGTGAGGGGTCAGTCAGGAGAGTGCCCTAGAGGCCCTCCTAGGGGGAGCTGTTCTCCAGCTTTCTGAGGCAAACTGGTCCCTGCTTCTTGGTCCATCATGAAAGGAAAGGCTTTCCAGATTGGTTGTTGCTGCTGTTACTTGTGGAAGGATGGGTCAGTGTCCTTCGCAAACAAATCTTTCTGTTCTTCAACTCCCCTCAGCTTTGTAAAAGTTAGAGAATCAAAAATTCACAAAATAGGGGCAGCTTGTCCATCTGTCACCACAGCAAGCCTGCGCAGAGGCTTCCCAGAGTTGCCCTGTGTGGCGTGTGCCAGAATGCACAGGGAGTCGGCTGGAAGGCTGGAGGGATGCTGGGGGCTAGGGTGAGTTGCAAAGGCTGCCCGTGATCTGTCTGTGCATGATGTGAAGGTGCTGGTGTTCAATGTGTTTGTCTGTGGATGGGAAGAGGCCTCAGTTCTGGGGCTGCTCTGCCCTTTCCTGGCTTATTCACGGTGGACACTTGGACAGGTTACTCCCCATTCTAACAAAATGAGAGGGTTTGATTGCTGGTTATTTGCCAAATATTTATGAGGGCAGCTAAGTGCTAGACACTGCCTATGGGGGGAGCCAGTGTGGTTCGCTCTGGCCCCCTCTGTCACTGTGCTGCCAGCTTGACCTCTGAGGCTGTTTCCCATGCTGCTGACAGAGCTGACGAGACCTGCCTCATGGTAGCAGGTGTCCCCAGGCGCATGGCATCAGATTGGTGTGCAGTGCATGTGAGTGGGTCTGTGTCACACTAGTGGACTGTGTGGGAGATGGGCAGGGTAGCAGGGCTCCAGGTGGCTCTGGTTTGCAGCTCTTGGGGAGCATCCCCGTGGGACAGCCCGAGGCCCTCAAGAAGGGCAGCTGCGGCCAATGCACAGATCCTCAGGCTGGAACTTTTCTCACAAAACTGCCCCCACATCTTCTGAGTGGGGACCGATGTTGGGTGAGGAGCCCAGTGTCCTGTAGAGGTGTCAGCATAGTTAGATGGGGATGGGGGCTGTGCCAAGAGAACAGGCCACAGCAGGTCCCGAAGTGGTGCGGGAATGGATCAGCCACACTCATCCAGAGGCGCCCTCTCAGGGAAGGTGAGGAGTAGCCACAGTGCTGGAACACTGGGGGGACGCTGTTGTGGGCTGTGGCAGTTAGAGAAGGAACAGTGGGTCCTGGGTTGGGCTCAGGTACTGCCATCACTTCTGTGTGGAGCCTTGCTTGTTAATTCCCAAATCAAGCTGAGCCCTTCTGTGTGGGGTGTGGGGGGTGGGCCCTCACGGTTGCCACCTTCTGGAGCTGTAGGAAGGGCTAACATTTAGGGTACGGGATGGACTCCAGAGCAGCTCCTGGCCCTAGAAGTGCTCAGGGATATGGATGTACATTGGGTCCCCGAGCAGGCCAGAGCTGCGTTGACAGTGAGGTACGCTGAGGCCGAGTTTTAAAAATCACACGGAGTGGGAGAGATACCTTTTGCACTCATAACCTTGTCCACGGAGCTGTTGAATTACATTTGGACTAGGTTAATTTGGACTCCTAAGGTCCTTTGGTTTCACCTAGAATCAGCTCAGATGATGAACTGTTTTCTGACTCTCACCTTGAACCACTAGCCTCACTGGCCTTAGATTCTTCTCATGTACATAGGCCTCCTGCCTAGATATCTAACCCTTGTTGGCTGGATCAGTGTTGGTGGGAAGAAGAGATGAACGTATAGTCGCACTGGTTTCCCACCATTGTACATGAATGTCAGGGAAAACTGTGTGCCCGAGTAAACAGCAGGAATAAGCCTTGGACTGGTGCATAAACATAACTCAGTTGTGGAAGAAAGTGCTAGAGGGGATCAGAAGACTGGGTTGGCTTGGCTGGGTGACTGTGGATGAACCACAGTCCCAGTGGGGTCTCTGTCTCATGGGTCAGCGTTGTCCCTCCTCACTTTGGGCTGGCTGCAGTGGCTTAAGCAGATGAGGTGGGAGGTGCTCCCTGCAGCAGAGGATAGAGCTCTGGGCCTGACTCCATGTCATCTGGCCTCCTGAGGAGGAGCTTTGTGGAAACATGGAAGAGCTAGAAGTAGCCAGCACCCTCCAGAAGCGCTACCACTAGAGTGTGAAAAGTGCCAGAGTGGCACCCAAGGTGCTGGATCTGGCCTGGGAATCTCAGCAGAGATGGAGGAACAGGTAGATAGGAAGTGGTCCTGGGTGGAAGGGGTACTAGACATGTCAGTCTTAGAGAGTTGTTACCCAGGGCGGGGGAGGGTGCCTAGGGAGCAAACAGTATAGAGAAGCCAGAGGGCTGGGGACCGCTGAGGCTCTGGGGGTTCTAGTAGTGCAGGTTAGGGAGGCTGGCTTATAGATCCACCCATGCTCTCATGGACTTGCTGAGCTGTGGCTGCTTGCAAGCTGATTTTCTCTTTGCCTGTGGAGTGTGCCATCTAGCTTTAGGACACGGCCTGAGTGGCGCTCACCATCTCATTTCTGTAACTTTCCTTGCTGTGGTCTTCTTGCAGTCCCCAGGGCCTCCCTTCCCGCTAGGGCCCATCTCTCTCTGAGGTTGCACCTCAACAGACCTCCCTGGTCTCCCAGCCATGGGTCTCTCTTGTTCACACTGTGGCCAAGTGTCCCTTCACTTTTCTGTGCTTATGTGCAGGCCTTCTCCCAGTCAGTGCCAGCTTGTGCAGGACAAGATTCCAGGTCATTCCTCATTACAGACTTGGTTCCCAGACCAGTCCCTCGTATGCGGTAGATGTGCAGTGCTTGTTAACTGAGACCAAGTGGGTGTGTAGAACAGAGATGCTCCTTGTTCCAGGGGAGATGAATAAACAGACAGCAGTCCCCAGACTGGGTGGCGCTGGGTTCAGAGTAGTCAAGATGGTAATGGCAGCCCCTGCTGAGGGCCGGACACCACTCTGAGGCAGCTCATTATTTTTGTAGTAACTCTGAGTAACTCTGTGTAACAGTAGGAACTGTTATCTCCATCATGGGTGAAGCTCAGAGAGAGTAAAGATTTGATTGAGTTTGCAGGACAGAAGCAGAGGCACGGAGAAGGGCAGATCAGGGAAAACTAGACATGGTTTAAATTGGTGTTAGTCAAGTTCAAGAGGCGCAGAAGGAATTCTAGGTGGAGGAACAGGCAGGTGGTTTTGAGCCTCCCAAGGCTTGCCTTGCCCCAAGAAGAGTCTATTCAGGGAGTAGTCCATTCCTTCAGAGGCCAGCGGGAATCAGATTGTACAGGGCCTTATGGAAAAAGCCAAAATGTTTGAACTTGTTCATGAGGGTAGTAAGGAGCCCTTCAAAGATTTTGATCACATTTACCTCTCAAAAGGAGCCAGTGCCTGCTAAATGGGTGGGAACCGGCCTGGGGACAGTGGGCCACATGCCTCAATTGTCTGCCTCCGTCCTCCTGACTTTGGCCTGTCTGTTTCAGAGTGGCCTCCCCTGGCAGTGCAGGCACCCTTCATGCCTTGAGCCGCTACAGCCGCTACACAAGCATCTTGGACCTGGACAACAAAACCCTGCGCTGTCCCCTGTACAGGGGCACGCTGGTGCCCCGCCTGGCAGACCACCGCACTCAGATCAAGCGGGGCGGCACCTATTACCTGCATGTGCAGAGCATGCTCACCCAGCTCTGCTCCAAGGCCTTCCTCTACACCTTCTGCCACCACCTGCACCTGCCTGCTCATGACAGGGAGACAGAGGACATAGTGGCTAGTCGCCAACTGAGCTTCCTGAAGCTGAACCTGGGCCTAGTGAATGAGGATATCAGGGTGGTGCAGTACCTGGCTGAGCTGCTAAAGCTGCACTACATGCAGGAATCTCCTGGGACCAGCAACCCCATGCTCAGGTTTGACTATGTACCCAGCTTTTTGTACAAAATCTGAGGTTGGTCCCAGCCATTGTGACCAAGACCTGTGACTCAGGGTACAGCAAGGGGAGGGATTGGCATGACCAAAAGGTTGCCTGAGCTGGACTGTTGATTTCTGGTCCTGCCAGTAGGAAGGAAACAGTTGAAAGCCCAGTTTTCTGAAAGTGGCTGGAAGTACAGTAAGTTTCCTCTGGCTCCCTGGTGAAGAATGGTCCCTGGATAAAGGGGTGTCTTTGGCTTTCTGAGGACCACCAACACAAGCAGGAAGAAAAACCTCAGTCTTTGGGCTGGGAAAAGGTAAGGGGTAGAGCTATAGCCGAAGCACACTGGCCACATTCAGCATCACTGGACACTTGAGTGGCAAGAATCACCCAGGGAAGCATCCCGTTAACCGATGATTTGGAAGAAAACAGAATGACAAAACACCTGTCGCCTCATTGAGGCCCCATGTGGCCCTTTATTGGGCCTCTTGCAGCCCATCATCCCGGGGGAGGCTCCTAAATGAGATGGAGGAAGAAGGCTCTGGCCAGCGGGGAGTGGGAAACATGCTTCTGGGCTCCAGGGCTGCAGAGAACATGAGCGGCCCTCCTCTGTCCTCACCTCCACAGGGAGGGGAGCGTGGAGTGGCCCTTGGAGAATACAGTCATCACTAGGTCCAGGTGGGAAATAGGCACCAGGTGGCCACAGCCAGTGTGAGGACTGGGAGCTGCAAGTGGAGCTGGCCATGGGGCCACAAGGCTGTCTGCACTGTTCAAGTGATAAGGTGTCAGTTCTGGGGCTGCCCATGGCACTTCCTAGCCAGAGTGCGTGAGCACTGATTGTTCCCAGGGAAGGTCACGTGCTGGAACTTGGCAGAGGTCATAACTCCAGTTGACACCCACAGCAAACCTTTGCAACCACTTCACTACCTCTCATGGGGTCTTATGGGCTTGGGGACAGCAGTTTTCTGCTTAGCTCTTTAGTATGGATGGTCAGCCTGGCCGGTAGGAACTGAGATGGCAAGGATTTCACTGGCTCTGCCTCTGGGAAGCTATGCTTACCTGTGCCCACGGCTCACCACTGCCCCTATGCAAGTCCCTGTTTAAAGACGGTGTTGTCCCCTGGCATCTCCATCACCTGTCCCATTTCTGGTGACCAGCATGGCCTCCCCAGGGCTCCCTATCAGCTGTCATTGGGTTTCTCACAACCTTGAAAAATGTACTTTTATTTTTATGGTATTTTTTTCCCTGTGAGTAGGGACAGCTCTGGGTATTACTGCTTTTTAATTTGTTACATGAAAACTGGTAAACTAGACCCAAGTCAGTCCTGTGTATGCATCTGTCAGGCTGTGTCCCCTACACTTGGGTCCTGCTGTGTGGCCGGTGCACACCGCTGAGGCCCCTCTGAGGAGCCAGCCTGGCTTCTGAGACTTCGGAGACTTGGTACAAACCAGGTGACCAAAGACAGCTTGCACCACGTCACTCCTTCGGTCACCTTCCTTGCCCAGGTCCTTGGCACAAAGACAGGACCTACTGGCTTCAGCCATTGGGTTCTCATTGGGGACCCTGTTTCTGTCAGAGTGTGAGATTTTAATTCTCAGGATGTGCCGAGAATCTTGCATGTTACTGCCTACATTGTACCAGTCATCTCTGGCAATTCCACGTGTCCACAGACAGAAATCAGAGGACACCTGGGCAGCTTGTGACTGAAACATCTAGTCTGTTTCTCTTTATGGGCTCCTGATCTGTTACCACTTCCCCGTAGTATTTTAGATGCCACTTTGCTGCTATCTGGGTGGCTGAGTCCTATCTCATGCCTGCATGGACATGATCTTGCCATAATCTTAAAGGGAGATCTGTGGAGTCCAAGAGATGGCCTGGAAGCGATTGTCAGCACCACTGCTGTTGCCTTCCTATGTGTCACACAATGTGGAAACTCACTGCTGATACTGTGCTTACCTGGAGAACTCACAAAGGTGAGAGGTGAGCTTTGTGTGTAACTATTGCAGCCATACCTGTAGCTACAGCCATGCAACACACTGGTCGCAGGTGGAAGTCCACACGGTTAGGGTGGAGGTGGTTGTGTTTCTCAGCACTCAGCCCCAGGCTGGCTCAGAAGTGAAGGCAGAGACTGGTAAGGAGCAGACAGCATGGATGGTCCCAGAAATGACAGACGAGAGCCTTACCTTCAAAATGGTTCTTCAAGATGCTCTTCCTGACTAGGGGTTGAACTCCCAAAATACAGATTTGGTTATAGACAAGCATTTTTGCATGGCAATTTGAAGGATTATTTAACGTAAAGCACGTTTCCTTTCAAGAGGGGCCTCAGAACAGTGCTGGGACCGAGTCATCTGTTGCGCAGAGTTTAATATTGGATGCACTCAGGTGGGAGATGACCCTGTCCATTTTGGAGGACTTAAAGCTTATAGAAGTCTCGCCTTGACATGTGGAGACACATGCAACAGGACTAATCTCTTCAAGAATTTTCAATCTGGTGTTCCTCTAGCAATGGGCTAAGAAATTTTCATCAACATTTAAAGACATTTCCTAGAAAGGAGGTGACATCAACATTATTTACTCCTGTCATTTTGGGGGCCCTGTTGCTGACACTGGCTGTGTGAGGTTGGTTTTAACTTGATCTCCAACCTGTTCTCTCTTCCCTTATTTTGTAACAGTCCAGGTGAAGAACAACCTGATGAGGGTGGCAGTGATACTTGCAGAGGCTCCATTTTAGTGATCAGTCCATGGCCACCTCCAACGTGGGGTAGGAGGGGTGTGCTGGCCTGAGGTGCTGCCTCCTGTCTCAGTATTTCCCCAGTAATCTTTGGTGGAATCTTCAGATTTTAGGAATTGTGATTCCTCCACACAATTTACAACAATGGTTGGAGTTACACACATTGCTCCTGGGTTTAGAAATGGACAGTGATAGTGAACCTGTCATTTCCGACCTCCCTTTTAATCTGTTTCAGATCACTTCCTGTATTTAGTGTATAAATTTCAAGTCCACACCAATTCAAAAGCTCTACAACTTCCTAAAGCCAGTTGACTTCACCCTAAGTGCCAGAGCTGCTATGGCTGTACCACATGGTCTAGAGGAAAAGAGCAGCCACCTACCCCGGATATCTTGTGTGTACACTGCCCATCCACCAGGGCTAAGCACGTGTCCCATGCCGAAACCTGAGTGCTACATGTGGGCCAGTGTCTTGTCCTGTTGTGTTCCATCTTTGTCTGCAGGGCCAGCAGTACCAGCTGAGCTAACAGAGGTGTTCGCAGGCATACAAGGCCTCTGGAGGAGCTGTCAGAGCAGGCACATAGGCTTCCCCTGGACTCCTTTACCCTCCCCCTCCAGAAAGCTCATGAGGAAGTGCCTTGGGTTGTAACTTTAAAGCACAAAGCAGGACACTCAAAATTACCCCCTGCAGTTGCTTTGAAGCAAACTAGCTAGCTTTTGGCTGTGCCCCAAAACTGATCAAAAGTGACAGTTGGAATTTTTAAGAGACAAAAGTATTAACAGACTGCAAAAAGGAAAAATCAAATTTCTACTGGATGGAAAACAAAACCACTTTCAGGTGATACGGATAGGCATAATACATTTCTCCCATCTCCCTCCCTGGAGTCCCTAGTCTGTTGGTTTGGTTGAAGCTTTGGGAAGGATGTGGCAGAAGTGGAAGGGGGAGTAGGGATGAGATGAAAAGCTCCAGCTTGTTAACTTGCTGGTACGTGACTCAATTCAGTAGGGTCTGCTCAGCTCCCAAATGGAGGTTACACACAGGGTCTTGGAGATGTCCCACTATCTTCAGCTGGGCAGGCATCAAGCTTCCAAATTTAAGACTGCTGAGGCAGCAGATCAACTCCCAAATCCGAGGCAGAGATGTGGGAACTTACGTCACCCACGTGCAATGGGGACAGCTGCAGCTGCAGTGACGGAAATACTTACACATTGGACTCCTAAGCCCTGGGGTCCATCACCTACAATGCAGGACCCCAGGAACCCTCAGCCAGGCTGTCTTGACACTGGAGAGCTGGAGCCACAGTTTGAACTGAGATAAATGCCACTCTAGAGGCTGCAGTGAGAAAAAGCATAGTTCGTACTGAACTTGTAGTTATTTTCTAAAAAGCTATTTTATTATTGCATGTCTGTGTCGTCTGTGAATGTTTGTCCTGACCCCACGAGCTGAGTTGTCACAGTGACTAAAGCCAGAGTATGACTGATGTATGTTACAGTATCTCACAGGTGTGACTGCACAAGTTTAACCAGAGTAAATGCCAAACATAGTATGAGGAGTGTACTTTTTAAGAAATTAATTTATTTGAGTTTAGATATTTTTGAAATATAAAAATTGGTTGTATTTTTTAAAGCTATGATTCTTGTAGACATTGTGGTTAAAAATTTGATTGTGGTTATTAAAATGGTCATGTATGGTTTGCATCTCAGCTATGTGAAAAATAAAATTCTCTGGGAAGGTGACCTTTGGGTTCCTGAGCGGAGGAAGGAGTTGGCTATCTTGAGCAGAACAGAAAAGCCTATATTATAGCTGTCACACCAGGAAGGAACCAGGCACTTCCCTGGGTGGGAAAAAAAAAAAATTATTCTTTTGAGATAGGGCCTCACTCTGTAGTCCAGGCTGGTCTTGAGCTCACTATGTAGTGCAAGCTGGCCTTGAACTCATGGCAGCCCACTTCAGATTAAATCCAGGGCCTCGCATGTGCAGACGCCCCCAGCCCTTCAGTATACTGTGAGCTGCTGACAGCAACTGGGTATATTTTTTACACCTGAAAACTTTAAAGCACAAAGCAGGAGGAGACTCAAAATTAACCCCTGCAGTTGTAAACAGTCATCATTTAGTGCTCCTTTGGCCTTCTGTGGGCAATGAAGCAGGAAGAATAGGCAGCATTTACAGTCTGAACCTGGGTGTTTCTTACCTGACAAGCGAGTCAGGGAAGCCCCAAGAGGAGTAAAAACACTGGAGTCTTTCTAATAGCTTTGCCCTGTGCCATTTTATAAATGATTAAAGCCACTTGGTTACACAGTATTTTATTTTTCCAGAGTAATTTATATTTATATATATGTATGTATTTGTTGAGAAAGTCAGATTCCAATTTAAATTCCTTAATGACCTGTCCCAGAATTATTCACAGTGGGACTTAGGTAAATTTTTATTTGTGAAACCAGAATAGCCTATACAACATGCCCCTCAAAAGGGACAGGGCAGCATAGTGGCTGTGCACAGCAGCTCTGTTGTCTCAAGGGTACCAGCACCTTAACAGGTATCCCTGGGTGGTCAGTGTGTGTGGCACCGAGGCAGATGCACAGCAGGCTGACTCCTTCAGAAGTCAGGTAGACCAGGCAGCGGGAAGAGAGAAGCGAAGCTCTCTACCTCCTCCCGGAGCGCGCGCACAGCCCTCTGGTGCTTCTCATCCCCTGCCAGCTTCTCCTTGAACTCCTTCAGTGTGGCCCTTGAGCCCACGTCGTTCTGAATCTGTAGAGTCAGCTCTATACCTGTGCACAAGACAGCGAGTCCCGTGAGCTTGTCTCACGCCAGACACACCAAGGGAGAGGACGGCTGAGAGCTGGAGCACAACTGCCACAAGCACTGCCCAGGCTGGGAGTGACTGAGCATTGTGGCTGTCGGTGTTCTCCCTCAGAAGTGATTTTCATGCGTGGTATCCCTGAACAGGTGACCCTGGGCAGCACACATTTATAAGCCTCTCAGACCGGATGAGCTGCTCAAGTGATTCATCGTCCCCATCTCCAGCAATTACTTTTGACAGAAATACCCTTTGGTGGTGGTGTCTCAAGCTATTTGGGTACAATCGGAAACTTCCTACACACAAAATATGGCACACTTCCAAAATCTTATCCTTACCTTTGTGAATAAAGTATGCTACTTTTTGGAAGTCTTTTTCCAAAAGTCCCCGGGTCGTCAGTGCTGGGGTCCCCAGTCGCAGTCCACTGGGCCTCAGTGCGCTTCTGTCACCTTTAAGACAAACAAGTCTCCATCCCTAAGCTGCACCCAATGCACCACACCATGGTTACTATGCATTTAAAAAGGGATACTTTGGCAGAAAGAATTGGCCTGAGGACGTTAGCCAAAAGAGTACAGCTGACTTAAAAACTACCAGTGCAACCAAAAGGCATGAGGAGGCAGGGTCACATTTGGGTTACTCCTGGTATTTTTTTGTTTTTGTTTTTTAATACTATTAAGTTTTATTAAAGATAGGAAACAAAACAGGCTCTGCAGTGGGAACTTGGGCCAAGTGAAAGAAGCGACAGAGTGCACCCTGTAGCACAAGGGTGGGCCCCGTGTGAGAGAGAACACTGGCCCGGGTCACTGCTTCAACAGAACACAGCAGTCTTCTGTGGTGTGGCCCTTTGCAAGTTAACATCTGCTGGGGTCTGATATGTGTCACTGGCACTTACTAACTCACCAAGAAACACTGCTTGTTTTTCTTTTTTATTTTAAAAAGAAAAAAAACCTTTGAAAACAAGATAATGGGATGGTGATGTGTTGTTACCTTTAAATTAGTCACTCAGAATACAAGATACCAGCATTTAATTGTCCAAACAATATTGGCGCCAAACTCTCTTTTCAATGAACTGAGAGAAATTAGTAGCATAACTGTCTTAGGCTGAGCGTGAAGAAGTCCAGGTTTAGCTCCCCACTGCATGTATCTATCCCCCCACGCCGTTTACCTGTATTAGCTACAACTTTGGTCAGAAGAGATGCAGACAGGGAGGGTGTAGAAAGGAAGACCATGGAAGAGTCTCACCTGGGCAGGTGTTCTTATTGCAAGCAATAGAACAGGCTTCTAGCACCTTCTCGGCTCTTCCACCGTCTGTGCCCTTGGAACGTAGATCCACGAGGATCAAATGGTTGTCAGAGCCACCTGGAAACAGTTGGACAGAACGATGAGCACAGGCCAGGCGAAACCGCCTTTCTTCCTGAGAAATGTGGGCGGGGGCTGCTGGTGGTGGTGGTGGAAAAGTCCAGTACCACAGAGGTCAGGAAATTGAGCACCCATTAGTGACCCAGAATATCAGTCACCCACAAGAGAAAAGATGCACTAGGCCCAGGGACTGGGAAAGTAAGGACAGGAAACATGTACAAGGGGGTAGCTAATACAGAGGTGGTTGTGAGGCTGCCAGGTAAAATGTTCAGCAGCTTTTGTATCCCAGATGACCCATACCCATGAAAGCATACCAAGGGCCAGAACAGGCTGCAGTGTGTCTTGGTGTCTTTATAGTTTCCAGTTTCTCTAATGACTTGGAAGTTTCCAAAGGGTCCCCTTGACATTAGTCTTTTTTCCAGCACTGGGGATTGTAGTCAGGGCCTCAGATACACTCAGCAAGTATGCTACCACTGAGTTACACCTCTGTCTCCTTGAATAGCAGTCTTAAATGTGTGAGACCAGAATGCTTTATGTTTTGGACTCAGACTTTCAGTGTTTCAGGTTTCTGGATATTTGCTAGACTTTTCTGGTTGAACATTCAGAACCTCTGAGTCTTTCCAACGAAATGTTCATTAAGCCAAGGTGTGGACCTGAGACAACTGTGTTTCACTTGGGCCATGGCCTAAACTGCAGGGGTGATTTCAAAGTTACAGGTGAGCTAGGTCAACAGCTTAACTTTGGAGCCCACAACTGAGTCCCTGACTTGCCATGTGGCTTCTGTCAGGCAGCTCAACATTTTGGAACATGTCCATTATGAAAAAGTCAATATTCACAGAGCGGTGATGATACCTGTCTAAGATACTGCTGGGCCTGGTGGTGCAGAACACTAATCTCAGCACTTAGGAGGATGAGATGGGAGGATCACCACAAGTTCAAGGTCAGCCTGGGCTACAAAGTGAGTTCAAAGGGAGACCCTCAAAAAATCAAAATACACAAAAACTGCACACAGTACTTGGTACAAGTGTGCATTCATAGCCATTATCTGCTTCAGCGTCTGCAACACGTCCTCAGAGAACAGTGTGAGCACAGAAGGCGCCGTGGGGAGAGGACAGGCCTGGGGTGCAGAAAGAAAACTGTGGGGAGTTTGCACACCCAGGGTGCCTTGTAGTGTTCAAGGTGAAAGGGAATAGGACCATCCTCAGTGGCAGTTCCCAGACCAGCACCACCCAGGAGCTGGCTACCGTGCAGCACACACCCGGGATGTGCATCTGAAGCTGTTTCCAGAGGATCCCTGGGAATTCCTATGCATATCCAAATCTGAGAGACAGTGACATAAGTAACCTTAAAGGTCATGGTCCATACTGGGATTTCCAGAACTTTATTAAAGATGTGAAGATGAGGGAGAAGAGGAAAGGAAGTGAAGTGGGCAGAAGAGAGGAGTGCTACCCAGGACCTCTGAGAAGATGGCGTCTGCCCAGCACCTGCTAGCTCTGCTGCTCCTGGACATAAAGTGGGGTGGGAGTGCTGTTCCTCAGTCTGGGGTGGGTGCTGCCACCTTTCTAAAGGGTGAGGGGAAGGGTGCTGGGGGAAGCTCTCACGTGATCCCAGGAGCCCTTCCCAGACCACCTCTGCTACACACATGGCAGCTGTGGGAAAGCCAACCTTCATCATAGCAATGGCATCTGCAAGAAAATACTGTCCTCCCTGGAGGTACCTGCAATACCTAGGAGGCAAATGGCAGCCCTGGAGTGGGGGGGTCTCTCCTGGAACGTGCAGCTCACTCAAGTTTGTATTAGAGCAGACAGGGCTCTAGCAAGTCAAATGCCAGGGAAATGCAGCCAACTTACCCCCATACCCTAGAACCCTGAGCTCAGACCATACTTCAGAGAAAGGTCCTGGCTCTGCCACCTACTACCTATGTTATAATTACAGCCTCACCTCTCTCAAGTGAGCCCTCAGTATGTCCTCTTTACACTGGGTAACAAATGACAGCTACTATGAACATCACATTTGGCTTCCCTGAGGGGCCAGCTGGTATGGCATGAAGGGAGAAGCCACAAGTGGTTGAGTTATTGTTGCAGCAGTGGCAGTGCCTATAACCACTACCCTCCGGGCCACATCCTGACCAGAGAAATGAAGGGCAAGAGTTTAATGTATCTACCCACAAGGAGAGCAGGTATGCCTATCACCATGTGCACTTATACCTGTGACAATTTTATAACCCAGCTCTGTAAGGGCTTCAGACAGAGCTCTGCAGTTGGCCACCACCTGGAGCTGATAGATTTTAAATTCTGTAGTCATGGCTTGCTTCAGGGCCACAGCAATTCCTGGACAGGGAGACAGTGGGTCAGGGAGGAGGCAGGATCAAATTCAAAGATAGACAGTGAATCAAAAGCATCTGGTTTCCACTCACACTTCCTTGCTTTTGCAGTGTCACCCAAGGGGTATGGATTACATTTTTTCCAAAAATAATTTTTTTAGTAGTGCTAGGAATGGAGTCCAGAGCTTTGCGTGTGCTAAGCACATACTCTACCACGGAGGTACAGCCCCAGTCCCATTTCTTCAGAGTCACCTTGAGCATCGCTTGGGCGGCACATCTGTTTACATGTCATTCAACTAGTCAATTCTTGTATTGAATAAATTTGATAAAATTATTTTTGTTTCCTGTTATAAAAATTAATGAAAAATGTATGTAATTTTTGCTTATCCTTTATTTAAATAATTGTACTGGTAAGTGGTTAACCCTACAATCACCTGGCTAAACTTGCAGGCTTACAGAGGCCTCTCTGAAGTTTTTTTGAGGTACCTTCCTTCAGGAAGTTAAGTGCTATAAGACTACCACAAGAAACTGGCTAAGCACAATGGACTTTATTCTGTAGTGCTTTTTAAGCTTGATATGTGAAAATGGTTACTTAGATGCTCAAAAAGCTCATGTTTAGATGTCAAGTCATGCAGATTTCTCAGGTCCAAAGCCCTGTTCTACTCATGCATTCAGTCTTGAGGGCTACTTTCCTAACGGGACATAAAAAAATGAGTTTATAGCCAGGTGTAGTTGTGCATGCCTGTAATCCCAGCATACTCTGAGAGAGAGGAGGATCGCAAGTTCAAGCCAAGCCTGGACAACTTAGTGAGACCAGCTTAGAATTTTAAAACAAAACAAAATGAAAATACTGGGGGTACAGATCAGTGTGAAGATCTTGCGCCTGATCCCCAGCAGGGGTGGGAGGGGGGAGAAAGGAGGAGAAAAAGGAGCTTATCCAAAACCCACGCACTTGAACGTAGGCACTGAGGCCCCAGGGGATGTGTGCGGGAACAACTGCAGAGGCCCCTGGAGGGCTTCGCACTGACTCAGCGTTCCATGTGGAAGGAGCTGTGGATGGTGAGCATGAGGCCTAGTGGGAGAACCCAAAAACCTTACTAAAACCTTCTGGGAGTCTTTGGGCCCAAGACCCTGCCAACGGCCACTTTCTCCATCTCCTTAGGAACACTGGTGCTGCTCACAGAGAAGCCACATCTCCTCCTGATCACTTCAAAATGAGAGCTTCCACTCCACTGCAAAAGGGCAGTGGGTAACTCCGAGACCATCACAAGCATCCTGAACCACCTGTTCAAATAAGTCGAGGAGAGGCACCTGGGCAACCGTGGAACTGGGCCCAGTAGGTAGGGTCAGGTGTAGTGCCTCCATTTCCAGAGGCAGGGCCATCAAGGAGCAGCAGCTCGTCCTTTAGGGTTTGAACCCTCGTCTTTCTCACCCTTTGTTATGCCCTTGTCTGTGTGATTTCATCTCTGTTTTCCAAAGAGGTTTTTGTGTCCTTTACAATGCCTGGACTGATCCAGTTTCCCTGACAGTGGTCATACCAGCAGAGCAGACACCATTTCCTTCCTGCCCCCACCAATTTCAACCACTTTCCATCCCCTGGACAGAGATCACCCCTTAAGTTTCTTCCCTAGTATGAAAGTCCTGGCATAGGCTTTGAAGGACAGTGGGATGAAGAATAGGAACCAAGGGCTGACCACCAGACTGCAAACGGCCAATGTGGCTGATTGTACACCCTGACTGCTACCCGAGAGCTCAACTCGTTACCGGCAATGGCATGGTTGTGGGGACCTCCCTGGAGGCCTGGGAACACAGCAGAATTGATGAGCGACTCCAGATTGTACAGAATCTCCTTGCCAGTCTTGGGATCCATGCTGCATACTCCTATGTGGAAAAAAACATCAGAATGTGGTTCTAAGGCTGCTGTCTGTTTTCTCCCTGTTTGGGCTCCAATCCTGATTGGCTGTGGGGTGTTAAGCCTTTACTTCCTGACAGACACCTTGTTTGCACAGATGCGGTGACTCTGGCTGGAACACTGATTTCAGTACCTCTACTGTCTACCTGCCCCTGCTGATGGCATTTTTTTTAACAACGTACGATCATAATGTGGCCTTCACGAGGCCCTGAAACTTGAAGGTCAGAAATTCCCTTTCATGAGACTATAACAAATCATATGCCTTGGGGCTAGTTATGGGGAAAGAGGTTTCTTTCTGAGAAATTGTTTAAATGGTCAGTAATGATAACTGTAGTTCAATAATAAGCAATGCTGATATATCTATGTAGAACTTCTTGTGAGGCAAGAACTCTTTTATATATTTTAGGAAAATTCATTTCAGCCCAAATAATAGTCCAGAGTGCTATTATTACCATAGACCCTGCTCTGGAGGTAAGGAAAGGAGGTCCAGAAAAGTCACTCAGAAAGCTCAAGATCATGCAATGAGCAATAGAACTAGACTCTGCTCAGGTCAGATGCTTTCAATCAGCTGGCCTTGGGCCCAGTGAATCCCATTCACACCCACTGGGAAACCCCAAGTGTCTCCTAGGCTGATGGAAATGGCTGCCTGACTCAGAAACATTCAGCCAGCTGAAGGAAGTTGTCCAAAGAGCTCAAAGGCCACGGGTCACTGGGATGCTGAGTAGGTATCTGGCTGGGTTTAGCCCTGGCCAGGGAAGGCAACGAGACCAGTGTCAAGGCTGAGAGTAATGCTGAGTCAAAGCTGGGGCATCAGATATCAGCACGAGCTTGGCTAAATGATGATCTGATGCTAATGTAGCTTTCCATGGCATCAGGATCCTAAAAGAGGGTGCAAAGCACCCACATGTGGGCTTGTAAGGTACCGGAAGGCGAAATTCCTTACTGATGATTACACTTTATTAAGAGTTATACATTAGTGTCTTAGTTCAATCACTGAGAAACACGAGCTCTTTGAGAAACATGCTATACACACACAGTAAAGTCACCAAAACAATGCTGTTCCCTGGAGTCTCCTGAGAGCCCCCCACCTACCATGCACATCTTCCTTTTGTTCAAACACCTACTTCTTGTGGAGACCATTAGTTGAGCAAAAGGACACTGGCAATCAGCACTATTCCAACACAGAGTGGTTGCTAATTCTGCTTTTCTAGCATGTGGATACACAGAAATGAGGCCAGAGCTGTGGCCTTCTAGATCCTTTCTATACAGTCCACCACCGCTCCTACCTAAGTAGCTCTTTTAGGCAACGGAATCTTAGTATTTTTCAAGAAATCCCAGGTTACATTTTGTTTCCTAGCTTCCTCAACCAAACATGAAACCAAAGCAGAAATGTCAGCCCCGCACACATCTGTTCCCAGCACTTGGGAACTCACCTTTCCTATAGAAGATCATGCCAGCACGGCAGCCTCTCAGGGTCTTGTGGGTTGTGGTGGTCACCACATGGCAGTGCTCAAAAGGGGAGGGCACCACACCAGCTGCCACCAGCCCACTGATGTGTGCCATGTCTGCCATGAGATATGCTCCATTCTGATCCGCAATCTCCCGCAGACGTGCATAGTCCAGGTTTCGAGAGTAGCAACTGGTTCCTGGGACAGAGGGGATGACACAGTAGTCAGAGATGTGCAGGGCAGCTGAGCTGGCCTCAGTGCGCCTCCATTCTGTGCAGAGTGGGCTACAGAAGTGCAGATCTGAAGTCCCAGAGATCACCTCCTGAAAGTATCTAAAGACAGAAATAGAAACTGCCCTCAAAAACCATGTCTGTGCTGCAGACAATGCCTCTGATCTGCCTTTCAGGGTCATGGTGGTTCAGATGGCTTCTAACTATTATTACCAACCCCATGGGATGGGAGCGATTTATATTTCTAAGTGTTGCTCAGAGGACAGCCTCAGCCTTATTCTGCCATGCACTAATGGTAGCAAACAGAGCTATGTGTTTTAAGAGAAAAGAATGTATTTTGACCTGAGTGTAGCTCTGTGTGGCAGAAACTAGCCGTGTCATAGGACAGGGAGGGGCCGTCTGCACACTCTCTTCTATGGGAGGCACAAGTGCTACTGCAAGTAAGGCCGCCTGCTGCCTTGCTCCTTACCAGCAATGATCAGCTTTGGGTGAAAGAGGCGGGCATTCTCCTCCAGCTGGTCATAGTTGATGTAGCCACTGTCTGGATACACCTGCAGCGTCAAGGAGACACAGATTTAGCTACTTGCTCTCACCAACAATGCCTCCTGCCCGCCCACATGAACCCGCTCCACCTACTCCAACAATAGATGCGATGTCCCAACCAGGCCCAGAAACTGAGGCAGGGAGTAGTGTATTTAGCCTTCCCAGGGGGTGTAGGCAACCCAGGGGTGCTCACATCCCAAGATGCTCTCAGGGTCCTCAGAGGGAGAAGGGAGCCCTACCCTTGGGTGACACCCTTTGATGAAGAAAAACCAAAGCCCCGACAAAGAAGAAGATGCAACCAACTGGCTCCACAGTCCAAAACACTGTTACCTTCAGAAAGGAGACAAAACTGTCTGCTAACACCACTTCTTTTCCAAGTACAGTGAGGCAAGAAAAAGGAATAAATGGTGAAGATTAGGACAGAAGGAAAAAAAAACCTGACACTACATTCAGACAACATGATTTGTATACTTAGAAAATCCAGAAGAATCTAGAGGCAAACTATTAGAATGAAAATCACTGAACTTAAGAAACAGAGAATGGTGACATCTCAAAAGGGCTGGGAGTTCAAGTCCTGATACCAAAAAAAAAAAGGCTGGGAGGAGAGAATGGGGAGATTATCAATCGGGTACAAATCTGCTGTCACCAACTTTGGACACCCAAAGTTGGTGATATTTTAGGAGATGGACGTGGTAATTAGAATGACTCAATAATCCCTTATACATACCTGTATCATAATAGTACCATGTACTGCATGGTTATATGATACTTTGTCGAAAATTTAAATAAAAATTTAAAAATTCAACTCCAGATGGATTGTAGATCTAAATGTGAATACAAAATCTTTCTTTCTTTGACACAGTTAGGGGTGGAATCCAGGGTCTCACACAATCTAGGCAAACACTCTGCCACTAAGCTGCACTCCCAGCCCCAAATAACATTTCTTTTTTTGCAATACATTTTTCATTAAGTTTGGCTTATTAGAATTACGTTAAAGCATATAGGCGAAGGAGAAGTGAACACTCAGAGGTGATCATTCACAGAAACCTCTGGAGTCTGGGATGCTGGAGCCTCAGGAGAGGAGGCACTGAGCTTCATGTTCTGTAGCCCCACTCCCAGAGTTCCTTCTCATCTGCTTGGCCCTAGCGAAACTACAGCACACACACAGTGAAAGGGTTCAGGTTTGACACTCATCATCAAAAAAAGCAAGTAGTTATAATCCAACACAATCAGAGGGAGGCTGTGTGCAATGTTAGAGGCACTGAGACACTGAGTCAATCTGACAGATCCTTTGTGGTTTTATTTTGTTCCAAGGGTATGGCTCTTTCTTGGACACCCAAAGTTGGCAAGGAAGAAGTTATCCAGATGAAATATTGGCACCTGACCTTCAGTTAAAAAAAATAAAAGGCTATCACGGGGCACAGTGGCACATGTCATCTACTGAGGAGGCTGAGGCAGGACTACCCAGAAGTCCAGAAGTTCAAGGCCAGCCTGGGCAACATAGTAAGGCCCTGCCTCAGCAATAAAAAGGTAGGGTCTGGGATATAGGTCAGTGGTAGAGTGTCTGCCCAGCATGTGTGAGGCCCTAGGTTCTAGCTCCAGTACCACAAAAAGAAAAAAAAGGATATAATTCTTTTAAAAAGTCTTTAAAGCAATAAATTGCAAAAAAAAAAAAAATCCTCTCTCCATCTTTGCTTTTTAAACTTGTAAGGTCTTCAAAGTTTTTATTAATGTTTTAAATCTTAAAAATTAGACAAAACAGGTCCTGAGCATTTATTAACAAACTGTGTATGGTAGGCTGGGTGAGATGGCACATGCCTGTATTCTCAGGCACTTGGAAGGCAGAGGCAGGAGGATTACAAGTTCAAGGCCAGTAACTTACGGAGACCCTGTCTCAAAAAAAAAGTTGGGGCTACGGCTCAGTGGACAGATTTTGCCTACCATGCATGAAGTCCTGAGTTCAATCCCCGGCACTATAAACAGAAGCTGGTGGGGCTAGGGCAGAGGATGCGGGACAGACAAGGAGTCTCCTCAAGTCCCTAGGGCCAGGGCGAGGGGCGGGTTCTCTAGTCATAGGAGTGTGGGAGCAGGGTGGCTAAAAATACAGCAATAAGAGGCCGTGATTACTGTTGCTACATAGAGAAATGAACACCTGGTCGTGCATTGGACAGTTGCCAGGAATCTTGGAATGCAGGGCTGGGCCTGAAGGTCTGCAGTGGGAGGTGGTATGGGGAAAGGGTGGGTAGGGAAGCTACCCAGAGATGCTGGATGTGAACGAAGTGGGCCTGGGTGACTGCTCGTGAAGGCCAATCGGCCTGTCTCCTTCTGCCCCGAGCGTAGGACTGAGAGCTGCGCATAGCTCTGTAGCACAAGCTGGCCAGGGTCCTGGATCCTGCCTCTCCATACTTCCACAGCCTGCCACAGTGTGGCCCCCATTTATGTCCAGTGGCTGCAGTCTGCACAGCCAAAGATGGGGGTGGCTGGAGGCCACTAGAGCATAGAACCTGGCTTCCTCATGCCCAGAAAAACTTCTTCAGGAGTATAGCAAAGCATGAAACTGCCTAAGGCCTCATTACAGGCTTCAGAAAACAAGTCAATAATTACCCTCTGCCAGAATTCTTCTAATGGTGAAAGAAATGGTAGGGACAGGCTTTTATGTTCTAAGTCCACAGGCAAGTGTTTTCTTACTGTTGTCTTACGTTTAAAAATCCAGCTTCAAGCCCCACCATGGCCAATCGGGAGAGCTGCGGTTAGAAACACCAAGGCTTTCAAGGAAAATAAGTGAAAGTCACACACACACAAAACAGCATAAAAACAAAAAGCCTGACTGTAACTGAGATGATCAATAGGGTGTGACAAAAACCACAGCAGGCCAACACGGACACTGGCTTGATCTTCTAAACACAAGAAATTACACCTCCAGGCTTTAGCTGACTGTAAGATTCACTTCTCCCTTTTCTCATGGTAGCACACAAAAACAAGGGACAGGGCATTGGAGAACTAGGGACACGAAAAGATCATTCCTGGGTGCTGGAAAGAACACAACACTAGCAGCCATGGTGGCGCAGGCCTGGGGCACACAGGAGGCTGAGGTAGGAGGATCACTGTGAGTTCAGGCCGGCCTGCCCTACATAACGAGTTCAAGGCCAGCCTGAACTATATAGTGAGACCCTGTCTCAGAAAAAAAAAACAAAAACAAAACTACAAAACACAAACAACACTGGATAATAAAAATATGCATGTTATCTCTTTTCTTGCCATCTCTTAGTCTCTGTTTATTTACTGGATTTGTTTTTAAGTACTAGGTATTGAACCCTGTGCACTGAGCTGTATGCCTAGTTGTTCTTAAATTATTTTGAGACAGGTCTTGCTAAGTTGCTAAATTGCCCAGGTTTGGCTCAAACTTGTCATCCTCGTGCCTCAGCCTCCAAGGAATGCTTGGATTACAGGCATATACCTGGCTTATCCTGTTTTGCTGTTTTGTTTTTGGTACCAGGAATCAAACTTGCAACCTCCCACTTGCCAGGCAGGCGCTGTGCTGCTGAGCTGTATCTCCAGCCCCTTCATCCTGTTTTTACAGACAAACCACTAAGCCTCACATGAGCTCTTGCAGCTTATGTTCACAGTGACTTCACTTTACCTGGCCAGGGCCCTGCACACGCCAGAGGCACTCACAGGCCCTGGCCATGATGGCACTCTTCCCTCAGCTGGGCACAGGGCTGGTGCTGGTTGTGGTTGGCTAAGGACCGGTCTGCGCAGCAGCATGGTAATGGGTAGCAGGGGCCGGCTCTAAGCGGGCTGTGGAGGTCTGTGACTGCTGATGGCGAAGTGGCTGATATAGCCAGGGAGGCTGCTACCCTTGTAACTGGGGCCTGCAGCTGCCAGAATTATTGGTGAGATAGAGCTGGGTGGCAGCTGCTACTGGGGGTCTGGCTGCGGCTGACCTGATTGCTAAGAGTTGTACTCTGGTTGTTGCCCCACAGTACTGGGGTGACTACCACTCTGCTGGTCTGGACCTTCTCAGTTGTGGCCTCTTCTGCTGCCTCCCCGTAGCCTCTGGTCAGTCCCTCATCTCTCCATCCAGCTGTCCCGAGTGGGCCCTGAGAGTCTGAGGGGTCACCAGGGCAGGGAAATGAGAAATGACACCAGGCAGGGGTGCCTACAGCGCAACACAAACAAAGTGACTTATTCTGGCAGGCACAGCCAGACGGCAGAGGTTTCTGACGAAAGCAAAGCTATGGAGAGAAAAGGCCTCTTACCTTATAGGGCATAGATTCAAAGAAGATGGATGTAGCAGAGATTTTCTTCTTGTCTGTCATGAACCCATGGGTCAGATGGCCCCCATCAGGCAGGTCCAGGCCCATGATGCGCCCATGAGGCTCCACCAGGGCAGTGTACACTGCGAAGTTTGCAGGGGAGCCTGAAATGGGAAAGCCGAAGGAGCCATGGTTACTTCCACCAATAAGACACACTGTGAGATGCAGGACGTGGTCATTAGGTGATTGCCCGGCAGTGGTGAGGACCTGTCTGGCCATCACCATGACTTTCTCAAGCCCCGGGAAGTGACCCCTGCACCAGTCCTCATGAGAGGAAGTGCAGGAGAAGTTCAGGGGCAGCGTCTGCCCGGGAGGGCCGCACAGAAGGTGGAGTTCGAGGGCAACGGAGAAGGACGCACATGCCCAGGTGTGCTGGGCATAGTCCTTAGTTTTCTTTATGCGAAACCCAGCCCTTGGGAGTCCTCTTGCCGAACAACAGCCTGAGGAGCCTGGCACTGAGAGTCTGCGTGAGGCTGGATGTGGCAATCACCTGAGTATGGCTGGACGTTGACCCCCCAGCACTGTGGGTCCAGATGATAGGCCTGCAGTGCTCGCTTCTGACACAGTATCTCCAGTTCATCGATGAATTCAGTCCCGCCATAGTACCTGTGGGAAGAGGAGCCCTGTGTCCACTGCAGCCCCCAGCCTCTGTGCCTGGCAGAGGTGTAAGAAGCTCAGGGTGGGCAGAATACAGTGGAGGGAGTCTCAGCTCCGCCATCTTATCCCATAAGGTTGCTGTGAAGAGCCAATGAAATATTAGTTATGAAAACATCCATGAAGTTGGGCATGGTGGCACACACCTTAGCACTTGGGAGGCTGAGGCAGGAGGATCACTGAGAGTTTGAGACCAGCCTGGGCTGCATAGTGAGTTTGAGACCAGCCTGAACTACATAGTGAGACCTTGTCTCAAAAAACAGAAAAAAAAAAAGAAAAAGAATCCCATGAATGTGGTCTAAAGCATAATGTAAAGGAAGTTATTCACAGTAGGGAAAGACAAGGCTTCAGAGAGCTTTAGGGTTATGCCAAAAACACAAACACAAATTTTCAAAACCCATGCAAAATTAGATGTACGTCCACTAAACCTGAACAAGAAAAAAAAAATAGCCAGGTGTGGTGACTCATTCCTAGGAGACTGAGGCAGGAGGACCAAGACCACTTGACCCCAAGAGTTCAATACCTGTCTGGACAACTAAAAAAAAAAAAAAAAAAAAAAAAAGAAAGGAAAAGAAAAAGATGGCAGAATAAGACTGGCAGCAAAACACAGCCTCTCTGGAACTGGAACTGAGAAACTTGGAAAGCAACAACTTAGTGAAGAAGAAAAAGTAGCAGCTTTCTAGAGATCAGGCGGAAGCTGACAGGAAAACTGGAAACTACAGATAAGGTGGAGAAACAGAACACAGCAGAATAAAGCACAGGTAACCCTAGCTGCCCGGGAAAGGAACCAGCACAAGGAAAGCTTGAGAGGGTCAGCAGCTCCAGAGAAAAACAATGGGCTGGGCTGGCAAGTGAGCCCCCAGAAAAACCCTGCTTACTGTAAATTACAAAAACAGCCATCAAATTTTACTCTAAAAGTGACTCTTTCCACATGGCAGGCTGGAGTTGGAGAACAAATCCACTGCAGTGCCTACTAAAGATTGTTTAATCAGGAGCTATTTTGGTAAGGGGTTAATCGTTTAAACACATTCCCACAGACTTGAACCACTGGTGCTACATGAATGACTGAATGTACCATTGGGCAGCTTGTACCACCAGCGGTTCAGAGCCACCTGGCAGTGAGACGTACAATTTACTGTCCCATCATGAACATGTTAAGACTATGCCACAAAACAACTCGACTTCAGGATTTCTAGGATCACCTTACAGCAGTGATTGGGTAGGAGAGAGACACAGAGACAGTCAAGGAGAGCACGCAGGCTACACATAGACCACTGAGAAGTTTAAGCTCAGGCCAGGAAGGACATGGGGGCCCCTCCGAGGTGAGAGGTCAGGCCCGTTGTGTATAGTTTTCGGAGGGGGCTGGGCCTGAAACTGCTAGCATTAAGCCCAGCAGACTGCCTGATTCGTCCATCCCCTGCCCCCAACCTAATATCCAGCATAGAGCTCAGGGGTCTATTTGCCCTTCTCATCTACCAATGAGATCAGGTACGGGCCTTGGCTGGAATGGCTGCCACAGCCTGAGGTGTATGGACAGGGTGATCGCTGGATGAAGGTGGGCACATCACAAACCCACTGGCTATAAAGACAGGCAGAGAAAGCTATAACTTGGGGCACAGAAACTGGGAGCAGCTGGAGTGAACATAGCTCTAGGGTGGAAACTGACCAAGCTGAGGCAGGATTCAGAATTCACACACAAAAATCTGAGTGTGGAAGCAAAATCGTCCTTAGTAACTCACTATCCCTCTCCCATATCTGGTGAATTCCAATACCGTAGACCCTAGAAAGCAACTGAAAAACAAACAAACAAACAAACAAAAAACTCATTTACAGCTGGGGAAGGCCAGCATGTCCGTAGTCCCAGAACCTGTGAGCTGAGAGAGAGGGATCATGTAAGTTTGAGGTCAGCCTGGGTTACACAGTGAGTTCAAGGCCAACCTCAACAACATAGTGAGACCTTGTTTTCAAAAATCAAACCAAACCACTCATTGAAAAATGTAAACAAATTTTTTTTCTGGATTCATTTCTCTTTTTATTTTTTGCTGTTTCTTCTTTTCCTTGTTTGTTCATTTCTGTTACTTTTATCTAATTATATTAATTTTCTTTTATTCCTTAATAGGACCCTTTAGCTCATTTTTCTCTCCTCTTCATCTGCCTTTTATTTTTCAAATTTACTTCATTTTCCCCTTCATCTCCAAGTATTATTATTAGTATTAATATTATTTATTAATATTTAGATATTTATTATATTAATATAATATTAATATTTAGATATTTAGATATTTAGTCAACTATGCTACTGTTACTGAATTCTACTATTAATGATGGTGTATCTGTGTATGTCAATATTTGGTTTGTCGTTGTGTCTACATTATAATTAGAGATCTCTTTTCTATGGTTAAAGCTGGCACAGTGGTAGCTTTTATTGGTTCTTATGGTATGTCAATGTCCAGTTTGTTTTTTAATCTATTGTTGCTGGTGATTTTGTTGCTATCGCCAATAGTCACATAGTTGTCACCACTAACTGGTTTTTACTATTTGCCACTGTCTGGTTTATCTTTGTGTCACCAATAGTACTGTAGTCACTTCCAGACAACTGGGTGGTGGGCCAATTATCCTGCACCTTCCCCTCCCCAAATTAAGGAAGGTGGTCAGATCGTGGGACAGAGACAAAGGCCTAGAGTTAGCCACATGCAAAGTGCATCACTGGACAGAGATCTCCATACTAGCAACAAAATTCACTATCTTCACCCTGCAACCCTTGGCACAAAGCAATAACAACCACCATCTCTCACAAATAATAGAAACTGAGAAAACAAGCCAACAAAATGCCTCCAAAAACTCCCAACTCCCCAAAAACTGATCCATGGGGCACTGACGGGGAGGAAGTCAAAAGCAAGGCAAATTACATAAAACAATAAAAGAGTTAAAAAACACAGATCAATAAGCTGCTTGATGAGCTCAAAGATGATATAACTAAAAAGATAATGAAATAAATACACAAAATGATTAGCGAGCTTACAGAAGACACTGATAGCTAGCCGAGCTAAATGAAATAGACAAAACATGAATGACTGGTTAAACAAAGAAGTAGAGTCCATGAAAACACACAGAACAGAAATCCAGGAGATTAAAAAAAAAATTTTATTCAAAAGTATGGAAGGCAGAAGTGACCAAAGTGGGGAAGGCATCTCAACTAGAAAACAGGTTGATGCAAATGACCTTAAAAGCAAGAGAACACGGAAAATGAATCAAACTGCTAGATGATGCAAACAAGACTCATCTAAGATTAATTAGAATCAGTGAAAAAATACATTGGGGGGGATCAAAGGGAGGGGAAGAGAATGAAAAAATAATTAAGTGTTATGTACTCGTACTAACCCTCCCATGATGAATGTATTCTGTACTACAATTACTATTAAAAAAAAAAAAAAGAAAAACCAGAAGACAGCACAAATAGCATCATAGAAAAACCTGTTTATAGAAATAACAGCAGAAAACTTCCCAAATATGGGGAAACAATTTAACATACACATATTGAGGCATTCAGAACACCATATAACCATGATCAGAAAACGTATCATACTCAAAATTCCAAGTCTAACACAAAAACCAAATCCTAAAAGCTGGTAGAGAAAAGCAACACATCACTTACAAAGGTAAACCCATTAAATTACAGCAGACCTCTCAACACATATATTAAGGCCAGCAGAGCTTGAAGTGAAGTGTTCTAAGCCTTAAAAGAGAACAATTTTCAACCCGGACTAACAGATCCTCCAAAATTATCTTTCAAAATTGAGGGAGAAATAACATCTTTCCATGACAAAGAATACCTTAAGAGATTCACGACCACAAAACCAGCATTCCAAAAAATTCTCAAGGATAACCCACAAATAGAAAATGAAACCAATGATGCCAAGAAGTCTAATGCAATGAATATTCTCTGTAGGGTGAACAGAGCAAAAGGGAGTGAAAACAAAACAAAACAAAAAGAACCAGCAACAGGAAAATAATGTAATGACAGGAACAAATCAACACCTCTTAGTAATAATACTCAATATAAACGGTCTCAACTTCCCAATCAAAAGACAGATTGGCAGAATGGATCAAAAACCAAAACCCAACAGTATGCTATATACAAGAAACACACTTAATCCAAAAGGAAAATCAGAGCATAAGTGTCAAAGAATGGAAAATAATATTCCATGCACCAGGAGCCTAAACACAAGAAAATGTAGTGACGCTCTTCTCAGACAAAGTGGACTGCAATCCAATACTGATCAGAAAAGCAAGGACAGCTGGTTAAGGGAATAATTCAACAGGGAGAGATAACAATGACAAACACATACGCACCTAACACCAGCACACTCAACTTCATGACACAAATCCTACTGGACAAAAAGATCAAGCAAATAACACAATAATAGTGGGGGACCTTAATACTGCACTATCAGAAATAGATCAAATAGACAAAAAAAATCAACAAAGAAATACAACTGAATCAAACCTTTGAACAAAGGGACTTAATACTGGAGATGTCTACAGAGTGTTCCAACAACAGAACACACATTTTTCTCAGCAGCACATGGAACTTTCTATAAAACAGACCACATATGAGCCCATAAAGGATGCAAAAGAATCTTAATTTTTCAATACATTTTAGAAATCACAGTCCAGTGAATCTAGGTATCAATGACAAAAGAAACTACAGATATTATGCAAACAAATGTAAACTAAATAACACACTCTTGAATAGTCAATGGGTCACAGGAAAAATCAAGGAAGAAATCAAACCATTCCTAGAATCAAATCATGCTAGTATAACATACCAGAACCTATGGAACACAATGAAACCATTCCTAAAAGGGAAGTTTATAGCTATAAATAAACAGAAAAACAGAACAAGCCCAAATAAATAACCTAATAATCTACCTCAGGGTCCTAGAAATACAAGAACAACCCAAATCCAAAACAAGAACAAGAAAGTATATTGTAAGAATCAGCAGAAATTAATGAAATTGAGATTACTAATAAATAAATAAATAAATAACCAATGAATTGAAGAGCTGGTTCTTCCAAAAAATAAACAGACAAAACTTTAGCTTCACTTACCAAAGCAGGGAAAGAAAAGATCCATATTAATACAATTAGAAATGAAAAAGGCATATCATAACAGACACCACTGAAATCCTTAAGATTATTAACGACTACTTCACAAACTTTAATGTCAATAAATTGGAGAATTCAGAAGAAATGGATAGATTCCTAGTTATACATGAGTTACTAAAACTGAAACAAGAATTTTAAAACTCTGAATAATCCAATAATTGAATGTCAGATAATAAAACTGAGGCAGTAATAAAAAACCTACCAACTAAGAAAAGCAGGACCTGCTGGACTCACCACTGAATTCTAGAAAACTTTAGGGGGAATATCGTGTCAATATCCCTCACAATCTTGAATGGAATTGAAAGGGAAGGTATACTGCCAAATCATTCCTAGAAGCTAACATTACTTTGATTTTAAATCCAGACAAGGACTTAACAAAAAAGAAACTACAGCCAATCTCACTAATGAACATACATGAAAAGATACTGGCAAACAGGATGCAACAAGTTGCTAAAAAAATCATACATTACGATCAAGTAGTCTTCATCCCAGGGATGCTAGGAAGGTTCAACATACAAATCAATAAATATAATACATCACATAAACAGAACCAAAGACAAAAATCACACTATCATCTCAATAGACGCAGAAAAACCCTTTGACAAAATCCAGTATCCACCCAGAATAATAATAATACGAACTCTAAAGAAAAGAGGTATAGAAGGACTTTATCTCTATCTGATAAAAGCCATTTATGACACACCTACTGTCAACATCATATAAAATGGGGGAAAACTGAAACCTTTCCCTCTAAAATCAGAAACAAGACAAGGATGTCCACTATCACCCCTCCTGGTCAATATAGTTCTCACAACTGTAGCCAGAACAATCAGGCAAGAGATACAGTCAAACTATCCTTTGCAAAAATCCCACCAAAAAGATTCCTGAAACTAATAAATGCAACAAGGTATCAGAATACAAAATTAACACACAAAAACCAGTAATGTTCCTACATACCAATAATGAACTCACTGAGAAAGAAATTAGAAAAATACCATTCACAATAGCTTTAAGAAAGATTAAATACTTAGGAGTTAACCTAACGAAATAAAAGACCTCTACAATGAAAACTATAGTCTTCTGAAAAAGGAGAATAGAAAGAACATAAGGAAAATGGAAACGTATTTCCTATTCCTGGATAGGCAGGATCAATATTGTCAAATAGACATAGTACCAAAACTGATATATAGATCTAACACAATCTCAATCAAAATACCAGTAACATTTCTCACACAACTAGAGAAAATAATCCTGTAACTCATATGGAATGAGAAGAAACCCAGATTAGCAAAAACAACCCTGGGCAACAATGGCAAAGCAGAAGGCCTCAAAATCCCAAATTTCAAGTTACATTACAAAGCTACAGTGATAGAAACAGTATAGCACTGGCACAAACAAAGACACACGGATCAAGAGAACAGAATAGAGGATGCAGACACAATCCCAGGCACATTCAGGCATCTGATCTTAGACAAAGGGTCTCAAAACACATTGTAGATAAAAGCCTCTTTTTAACAAATGGTTCTGAGAAAATTGGCTGTACACATGTAGAAGATTGAATATGGACTCATATCTCTCAGCACACACTAAAATGAAATCAAAATGGATCAGCAAACTAAACCAACAGAGTGAAGAAACAACCTATAAAATGGGGGAAAAAGAAAGAATGGGGAAAAATCTGCCAGCTATTCCTTGAAGAGAGGACTGATACCTAGAATATATGAAGAACAACTCAACATAATTACTTCTCTCAAATAAAAAACCCAATAAAAAAATGGGCACCTGAAATGAAGAGATGATTATGAGAAGTACAAATGGCCAATAAATACATGAAAAAATGGTTAACATCTCTGGCCATTAGAGAAATGCAAATTAAACACAACATCAACAAATTAAAACAACTGAGATTCCATCTTATTCCAGAATGGCTACCATAAAGAAATTAAATAACAAATGCTGGAGACTGTGGAGAAAAGCAAACCCTTTTATGTTATTGGTGGGACTGTAAATTAGTATAACCACCATGGAAACCCTTCTAAAACCTAAAAGGAGCCAGGCATGGTGGTGCACATCTATAACCCCAGGACTTGGGAGGCTAAGGCAGGAGGACTGGCACTAGTTCAAGGGTAACCTTGGCTACATGGAAAACTCAAGGCCAGCCTTAAATACATAGCAAGAACCTCTCAAAACAAAACCTAGAAATTGCATTTGACCCAGATATTCCATTTCTAGCTGTCTTCTCAGAAGCTAATGACATCATATTACAGTGATACAGGCATAACTGTGTTTATAGCAGCACAACTCATAATTGCTAAAATCTAGGGAGTGACCTATATGCCCATCAGTAGATGAATGGATAAGGAAAATGTGGTATTTATACACAATAGAGTACTAATCTGCTAAAGAAGGACAAATTTGAATTATCTATAGGAAAATGGATGCACTTTGGGACCATAACGTTATATGAAAAACCCAAAGAATAAATAAACTGAAGAGCAAGATAAAAGATAGGGTGTAGAAAGCAGGGAGGTGAGGGTGCGGGTATAGCTCAGTGGCATAAGCGCTTGCCTGGCAAGCGCAAGGTCCGGAGTTCGATCTCCGGTACCGGAAAAAAAAAAACGAAAGCAGGGAGATGGGTCTTTTGCAAATTGGAACAGGACAAGTGTGGGGGAGGGGGGGCGGCGACGACACACCACAAGGACACCAGAAGAAGAAGGGGATGTAAAAAGAGGATGTGTTATGTCCATGCACCAACTCCCCATGATAAATGTAACCATTATGTACTGCAAACATGCACTAATAAAAATAAAAACTTAAAAACAGAAATGAGAAGCAGCAGCATACAACTTTGGCTCTTGAAAGGGTGAAAGTTCTGATGGAGTATCACTGCATATGTTAACTATAATTTTTTAATGTAGAATCAATTTCCAGTATAGGTTGAGCACTGCTAATCTGAAATTCAAAATCTGAGAATTTTTAGAACATAACTCTCAAAAAATTTTGAGGGTCTAGAGGTACAGCTCAGAGGTAGAACCCTTGTTTAGTATGCACAAGGCCCTACATTAAAAAAGAAAAAAAGATTCAAATGCTTAACCAGTAAAGTCTATGTACATATTCCACATATTCCAAATGTGAAAAATGTGTGGACACCGCTGGTCCTGACCAGGTTAAGGGACACTGGATCTGTGCTATAGGCTCGTTTCACTTACCAGCCACTTCTGATACAGATTTAATGACTCAGAGCAATAGTTACCTTCTGTATCACCCCTGAGAAGACAACAGCCTCTCCCAGACAGAGGATGGATGATATTCCTTAGACAGTGGTGGCTACTACAGAAAACCTCCAAAAGGGCTGTCATGTGCCTGAGTATAACTGCTCCAAGGACAGTTAGCATGGGCAAGGGTCAGAAGGAGGAACGACAGAAGCAAGGATGGAGGGAGAGGCTCACACTGGGGGGTTGCTGTTTTCTGAAATTCACATGCCGCTGCAGTTCCACATTGATTTGAGACTTCACCAGGTCTGAAGCAGGACTTTGAACATACTCACCTCTGGCCTGGGTACCCCTCAGAGTATTTGTTATTTAAGCAGGAGCCAAGGGCCTCCAGAACTGCCCGGCTGGCAAAATTCTCTGAGGCGATCAGCTCTAATCCCATTCGCTGCCGGTTACTCTCCTTCTTAATGATGTTGTACACCTTACAGAAAGAAAGCAGATGCTCACCACTGCACATTTTAGTTTAAAATTCTGTTCTTATCAGAGCCATAACCTCCTTGTAATCCCAGCCCTCTGGGAGAATGAGGCAGGAGGATGGTAGGTTTGAGATCAGCTTGGGCAATTTCGAGAAACAGTCTCGAAATGAAAGAGAGATGGAGATATAGTTTATTATGAAGACCCTGAGTTCAATCCCCACTACAACCAAAAACATAACATAATCTCCTGCACAGAACAGACACTATTATAGATGTGCTCTCAGAAGCTGAGTGGACCTTAAATAACCAGGAAGACTCTTAGGACAGAATAAATCTTCCTCAAAAGCTTTAACATTTGAAGCCGGGCGTGACGGTGCATGTCTGTAATCCCAGCGCTTGGGAGGCTGAAACAGGAGGATCATTGCAAGTTCAAGACCAGCCTGGGCTACAAAGTGAGCGCAAGGCCAGCCTGAACTGCATAGCGAGAACGTATGCAGTCAAAAAGACCAAAAAATAAACAAATAAATAAAATTTAAAAATTGAGAAAGAATTAGTAAGAGGACATGAATCAAGAAAAAAAGATTTAAGGGAAAATTATGTATCCCACCTAACTTTTAATTCTACACCAACCTGTTCTTTTTATTCCCACATTTGACCAGACATTTTGGATTTCAAATGCTTAATTATTAAAGTCTATGTGCATATTCCAAATCAGAAAAATCTCTCTCCCTCGACCTTATTCCTTGTTCCTTTTCTTTAAGGAAAAAGGTGTTTTGACAAATTCAGAGAAACAGAAAGTAAATTAGTGGCTGCCCAGGGTCGGTATTTTGGGGAGGGTTAGGGTGGCCCCTAATGGCACTTGGATAAGAAAATGTTCTGAAATTGTCAATGCACATATTCCTTGCCTGAAGACAGTTTGACTTCACAATGGCGGAAGCGACACACATTCAATAGAAACTGTATTTCAAAGTATTAATTTGCATATTTCCTAGGCTTGTGCTATCTTCTCTCCTAATACTGGGCAGTGGCACTGTGCCCCGTCAGCCCTGCAGTCACGGCAGAAAACAACTGGTGGTCTGTGCTGCTAGGCCAGGTTGTGTGGTAGGTTAGGCATATTTAGCGCTTTTTTTTCCCCTTTTGTCTTGGGTCTCACTATGCAGTTCAGGTTGGCCTTGAGCTCACTGTAGCCCAGGCCGGCCTCAAACTTGCAGTGATCCTCCTGCCTCAGCTTCCTGAGTGCTGGGATTACAGATGTACAGCTTAGTTCATTTTTGACTTAACAAAATTTTCAACTTGGGATAGGCTTATCAGGATAACTACAAAATCAGTCAAAAAGCATGTGTATGCTAAATACCACTGAATTACATGGTGAATGAACAGTATCTCAATAAAACCGTTACCAAAAAAATGCTTCCAATTATCTAAATAGGTATATTCCCTGTGAGTTGTAAGGAAAAATCAACCACAAACGGCATTTCTCGCTCCTCCCTTTTCTCCAGGACACCCAGCACAATGCTCTGCACTTGGTAGGAACTCACAAATGTCTAAATTTACCGTCAAAGGACTTTTAGTCACTTTCTCACTACAGTCTCTCAGTGTGGCACTTGTTTTGCAGTGCTGGGGAGAGAACCCAGGGCTTGACAAGGTAGGCAAGTGCTTTACCATTGAGCTGTATCCCCAGCTTCACAAGCTGGTGCAAAATATACTGCATATAGTAATTGCAAGGCAGTCCATAATAAAATTAATTCATGATTAGAACTAGAGATTTAGGAGCTAGGGATGTAGCTCAGTGGTACAGTACTTTCCTAGCATGTGTGAGATCCTGTGTAAAATCTCCAACACTTAAAAAAAAATAGCAACAAAAACTAGGGATTTAAATAGAGGCCTGTGATGTGAACATACAATATGAATATCCCACAATTCTTACCTCAATGTCACTGTCCTTGAGGGGCTGTGCCAGCATAGTTTCATGAGAGGACCACAGGGCAGCATCCTTATGAGTTCCATTGACTGAGGTCATCATCACACTAGTTCAAAGCTGCCTAAAAAATGAGAAAAGCATGTGTGGCTTCCAATGATAAACTCACATAGCAACCGGTAAGTTCTGTGTTGCTATAGCACTGGCCTGCTATTTTAGCCTTTCCTGCAGAACTGCTTGGTAAACACAAGCATAATCTATTGTGAAACCACCATCAAGAACTTCTAGTTTCTTTCTGACTATGGACCTGACCCTTTTGTCCCCAGCCCTGCTTCTATGAGTCAGGTGGTGCCTACAGTGAGCCCAGCTCGGGCCACTCACCTTTTGCTTCTCCTGGTACAGCTTATCGCCCAGCTATGCCAAGTTCCTGGAGGCAGCACTGAGTGTTCTTTTTAAAAAAAATCTTCCACAGTACCCAGTTGAATTAAAAGAATCCTGGCAGCAGGCAACTGGTGAGTTCTTTAAAAAGGCAAACATTTACTATTTAGCAACATTTTTCAGGGGAAATACACAAGTTAACAAAGAACAAAGCACAAGTAGCTGGGATTCTCCTTCCATGATGCATCAGCACCATTTCTTAATGTATGTACGGCAGGTGGCACCTGCACATTCAGTTTGGACCATTTCTCCCAGACTGCAAAAAAGTGTACTAGGATTTTTGCTGTAAGAGGCACCTCTAGGAACTGAATACAGTATTGTCTTATTGTAATCTCAGCACCAATCTCATGTGTTCATTTCTTGCATGTTTCCTCAGAAACATGAAAAACAAAGCATGAAAACACAGCTCAGAAAAGTAAGTATCTTAGTCTGAGGCTGCACAGCAGATTGGTCATAGAGGCAGGGATCAGAACTCCAAAGCACACAGAGCAATGCACGGCACAGATGGGTTATAAGCCATCCTATAAGAATCACAGGTCAGATTTGCATGTCTGTATTACTATCAGAAAACCACAGCCCCTAAAAATATAATTGTTTAGAAAAAAAAAATCTAAAAAATTTATTTCTACGAAGAACTGGAATTTTGCTGGGCATGGTGATACATGCCTGTAATTCCAGCACTGCAGAGGCTAAGGCAGGAGGATCACTGAGGGTTCAAGGCCAGCCTGAATGGCATAGTGAAACCTAGTCTCAAAAAAAAAGAACTGGAGTTCTGTGATCAGTGGCATCTTCCCTAGTGTAATAGTTCAAAGATTTACTGGCACTGCCCTCCCTTAATCAATAGTTGCTAGCTTTTCTGTACTTTTCCATTGTTTTGGTTAAATTTTCTTTTTTTTTTTTTGAGGTACTGGGGATCGAACTCAGGACCCTGCGCTTGCTAGGCAAGCGCTTATTCCACTGAGCTATATCCCCAGCCCCTGTTTTGGTTAAATTTTCATGTAAACATTTACTGAGGACCATCATGTGCTACCATGGTATTTGGTATTATGGTATCTGCCAAGAGTGCAGCCTTTTTGAACTTCCTGGGAGGGCGCTGTGCCAGGAGGCACCAAACAAGGGCACCTAAGGTCAAAGCTGCAGAAGAAGTGGGCGCTGGGGGGTGGGAGGGCAGTGAGAAAGAGGCTCCCGTTAGATAGCTGGGCCAGGAGTCTGTTTGAGGACATCTAGATGGAAAAGAAGTACATATAGTACTTCTTCCACAGTGTAATTTGCTGGACAAATAGAAACACTGAATATATACTGCAGGTAATACCAGCACTCAGGAGGCTGAGGCAGGAGTGAGTTCAAGGCCAGCATGAACTACATAGTGAAAACTTGTCTTAAAAAAAAGAAAAGAAAGCAAGAAAGCAAGAGAGCAAGCAAGCAAGCAAGCAAGAAAGAAAAGGAATCACTGAATAGGTAGTCTAAATAGTCCTAAATTATAGTGATCCTCCTTTCTCTGGCAGAGCTCAAATAAGGTATTATTAACCATCTTTAACGAGAAAATTCCTAATTAGGGCTTTCAAAGTAGTCACTGTAACATAAGTACGACATTATTAGGCACACAACCACATCTGCAAAACACAAAGTGACAGTCCAAGTGCTTGGACTCAAATGCTGCAGAAGGCTTCTGAGGTGCAACAGTACCTCATAAAGGTGACATCTGGCTGGAGCACGTGCAGGTGCTTTGGCACCAGGCCCCATAGCTTCTCCTTGCTGAGTTTGTGTGCAGGCACCACTAATGCAACCTCAGCAGGTGGAGAACACAAACTTGCCTCAGAGCCAAACTACGTCCTCTGGTCCTGACTCGCAAAGAGCAAAATTCTCTTAAATATTAACTACTGAAGGTTAAAAAGGATTCCCAACTGGCCAGCAACACAAAGGGGATATTTCTTTATCACCAAAGAACTAAAGTCCACTTGGAAACCTCTCATCAGAAGGTCAGATCTTGAATCATTTGTCCAAAGGCATTGACATTCAGTTCAGCTCTCCTTGGAGGTAAGGCAGGTCTTGACCACCCTCACCCCCCACCCACCACGGGCCCTCTAATTCTGCTTGAGCAGAACATGCTACTCTTTGCCCACATATAACCCTTTTCTGATCCATGATAATTTTCCCCTTAGTACTAAAGAATGAACCCAGGGCCTTCTCACTGAGTTATATCCTCAGCCCTTTCCAAAATTTTGAGACTGGGTCTCAGTCGCTAAGTTGCTCAAACTGGGCTCAAATTTGTGATCTCCCTCCCTCAGCTTCCCATAGTGCTGGGATTACAGGCAATATTTATTCAATATTTCTACTTGCCTGGAAAATTATACCATGGTAAAAAGAGTGTCTCCTCATAAGGTGATCCTCAGATGTTCCCCATCACACTTGGCTTCCATGACAGTAATTCTGAGCTGCAATGATCTCCTAACCTCTGAGGGAGAGCTGTCAGTGTAGCCATCTCTTGGCTCCTCATTCCAGCAGTCTGTTCCTCATTTCCTAGCTTGGTTTTGGACCTTGTTTCTATCACCATGTAGGATCAAATATCATTCACGGCCCCCTGAATCCAAATATTACTTAACTCTTATCAGCAGTAGTATATACCCTGATTGATTAATTAATACACCTATAATTTTACTGAGTCAATAACTTTTTTCTGAGCCATGAAAAAGTTTGAATTTATTCAAACAAAGAATTCAAGATTCACTGTCTCAGCCAGGATCCACACCTATAATCCCAGCACTCTGGATAGTTGAGACAGGAGGATCACAAGTCTTGCTCAGCCCGGACAACTTAATGAGACTCTATCTCAAAAAAGTCTGGCAATGTAGCTCGGTGAGAAGATCTTGAATTGTCCTATTTCAGTTAACTCTGTTATATACTAGGGCATTTTTATTTATAGTAAAAAAGAGAAAGATCCTGAGACTATATACTTTTTCAGATGTGGGGGCTGGGGATCTAGCTCAGTGGCACAAATGCCTGCGTGGCAAGTCCAAGGTCCTGAGTTCAATTCCTCACACACACACACACACACACACACACACACACACAAGATGCAGAGAGAAAAAAACAATCATTTTTATCTAATTTAATGTTTAGGGATGAAAAACTCAGCATCTTTTATGATTTGGAGGTTGGCCAAAAAAAATACTTTCTGTTATTTTACTTTTTGGTTATAGTAAAATATGCATGACATAAAATTTACCATTCTAACCATTTTTTTAAGTGTACAGTTCTTGGCATTAAGTGATGCTGACTATGAGGACAATAACTGGGTGGGGGCTCCTTTTGACTGGGCCATGGAAACCACACGAGCAGAAATCTGAAGAGGGGAAAGGAACCAAACATGTAAGATTTAGAGGTTAGCACAACCTAGGTGAGGCTGGGTGTGGTGGTGCACACCTGAAATCCCAACACTCAGGAGACTGAGGCAGGGGAATCACCAAGAGTTCAAGGCCAGCCTGGGCTACATAGTGAGACCCTGTCTCAAAACAAAACAAAGCAAGACAATCTAGGTCAGGAAACACTAAGTGCAAGCCTCTAAGACAGGAAGATGTCTGTCTTGCCAAAGGTTGGAAGTCAGGCTCATGTGACTGAAGCCTAGGAAACAAATGTCCACAAGAAATGAGATTCAAAGTCCCAAGGACAAGAGTCAGGTCAGAACAGACTTTTTACCTTGATGTTACAAGTTTCAAACTGCTTCCTAAGAACTCAGTATTGAAACTAACAAGTAGCAAAGCCCAACAGCGCACAGACAGGTCCTAGGTTGGTACCTCAGATCCCCCACTTTGTGCAGTAAGAGGTAGAGGTAAGCAAGTAGGGACTGAAGCTCACCTCTGAGGATCGGTAGTAAAAGCACTGACTATGGGCTCAGTCCTGCTCTGCCAGTACGTGCGGCCCCAGTTACTGACATCTGTGTCTCAGTCTCTTCACATCTAACTCAGGGATCATACTCCGAAGCTGGCTGAGAGAATTAAACCAGACATCAGGTCCAAAGCACTCAGAACAGTGCCAGGAACAGAGCAAACACTCCGAAACAGACTACTGTTACTAATGAAACCCAGGAACCAGTCCCAGTGGTGCACACCTGTAATCCCAGCACTCTGGGAGGCTGCGGTGACAGGATCAAGAGTTGGAGTCCAGCCTGGGTACCTTAGCCAGATCCTGTATCAAAATTTAAAAAAACAAAAACAAAAAAAAGGCTGCGGCTGTATCTCAGCAGGAAGGCCCTAGTTTCATTCCCCACTACTGTGGGACAGGGGTTACAAATGGGGATCCTAGGGCCACCTTAACCTTCACTAACTTTACCAGTGACACCCACTGAGCAGCCCAGCCCAGACCAGCTCACTGGAGCATCTCTGCCACTACAGTGTTGCTATTTCTGTACAAGAACTGTCACTCGCACGTTCCACAATCCTCACAACCCCAGGGAGAGACGATGATGTCAGTGATGTCAATTGCAAGTCACCAGCCTCCCCAGGACCCCTACTCTGGCCATACACGTGGATCCTGTCAGGACTCTGCAAACAGAAGTACCTGCTGAACGCCTGTCTGTCTGTCCCACACGGATGTTGAGTTCTCTTCTCCATGGAGGAAGACCTGAGGGTCAGAGACCTCAGGTTATGTCACAGTAAGAGTCAGACAAAGCTGCTTCTCACATGTTGTATTAGATAATTGCACAATTAATCATTTCTTTGTTCTGTCAAGTAAGAAATTCGATTCTATAGCACCCTAAAGTGCTGTTTCCAGTTCAATAACTTCCTGACTGAAGGTGCGCGTCTGTCTGGCCTCAACTGACCAACTAACTGGTTGCTTCACTTTCAGCACCTCAAAGAATAGGCGCCGTCTCCTAGGTAAGGGGCGGCACTCATACAACGAGAGAAGGAGGTGTAGAGACAGGAAGCAAGGGTTCACAAGCGGAGGTCGGGAGCAGCTTGAATGGGGCGCTACGCGGGGTTCTCCCCTTCCACCGGCTCTTCCCTTGTTGCCTCGCCTTCCCCTGCAACCAGAGGGAAACGCCAGCCCCCGGCTCGCAGCTCAGCGTGCAAGGTCGCCCGCAAATCAGAAAGCCGAGAAACCCTTTAGGAAAGAGCGGCTACGTGCCCCCACCAGGCCTTCGCACCCACGCCACCCGCCACCGGCCACCACACTCAACACCCCAAAGTGCCCGGGTCTGAGGGCTGCGGCCGGTGCTGACCCTTCGGCCTCTTTCTCAGTGAGCGCCGCGCGTAGTTCCACAGCCCAGCGGCGCGGCCGGCGCGGTGGGAAAATGGGGACCACGGCGCGCCCGCGTCGCCGGACGTCTAGGTCCCTGGACCCGAGGTCACCCACCTGCCGGAACGCAGCCTCGGATGTACGGGCGACACCTCGGTCCCACGCCGCCTCGGGTCCCACAAGAGCCAGACCCTGCCGACCCGCGCCCGCCACGTGACTCTGAGCAGCCAGCTAACCCGAACTTGGCGCGCCGCCGCTGGAGCTCCACAAGGAGCTCCGCGGCGCGCTGCCCCCAGCCTGGCTCCGCCCCCAGATGTGTCCAATCAGAACGCTCATCCGAGCAGAGCCCGCCTCCAAAAGCTCCGGCGCTATTGGCTGCGGCGGAGTAGTGGGCGGGGCTGCGTAGTGTTGGCGCTGCATTGTTGAGGCCGGGAGTTCTAGGGCTGCAGCGCTTTGGAAACTGCTGTGGGGAGGACGCCGGAGTTTCCCGGGAGACAACGAAGGGTCTTTCCCCGTTAAATTGGACGGGCCGCTTACGCTGCTGGGTTACGGGTGAATTTTGTTACTTATATTTAACTTTTCTAGGATCTTACTTCCAGTTAGCATGGTGCTTGTTTAGATCAAACGTGGGTTCCAACGGACTTACTACACCAATCCCTTCGTTCCCCCGCTACCCCCGCATCGGGGATGTAATCCAAGCGTGCACCCCGCACTGAGCTACATCCTTGCCCTTTTTAAAATTAACTAATTAATTTTATTTTGAAAGTCTAAATTGCAATTTTATTTTGAAAGGCTAAATTGCCCAGGCTGGCTTGGAACCTTGAGGTCCTCCTCCTGCCCCAGCCTCCCAAGTAGCCAGTAGAGTATTAACAGAAATGAGCTGCCCTACCTGGCTTCGCTTTGCTTGGGGCGCAGGCCGCCGTGGTGGTGGTGGTGGTGGACAGGCATGTCCATAACACTGACCTCTCAGGCTTGTTTGCTCTTTGCTGACCGTATCAAAGGAGGCAGATTATTTTGGTGGAAAGGCAGACAGGCTTTATTCGGAGCTCTGCGCAGATGGAGAGGCCTCATCGCCCAGATCATCATCTCACGGAGCAGAGGTGTATTAGGGTCTCTTATTGCAAGGAGCTATGGAGAGAGGAAGTGAAACTAGATTTTGACCCCCTGGTGGCAGCATCCGCACATTCTGTCCTTTCATCTGGGCTGAGGAGAGGTGAGGGTAGCGGTTTATTTATGCCTAGGCCTGAGGAAGTTTGGAGCCGCAACTTGTCTCTACAGGAAAAAAAAAAACTAATTTCTAAAGGTTCACTTTGCTCGTTTTTAATTTTGAGACCGTTACATAGACTTATGAGTAAATATAAATATATAAAACTTTTATTTAGTTATTGATTTAGTTATTTATTGTCTTTTTGAGACAGGGTCTCGCTCTGCAATTCAGGTTGGCCTTGAGCTCACTTTGTAGGCCAAAGTGGCCTCGAACTCGGTACGATCCTCCTGCCTCAGCCTCTCGAGTGCTGGGATTACAGGCATGCACCACCACGCCTGGCTAAAACTTTTAGAAGAAATCATCGGAGGGAATCTCCAAAGCCTAGGGTTTTAGTGTTTTTTATACATGACACCAACTGCCCAATCTTTAAGAGAAAATTATCAATAAATTGTATTCGTTTCATAATTAAAACTTCTGCTCCGTCAGAGACCCTATTAAGAGGATGAAAAGATAAACTACAGGGGCTGAAGGTATAGCTCAGGCACAAAGCCCTTGGTATGATCTCCATAAACCCCCACACCCCAAAAACATTACAGGTAGACAGAACTTATTTGCAAATGACATTTGAAAAATAATTTATATCTAGCATACATGAAGCACTCAGAAAATTTAACAGTACAAGACAAGCAGTTCAATTAGAAATTGGGCAAAATTGCTCTTTACTGAAGAGCAGACACCTGATAAGCACATGAAAAGATGTGCAACATTAGTCATTAGACAAATGAAAATAATAATGAGCCATTGCACACCTATGAATAGCTTTACAAAAAAAAGTAGGGGGTTGAGGGTATAGCTCAGGGGTACAGCGCTTGCCTAGCAAACAGAGCACCGAGAAAGAAAATGTCAGCATCAAATACTGCAAAGATGTGGAAAGACGATGTCATAATTGCTGGTAGAAATGTAGGTAGGCAGAGCCACTCTGAAAAAATAGTTTGTCAGTGATTTAATGAACTAAACATACACTTTCTGTCATGACCCAGCAATCACACTCCTAGGCTCTTAGCCTCTGTGAAAACTGTAAACAAAACCTATACATGAATGTTCACAGCAGCATTATTTGTAGTAGCCAAATCTGAAAAAATCCAAATGCTTTTCTATAGGGCATGGTTAAACTGTTACATTCTTATATGAAATACTACTAGTTAGCAATATAAAGAAACAAGCTATCAACACACTTAACTTGGGTGGATCCCAAGGGCATTATGCTGCAGAAAAAAGACAATGTCAAAAAGTGGCAGCAGGGCATGGTGGTGCATTCTTGTAACCCCAGCACAAAATCAAGATCCAAAGCTAGCTGGGTGTGGAGGTGCATCCCTGTAATCTCAGCGCTCTGCTGAGGCAGGAGAATCACTAGTTCAAAGCCAGCCTATGTACAATGAATTCAAGGCCAGCTTTTACGTAGTGAGGCTCTGTCTCAAAAAGTCACATGTTTTTATGATGATTCCATTTGTATCACATTCTTGAAAGGGCATAAAGAAATTTGGAATGAATTCCTAACATTCTGTTTCCTTTGTTTTTTATTTTGAGACAGGTTCTGGATAAGTTGCTAAATTGTCTAGGCTGGGGTTGAATTTAGGAATCTCCTGTCTCAGCCTCCCAGATTGCTGAGATTATAGGCACACTCCTCCACGCCCAGCTGGCTTTGTATCTGGATTATGATGATGGTTATATGAATCTACCCATGTCATAAGATCATATGTAAATGTACACACATTATATCGATGTGAATTTTCTGTTTTGATATTTAATTCGGGAAGATGGAGCTATAGGGTATTGGTGAAGGTATATAGGACTTCTCTGTACTGTCTTTGCAATTTCCTGTGAATCTATAATCATTTTTAAATTAAAAAAAAAGCCTCAAAGACTTCAAACAAATCCATAAAAAAACTGCTCTCCAGAATAAAGTTCAACACACTTTAAAATAAGGCAGCAAATCTGGGTTGGTGGCACACTGTAGTTCCAGCTAGTCGGGAAGTTAAGGCAGGAGGGCGGGTTGAGTCCAGGAGTTCAGAGTCAGCCTGGGAAACATAGCAAGACCCTATCTCTTAAAAAACAAAGAATGGCTCATGACCATTACCACAGCATTCTGGGAAACTGAGGCAGGATGATCCCAACTGTGAGCTAGCCGGGGTAACTTAGTGCCTCAGAACCTACCTCAAAAGAAAAAATAAAAACAAATTGCTGGAGATGTAGCTCAGAGCAAAGGCCTTGGGCTCAGTCTCCAGTAACACACACACACACACACACACACACACACACACACACACACACGAGAAAAAGAATGAAGAACACTAAGTCCAAGTACTCAATAAATACTATTTACAATGTCCTACATCTAATCAAATTAGACTTGTCAAGAAGCAGAAAAATGTGACCATAACCAGGAAACAGTGTCAGTGAATATAGAAAGATGGAGAAGGGATGGAACCAGCAACGATGTTAAAACTGCTTTTACAACTGTACTTAAGTACTTAAAGAAATACATGAGCACAGTGAAAAGAGAAATCAGTGAAATCAAAAGCAGGCTCTTCACAAAATTAAGCAAAATTGATAAACTGGAATTTTCACTTACATCATCCTACTAACTTATGATGACAAACATCTTTCCATATATTTATTTGCTATTTCTGTGTCTTCTTCAGCAAATGTCTGTTCCAATAATTTGCCTGTTAAAAAAAACTGTTGGGGTATTGTTCATATAACACTGTACGTATTTAAAATGTACAGTGGGGGCTGGGCGTGCAGCTTCGCATCGGCCCTGGCTCCTCTCCCCGGCCTGCACAATAAATAGACAAATGAGTAACTGCAGGTGGATAAGTTGTTTTTTGTTTTAATTTTTTAATTTTAGAAAGAAAAGAACGAAAGCTAACAAAGACAAAAACAAAACAAAAACTATAAAAAGACACAGAATTTCAGAACAGTATAGAAAATCAACAATGGTTGTTGTTTTTCTTATTGTTATCTTCAAAGTAGTTGCTGAGATTCAGGGGGATAAGTCCTGACACACATACTGCCCGTGAGACAATCAGCACCGTCAAGATAACGAGAACCCTTAACAGTCTTTTCCTGCTCCCTTGTAAGTAGCTCTTTCCTGTCGCTCTTTCTCCCCAGACCCTAGTCCTAGGCAACCACGGATCTGCATTCTGTCGTTATAGATTAGTTTAACTTTCCGTAATTTTATACAAATTAGTCCATCCAATATATAGTCTGTCTTTGCCTGTTTGGCATAATCTTTTTTTCAGTACTAGGTATTGTACCTAGGACCTTCACACTCAGCTACATGCCCAGACGTTTAAATTTATTTTAAAATATTTATTTATTTATTTATTTAGACAGGCTCTCGTTGTCAGTAAACTGTGCAGGCTGGGCTCAAACTTGAGATCGTCCTGCTTCAGTATCCCAGAATGCTGGGATTACAGGTGTGTGCCAACCAGCCCGGCTCAAAGTCAATAACTTTAAGTCAACCAAAAGCAAATAACTAAAAGCAAGAGAAGCCAGGTGCGGTGGCGCACGCCTGTAATCCCAGCACTTAGGCTGAGGCAGGAGGATCGTAGCAAGTTTGAGGTCAGCCTTGGCTACATAGTGAGTTCAAGATCAGCCTGAACTGCATGAGACCCTATCTCAAGAAATATTAAAAAGTAAAAAAGTAAAAGTAAGGGAAGCTGGAAGTTTATTTAGGATTTCCCTAGGTTCCATGCCCGTACCGGCTCTTTTTTTTTTATTTTAATGTTATACACATACTGATAAAGGAAATATAATAAAAATCATTCTTATTTCTATGAAAAAATTTCATTAAAAAATAGAGAATAACAATAGTTAGTAACTCTGTATCATAATCTTAAAAGGGTGGCCAAACTGTTACTCAGAGTACAAATCATAGACAAAAAAGACTGTCTTATAAAGAAGAAACAGACAAGAGCACAAAAGTTTCTCATCAATGAACTAAGAAACACACACACACACACACACACACACACACACACACACAGAGACAGAGCTCAAAATAGTACACATAGGAAGAAGTCCAAATAACTCCCCAAATTATCTACTCCATTGCTCCAAAAATATTTTACTACATATGCTAATTTGTCTCATTTATGCTACTAGTTTCTCTGAATTCATTAAGTCCTCCCTTTCTTTGCAGTTACTTATTCCCACAGAAGGAAAGTCTGGGCCATGCACCAGGCCACTGCCTTCGTTCCTCAGGAGAGTGACAGGGCCTCTGTGCTCTCTCTCACCTGCCCGCGCCTGTGAGCCGCTGTGGGAAACCCCTCTGTGTCCTAGGTGGGTGGGGCCACTTAGGAAGCAGCAAACCTCTAATGGCAGAAGCAGAATGCTTGGACTGGATGTCACTGGACAATTTTGTCCAAGAAGGGAGCTTCCTTCAGCTTTTCTCCTTTTCCTGTATTACCTTCCAGGTTCCACTTTTCCTCTTGGCCACCTCCTGGCCCCTACCTGTGGGTCAAATGTGTGCGTGTGTAAATATCTGTAGGGGCGCAGAGAGGAAATTGCCCCACATGGGAAGGGAGGGCTGGGGCTATCTTTCTAACAGCTGAACCTGTTCTAGGGGTAAGGACACTCCTTCATCTCACACAGGGCCTTTATTTTTATTTTTTATATGTATGTATGTATGTATGTATGTATATCTTAAGACAGGGTCTCGCTGGCCTTGAACTCACTATGTAGCCCAGGCTGACCTCAAACTCACTGGTCCTCTTGCCTCAGCCTCCCCAGTGCTGGGATGACAGACCTGTATCACCGTGCCCAGCTTATTTTTTGTTTTTTAAAAAATTGTATTTATTTATTTTTGATGACTCATTTGAGTTTATTCATGTTCAATTAACGTGATGAGCAATGGGTGGTGGATATATCAGGTGATGAGTTTCTTTTCAAGGAGCTTTATGGAGACACAGTTGACATACAGTGAATGGCATGTGTTTGAAACGTAAAATCTAATGACTCTTGACACATGTAAACGGGCCCCCCCCCCAAACTACCACCCCACATGTTGGTGATGAACACATAATACATCAACCACAAACTTTCCTCTCTGCCACCTGGAACCATTTCCTGTCCTCCGATCCAAGCAGCCTCTCGTTTGCTTTATGCCATGGTGGGTAGTTTGCATGTTTAGAGGTAATGGAACAGTGATCATTCAGTTTGTACTTTTTGGGGGGGACCTCCTTCAATCCACATAATTGTGTTCAATTTCATGTATGCCGCTCCTTGTCAATAGCTAAGTCATTGCATGCCCCTGAGTGAGTGAACCACAGACTGTCCATGCCTCCACCTGCTCATTGGCATTCTGGTGTGACTCTTAAAAATAAAGGTGCAGTTTAGGTGTTTGTATGAATGTACGCTTTTATCTTCCTGGGGGAAATATCTAAGTATGAAATTGCTGGATTACATTGTTGGTGCATACTGTGCTTGGAAATTGCATACCTAACTTAGAATGTACCACCTCAGAAATTGAAATAATTTTTCAAAGCAGGATTTGAGATTTCTGGTTTTCTGTGTGAGGATTCTTAATCCCTATTCTTGTATTTTTAGCCCTTTCTGACTTTATTTTGTACCATCAGCTCAAGAAAAGGCTCTTCATATTACATAAAACTCAATTTTTTTACTTCAATATAATTTCAAAAGTAAATGAAAAATAAAAATCACCTACGAGCTCATCACTCCAAAATCTTTGCCGTTTTCTTGATCTGTGCATTTACCATGATTTAACTCTTTGTTTTCATTTTTTGTTTAGCTGACTTTAAATGAGATGACTACTGTACTCACTTTGGGAGCACATATACTAAAAGAGATGACTGCTAAATATATTCTTTGAGGATTTGGGCATTTTACAACTAAGGAAGTTAGGTCATTCCATTTTCCCCAAAATTTGTGTACTTATTTTTGATTGACAGTAACTATATATATTTATGGAGTGCAGTGTGCTGTTTTATATTATATAGACATTGCGGAAAGTTTCCATCTAGTTAATCAACGTCCCTACCGCCTACTAACTCACAAATTGTGTGTGTAGTGAGGATGTTGACGTTCTTCTTTGAAACGGGGTCTTGTGTAGTTCAGGCTGACCTTGACTCATTATGTAGCCCAAGCTGGCCTTGAACTCTTGGCAGTCCTCCTGTCCCTCCTGATTGCTGGGATTACAGATGTGCACCCAGCATCTATTTTTCTTTTTCTTGTTTTGAGAAGGGGATCTGACTATGTAGTCTAGGCTGGCCTTGAATTTTTGATAACTCCTTCTTCTGTTTCCTAGGATTATAGGTATGCACCATCCTTTTTTTTTTGGAAATTTAGAAATACTGTATACAATATATTAACTGCAGTCATCAAACAGTGCAGTCAATAGGTCACTAAAAATTTCTACATTTAGGCTAACGTTTGTATCCTTTGATCAACATCTTCATTTTTCCCTATCTCTCCTGAATTTAGATCATTCCTCCCAGCCGTGGTGGCTCATACCTATAATCCTAGCACTCAGAAGGCTGAGGCAGAAGGATTGCCATGAGTTCAAGGCCAGCCTAGGCTACATAGTGAGTTCAAAGTTAGCCTGAACTATATAGTGAGACCCTGTCTCAAAAAAACAAAAACAAAATAAGTAATATAAACAATAAACGTGAAACTTCCCATGAAAAGTATGACACTTTGAGCTCCTTGGGTCACATGACCACAGTGTCCTGCAGGAAGACCAGGCCCTGTGTAGGGGGCCAACCAATGAGCTTGTACCTGACCAAGGGGTGAAGAAGATGAAACACAGAGACACAGACTAGGTTAAAATGTGGGGTGCCAGGGCACTCTTTCTCCTTTTGACAAAGCACCCCAAGTGACTGGTGTACCTTGGCTTTAGTCACTCAGACACAGGCACTAACAATAATAATAAAACAGGACTCATCTGTCCCCCACCAGCCAGGGGACATATTCCAGTAAACATCAGGAGCTCAGCTGTGTTTTCCCTGCAGTGTGTCAGCGCGAACTTACGCTGCCTTTCTCTCTAGTACTACAGAAGAGGGCATTTAGGCCTTAATCTTCCTATGTGGTCTCCCTCCTCTTTTTGTTTTACAATAACAGAAGTTGAATATCGGTCACTGCTTGTTTATCCCTAGAGAAGCATGTAGGTGATTATTCTTTCTTTTGTTTTGAGGTATAGCCCTTAATGACTATATCTCACCCTACAGTAGTAATGTGTCTGTACTGGCTCTTCTCAAGGGCCCAGCCCTATCTGACTGCCTCAGTGATAACTAACTTAAATATCCCCCTCACTGGAGAGATATCCCTAACTGCTGTGAGGGGGTAACTGGGATGACCACTCTAACTTCTTTAGGCTGAAGGGGGTGTAGTGGGACTGACAGTCAGGGATCCCTCCAGAAGGTCTGTTCAAAGGGCAGTGATAGACACCAGGCATTCTTGTCTCAGGCAGACACTGATGAGGAAAAGTCTTCTGGCTTCCTGAGTATTTTTCTTCCCTTGCCTGAGGGGAGGCTTTCACTGTGAGGAGAGCAGAGTCGAGTTGCTCCATGGATGCATCACGGGGAGCACTTCTCCATGGTCTATCCATTTCCTGTAAGGACACAAGCAAACCTCAGCTCTTAGACTGCCACAACACTTGTGCCTTCTTCCTTTTCCCATGCTCTTGTACTTCTGACCAATGTAATTCCACCAGGGTGGTATCTATATTACTAACAGGATTCAAGTATTAAGTGTAAACATTACAAAATCAAGGTGAGCTTGTGGTCATTATGATTGATTCCCCCTTTTTGTTTTTGTAATTGCTGTTTTAATGTCAAGTGTGATGCTCAATAATAGCTTGTCTGGCCGGGCATGGTGGTGCACGCCTGTAATCCCAATACTCGGGAAGCTGAGGCATGAGGATTGCTGTGAGTTCCAGGCCAGGCTGGGTTACAAAATGAGTTCAAGGCTAGCCTGAACTGCATAGTGAAATCCTGTCTCAAAAAGGAAAAAAAAAAAAAAGCTTGTCATCCTGGATTATAAGGAATTTCAGTAGAATGACTAACATTCCATTATTCAAAAATCTTTGAAAGCTCCCACTTGTATAGCCAGGGCCATTAGCCATTTTTACTTTCCTAGGAACCCCCATCTTTGCAAATGCTGAGGGACAATGTCGCTATGTATGGCCCGCATCTCCCCTTCATGACAGGTAGCAAGTGTAAAATGAGAATAAGTATCTATACCAACATGCACATACTACCCAATTCGGATATATGTGTTACATCTAGTTGCCATAGCTCATTTGCCTGAGGGCCTTGGGGATTACAACCTTCTGGTGCAGCTGATGTAGGTAAAGTCTGGCATGCTGGACAACACTGTACAATGTGGCCTGCCTGTGATCTGGAATTTTAAAGCTAGCAGTAAGGGCTTGAGTATTTTGATGAAAGTAAGAGAGAAAACCTTGCCTGTTGTAAAATCGAGGCAATGAGTCTATCGGTGTGATGATTTCCTTCTGCCACTGGTCCAGGAAGGCTGCAGTGTGAGTGCGCGTGACCTACATGGAAAGAGGCAGTCCTATTCCAAATGGCTGTCTGAAGTCACAAAAACAAATCGAGCAAAGAGGGATCTAGGGTACTTTTTATAGGAGCTGTTTCCAAACAACGAGTGACATTAACTACATAGGCAGAAGCATATAAAATGTTAACAGGTTCTGTCAGAGTACATTCTAATATGATAATTACAGCAACCAATTCAGATCTTTGAACCAAAGGTCTAGGGGTGGCAATTTCCTGGTGACTTTTCACAGTCCGGTAAGCAGCAAAGCCATGCAAGGAGCCATCTGTGAAATAAACTGAAGCATTTGAGAGAGGAGTTCACTGAGTATTTCTAGGTAAAGTAAATGAATAATGACAATATAACTGTACAAACTTATCAGGAAGGTAATGATTGTTAACCAATCCGATATAATCTGCAAAGGCGAACTGCCAAACTAGGAAAGTCAGACGAGTGTGCTGTGCAAGAGGAATATGAAGCACAATATGGTCAGGATCAAATCCTAAAGGCTGTATGCTGCAGTGGTGGGCTTGGGGAACCAGCTTAGCTGTCTGATCTGTATACATGTGAAGGCTCTTTGTAAGCTGGCTAGGAAGATAAAGCCACTCAACAGGGTGATGTTTATGAGTCACCATTTCAGCAAAACGTCCAGGAGGACAGTAAGGAGTAGGCAGTATGATTACCATAAAAGGCATAGTCAAACTAATTAGAAACCCCTGTCTATTTGCCAAAGCAGTTTCTTTTTTGCTTTTTGTCTTTTTGAGACAAGGTTTCACTATGCAGCTCAGGATGGCCTTGAACTCACTTTGTAGCCCAGGCTGGCCTCAGACTCATGGCAATCCTCCTGCCTCAGCTGTCTGAGTGCTGGGATTACAGATATGCACCACCATGCCTGACCTGCTAAAGCAGTTTCTATTGTTTGGAGTTTTTTAGGGCTTCAGGTGTGAGGGTACTAGGAGAATTCAAATCTGGATCTCCTTGTAATGTTTTATATAGATTGTCTAGTTGATACATAGATATTCCTAACTTAGGACAAATCCAATTAATGTACCCTAATAATTTCTGGAAATCATTTAGTCTTTTTAATGAGTCTCTTTTTAATGTTAATTTCTGGAATCAAACCACTCTTTCTTTTACCAAAGTTTCCAAATAACTATAGGGAGAGATAGTCTGAATTTTCTCTGGGGCCATGCATAAGCCATGTTGTGTCAAAGCCTGCTTAGTGTCTGTAAAAAGGAGGATAAGTTGTTGCTGAGGATCAACAGCAAGCAATATATCATCCATATAATGTATGATATAGGTTTGAGGGAATTTTTTCCTAACAGGATCTAAAATACTGACACAGGCTGGGGCTGTTCATCGTCCCTTGTGGCAAAACTGTCCATTGATATCAGCAAATAGGCTCAGCAAAGCTGCTGGCAGAAATACAGACAGCAAAACCTGTGGGTTTGAAAGGATGGTAAAAAAGCAAACCCTAAGATCGATAACTATCACAGGCAATTCCCGGGATGCTGAACTGGGAGAGGGGAATCCTGGCTATAAAGCACCCATAGGATAAATGGCTGCATTAGTAGCTCTTAAGTTCTGAAGCAGCCTTCCCATTCCTGGTTTCTCTGGTATAATAAAAACAGGAGTATTCCAAGGGGCTAGTGGAAGGCTCAATATGTTCTCTTCCAACTGTTCTTCCACTCAGTCTCATAAGTGAATGAGCTTCTCCTTTGCCAGGGGCCGCTGATCCACCCACACAGGTATATCAGCTTTCCATTTTAATGAGCAAGCAGTCTTCAGATGGAGAGAGGCCACAATGATCCCCATTAAAGATTTGTCTCATAGCCAGGATCTTCCCTTTCACATTGCTCTGATAGGCTTCCACAGACTCAGGTAACCTTGTATCAACAGGTGTAATTGCCTTATTAGTAATTTGAATTCACCACTCTTTCAGCAGATCCCTGACTGAGATTCCTGCAATAAATGGCTGAAAGATTCTCTTACAGTTATTGGGGCTTATATAAAGCAGAGGTGCAGCACTCTGCATGACCTGTCTGGGTGACCAAGGAGGTGGCTGCTGCTTGGGTGAAAGTCATCACTGAAACATCTGAACCTGTGTCCACGAGCCCTCAAAAATATTTTCCTTATGCTGGGTGTGGTGGCACATGCCTGTAATCCCAGCACTCGGAAGGCTGAGGCAGGAAGATTGTTGCCAGTTTGAGATCAGCCTGGGCTACAACGTGAGAGCAGGGCCAGCCTGAAACTGCACAAAGACCCTGTCTCAAAAGGACAGAAAAATTTTTTTCTTTTAACTTTAAGTGTATACATGGGCCGGTGGTCTGTGATATCTTGAGTGAAAAACCCTTTCTCATGGGGGTGTACTGCTAAGTCCTTTAGCTTCTCAGCTAAAAGCTGTGGTCCTGACAGCTGGTAAAAGAATCACTTGAGCAAATACCTGTTCAAAGACTCAAACATCATGTCACTGAACCACAACCTGAAATTCCCCCAAATAGTCTGAATCAATAATCCCAGGGAGTACTTCAATACCCTGCAGGTTTAGACTACTTTTTCCTAGGACTAGGCTCACAGTACAAAAGGGAAGAGCTCCCCAGATTCTTTTAGGGATTTTAACAGCTTTGTCTCTGCTAATCAAAGTCACTCACTCAGCAGCAGGAAGGTCTAATTCCACTTTCTGGGGTTCCAATGACAAGGGATTTGACCATCCTTTGTAAGCGCATACTGGAAATGCACCCATTGGTTTTTGGGCCTGGGGCCAGGAGTACATCCCATTTCCCGTCAGTGAGGGGCCATCTCAATGACCTTTAGAATGACATTGATTAGTCCAAAGATTTCCCTTGTGACATCTTGGACAAGTACTCAGCGCTCTCCCCTCGAAAGGAGGGGCAAAAGCATTCCTGCCTGTTTGCGTGTACTGTTTACAAATATGCCCTGCTTTGCCAGAGTTAAGACACTGTATTTCTGGAAAAGTGTGCTTTGTTTAATTAAACCAAACATAGCTGGGGCAAACATAAAGGACTTAGGACCTTTGGTATCCACATCTTAACACACTTTCAAATGATTTCCAAGATTCTTCAGTCCCTGGGACAGCCCTGAGCGCTTGTTTATAGTCCTTTTTAGCATTCTCAGAACCAAGCTGGAACACAATCTCTGCTGCTTGGGCATGTGGTATCTTGGACAGCTTCTTATAACCTGGCTAAGACCTGGGCATAAGGTTCACAAGAGCCTTGAAGAATGTGTAAAAGGGACTGAGTGGAAACACTGTCTTCAGGGATTGTTAGCCATGCTCATTCCATTATCAGAGCCACTTCCTGATAAGCCTGGTCTGGAAGGATTAAATGTGAGACTAGATCAGAATACAGGACCCGTTCCCAACAGCACTTCTTCCATAATCGCTGGTGTCCTGCTGCCCAATTCTATCAAGTTGCTTGGCTGCTAATTCTTGAGAATTAGCATGGAAAGTTAAGTATTTCCCTGCTGAAAGAGAAGACTTAGCTAAATGCTTAATGTCTAAAGGAGGTAGGTGCAGAGTTCCCAGGACAGCCTCCAACAAGCCCAACATGAAAGGTTCTTGAACCCCATTTTTTCATGACATTGGATTTTATTATTTTTTAAATTTTATTTTTAAGACAAAAGAAACCAGAACAACACAGAAATAATACAGAAAATACCAAGTTATAGAGAAGATAGTAGGGAATTGGCACTGGATGCTGTATAACATAATGTTATCTTCATATTTGTTATAACAAAATCAATAAAGGAAATACCAATTACAGAGGAGACAGTAGGGAACCATCACCGGATACTGTATTACATAGTGTTTCTTTGTATTAACACAAAAACAATAAAGGAAATACCAGATTACAGAGAAAATAGTCGGGAATTACCACTGGATGTTGTATTACATAATGTTATCTTCGTCTTTATTACTCAGTTATATAGACGACGGCTCGTTCAATTACTCAGTTTTCTCCACTTCACCTCCGTTGTTCTACCACCCTGTCAGTGGTCTTCCCGCTGGTAATACCTGCACTGTCGGTTTATTTACTCCCTCATGCTCTTACTTTGGGAGGAGACTTGGCTGCTTCTAAATATCCATATAATACATGGGTGTACACAAATTGCTATGGCAGGAGGTGGAAAAGCACCCTTTGGCAAGCCCTCACAGCCGTGGGGTCAGGTAGGCGGGGTCACACAGCAGAACTGCCAGGCTCTGTCAGCGAGTCCAAGTCTATAGGCTCAGATGAGTCTTCAGGGCCAACCCAGGGGCGGGGTGGAGCTCCAGCATGACCTGGCCCCGGGGTGGGAGGGCTCTCCCATGCCAATCCGAGTCTGTGGGACCGCCCCCGCGGACTCCTGGATTCTGTCTCAACACTGCACTGCCGGAGGCCCAGTCTAGCTCCTCAGGGCTCTCATGCAACCCAAAGGGAGGCCCCTCCCCCTTCAGGCCTCTGAGCTCCCACTGAAGCCCCTGGTGTCCCCTCATAGGCCACTAGTGTCTTCGGAGACTATTCCCTCCCAGCTAGAGAGGTGGGTCTACACCCTAGTTCCATGTCTTCGCCTCATCCCACCACTCGATCTCGCTGGGCATTGGGTGCACTTACGATGCTGGGCACAAGCGGCATGAGGTCTCCTCCACCCGTGCTCACTGTGGTAGTCCGTGGTGTGTACTAAATATTAGTTCTCAGAAAGAATTGGAGGATTTTCTCGGGTCTGCTGTGTAGAGTATGTTGTTGTCTCTCAGGCTCCAGGACTGCTGCTTTTCATGTAGTTTGACGCTATGGGTTCATACATTTTTCATACATGCAAGCAGTGTGGAGTCTCTCTTGGTGCTCATATTAGTAGTTTAGGGTGAGTCCTGAAGCCCGTTGACTCAGCCCATTGTTGTCAGGATCACATGGTGACTGCTTGGGCCACCAGGACTCACGGTGCTCAGAGAGGGAGTTCAGGGTGGGAGCTGAAGCCCGGTAACTCAGCTCCTGCTTCCTGCTTGGTGTGTAGTGAGAAGGGCGTGGGGCCGTGTAGCCACCTCCGTCTCCCCCTCACTCTGTCTGTTGTGCTCCAGCTCCCTTTTGTTTTTTGACTGGATCCCTGGGAATTACTGTGGTCCTGGGGTCGCTTCCACTGCTTTCCACTACTCTTTGCTGGTATTTGCTCACACAGTGGAGAGGTCTGAGGCCATATCCTTGGGCAGGCGTAGAGCTGGGTGTGGTGGGCTGCTCACTGGTTGTCTTGACCCTGGCCTGCCTCTGATTAGAAAGATTTCTGCAGAGTGAGGATTCTGCTTCAACTGTAAGGGGCGGCGACTTTTTTAGCATATCATTTTAAGATAGACAAGCCTCAAAATGTGTCTTGAGAAACATCCTGGAGGGATTGTAAAGAGTTAACTTTGCAGTTCTGACTTTGTCCTGGAATTCTTCTCCTTGCCTGAGTTGTTAAAGTATATATCATTGTGGCCAGAGCCTGACCTGGTCACATGGTGCAAGGAAAACAACTGTGGCCAGGCCTAAACATTCCAATCTCTTACCGTGGAAACCAAAAATGTATATAAGGTGAGAACAAAGGCAGTTAAGGGCCACATTCTCTGGGAGTGGGGGGCAATGACCGGTCCAATTGATTCTAAATTAAAGTTAATTAAAACTCCATTTGTTCTGAATGAGTTCTTTGATCTCATGCGGAGTTCAACCCGATTTTTGATTTTTGCCATAACACAATGGCCTTTGTAACCTCCCATCCTCACACTGGATTGGACCACTCCTTCTGACTGCCACTGCTTCCTTTTCGGGCTGTGCTTTCTCCTCTCTGATTTTGTACCAGCTTTCAGGACTTTCCTCTCCACTGGCCGATTGGGGATGTTTCCATGAGCAGGGGCCTCGGAGGCTGAAGCTGTGAGTGCCGGGGTGAGGGAGCGGGCCGAGGGTGTGTACGGAGCAGTGGCTCCTTCCTTTTCCGCCTCCTCTTCCTCTAACTGTGCCATGGCGGCCCTCAGAGTTTTTTCTCCAGGGGAGGTCTTGTTTGCTCTTTCTGAGAGTTTCAATTCCCATTTCAGATCTTTCCTGGGTCCAGGGTACCAGGGCACCCATTTCTCTCCTTCTTGTCTTTCTCATGTTGCTGTATTTCAGTATCTGGTTGGTGATCCTTCCAGGAGATCTTTCTCTGCTGCTTACCCAGTCCACATCTTGCTGGAAGTCCATGACACTAGATTTTAATTCTTTGAGCAACTCATACTCCAAAGGGTTGTGCTCATGAACATTTCATTGTGGATTAGAAAGGTCAGGATGAATATTAATTGGAAAGGCACATGTCCTGAGGAGCTCTCCGTTAAACACACCCTGTCTGCCCAATCTCTGACAAGGAGACACTACTTCTGAATCAGCCACAGATGGAGGAAGAGGAGGAGGAAGAGAAGGGGACCAGGGCTCTTCACCCTCATCCCCATCCTCTCTCAAAAGTGCACTACAGGGCTGGAGGTACAGCTCAGTGGGCTAAGTGCTTGCCGCTAAGCACTAAGGCCCTGAGTTCGATCCCCGGTCCCGGAAAAAAAAAAAAAAAGTGCACTACATGTGGGTTGTTCTCCCAAAGTTAAAGGACAAAGAACTGCATGCACCAAGCTTCATGTGGAGAAGGCTTCAGGGGCTATAACAGAGCCCTGGGTATAAGCATGCTCCAAACCCCCTCTCACTTGATCCCAACCCCCTACATCAAATGTACCTGTTTGAGGAAGCCAAGGATTATGTTTGATAACATCTTGCAACAGGCGAGGAATCACCTGATTACTGACTTGAGCACCAGATTGATGCAACAGAATTTCCAATAAAGGAATACAACACGGTACTTCAGTGGATGAACTCTGCCCTGTAACCCTGGCTGAAACTTTTCCACACACACTCACATTCCTTTTTTGTCGAGGATCATTCTATATAAATATTGGGGGAAAAGTCATTTCATAATTAAATTCCTATTAGGGCTTGTCTGAGACCTAGAGCCTTGCCATGCTAGCTTGGTGTGCAGGAACATAGTCCCCTGCGCCTCTGGTCACAGTTGAGGCCTCAAAGGTCCCGTGGTGTTCTGATGCCCCAGGACAAGACTGCATCAGCTGAAGACAGCCTGGTTCCTTAAAAACCCAGTAATAGTAAAAGTAGGGTTTCACCTGGGGGAGAGGACAAACTCCTTCTTAATCTACCATCCCTCCCCACCATCCTCACAACATAAAATCATGGTTGTGCTCTAAAGCATAAGATCACCACCCGGCCTCTGAGTCATCCAATAATTCCTCTGATTATTGCGTACAGCCAATAAATGGCGGCCAGCCCGGAGTGTGGTTGTCTTTGCCCAACCTGAAGCACTGACCTCCCAGCCTGCCAGTCATGCATTACTGAATTTATCTCTATTTCTTGTTTCACCCTTTCACCATACCCCTCACTAGGCAGGTGGGGCACTGATGGCCCCCGATATTTTCTTTCTTTTTTGTTTCCTTTTGTTGGTTTCCTTTTGCCACCTGGCACCTCTCTGCTGCAGAAGTCCCGGTTGTTGATGCACAGTGCTTTTGCTTGGCCGGGTCCCTGTTCAGGCATCATCTGTAGGGGGCCAACTTGGCCCTGCATTTCTTCCACCAGCAGAGCTTGCTCTTTGCAGTGGAATGGCCAGATGAAAGGAAGTGACGCTGCTGTTCTGGTATGCATTTTTCTGATTGTCCATGAGAATGTATTGGGTGGTTTCATTTTATCTATGAATTACATACTAGAGTCATTGTTTCTACTTATTTGTTACTGACTTTAGGTAGACTTGTAAAGAGACTACACTTTATCTTATTTTAATTGATTTATTTGAGACAGGGTCTTGCTCTGTAGTTCAGGGTGGCCTTGAACTTACTATGTAGCCCAGGCTGACCTCAAACTCACAGTGATCCTCCTGCCTCAGCCTCCTGAATTCTGGGATTAGAGAAGTCTGTCACCATGCCTGCCAAGCATCCATTGTATAGAAGCAAAATAAAAAATATAGCCAAGAAACCCAGTATTTCACCATACCTGAGAATATTATTAATGTGATATAAGTAAGTGCTAAAAAGCAAACGGTTTAACATATTTCACATTTTTTCATGGTCATATATATTTAATATTTAATTTGATTCTTTTAAATATTTTACTTTGTGATAACTCTAGGTTCACTGGAAGTTATAAGAATAGCATAGAGAGGTCCATGGACACTTCACTCAGACTTCTTTAAAAGTTGTATCTTTTTTTTTCCTGTCTTTTTGATACAGGGTCCCACTATGCAGTTTAGACTGGACTTGAGCTCACTATGTAGCTCAGGCTGGCCTTGAACTCACAAGGATCCTCCTGCCTCAGCCTCCTAAGTGATGGTATTGCAGGTGTGCACCACCATGCTCAGCTAAAAGTTGTATTTTTTAAAAAAGTTGTATCTGGGCCAGGAATATAGCTCAGTGGCATAAGCGCTTGCCTGGCAAGCCTGAGGTCGTAAGTTCAATTCCCAGTACCAAAAAATAAAAATTTTAAAAAAGTTGTATCTTACATAGTCATGGTTCACTATCAATATTAGAAATCTGATGTTGGAACAATGTATTGCATAGTTTTGTGTTATTTTCTCAGATGTGTAGCTTCACATAACCACCGCTGTCATCCAAGCACAGAGCTAGTCCTAGAGGCACAGGTCTCCTCGGTGTTACCCCTTTATAACCACACCCAGCCTCTGGCAGCTATAAATCTGTGGCTTATCGTATAGCTGTGTTGGAGAGGGTGATATGAATGTAAGCACGTACTATGTGAGCATTTTGATGCCACTGCTCTGATCCTGGCCATGGAAATGAGCACGGACACCCCCCCAATGCTGTCCTATGGGAGTTATGTTTCAGGGCCCCTAAAACCCTGAACTTCTGACCAAGTGGTTACAAATGTGGGGGTTTCCATAGCTTCTCAGGCTGCATCACTCACTGAAATCACTACACTTATGATTAGTTTTATTATAGAAGGTACGTATCTGGACAAGGCCAGTGAAAAGACACATAGGGTGAGGTCCAAGAAGGTCTGGAATGTGAGGCTTCTATGCCTCTCCTTGTGGAACTAGGCACATTATCCCCCTGGGGATAGCTCCACTAAGCTTCAATTCCAGAACATTTATTGAGATTTCATTATTAGGTTGATTAAATTATTGGCCACAGAGCCAGATGTGGTAGCACACATCTATAATCCCAGCACTCAGGAGGCTGAGGCAGGAGGATTGCTGTGAGTCTGAGACCAGCCTGGACTACATGGCAAGACCCTGTCTCAAAAACAAACAAATAAACAAAAATAAATAAATCATTGGCCATAAGACTGAACTCAGTCTCCACCCCCCTGCTCCTCCCTAGATGTTGGACTGGTGAAAAGCCCTGTCCCTCTAATCATGTGACTGGCCTTTCCGGTGACCAGGCTCCCCTGTCTCCCCACCTAGAGTCTATTTGCTAGGTAAGTTCAGGTGTGATCCAAGCAACTCATGAATAACCAAGGCTTTCTTATCATGTGGGAACTTCCAAGGAGTTAGAATGCTCTTTCCAGGAACCAGGAACAAAGGCTAGTCAGTCTTCCTTATACAACAGTCACTTTCTGAGTTTGACTTTTTCCATTCAGCCTAAAGATCATTTGAGTTGATGCATGTGTCAATGAGCCATGCCTTTTCATTGCTGTGTGGTATGCCATTGGCGTAGCTGTACCACAGTTTGACCACTCACATTTTGTGTGAGCATAAGTTTTCAATAAAAATCACTTCTAGGTAATGGATAAAATAATGTGTCGGTGGTTGACATAGGCACTGAGATCTCACACAAGCTTCCTTACATGCTCTAGGGAGATTCAGTCCTCTTCCTCGACACAGTTGAGAAAATCACCTGCAAAAGAATTCCCAAGTCACGGGGGGAGAAGACAGTAGTGGAGCAAACTGATTATGACCCGCAGGAGAGCCTTCCCTTGAACCAAATTTACAAAATTGTTTTAGTAGGTTAAAAAAAATACTTGTGTACAACTGTGTGACCGGAAAGTGAAAAGAATGTTCCTTTCCTCATGGGAACCTTAATGTTCACCTAAAATTCTGAAAAAGAAAACAAAATGAAGAACATTGAGTGAGGGAGTCAATTTAAGAAGGCGTCACAGGTTCTGAGCACACTGCTCTGTGTCTCCATGACACGCGTGGGCTGTGATCTTGACTTTTTAAAAAATAATTCTTGTTAATTCCATCCCCAGTTGTAGTCTTTCTCTGTAAACTTCTACTAATAGCCTATGTCTTCATAAGAAGCAAACATTGCAGACAGCATCTGAACCTGCTTGAATTGTTCCTATGGGCCAAGAGGGTCTTCCTTGGGTCATGAATATCAGACATCTCTTTGGAGGACCCAGAAGGGGCTGTTTTCAGAGCCTGGCAGAGTGTGCGGCACTCAGGATATACTTGCGACAGGCTGGCTGCAGGGATGGATCCACAGACTTGTTCTGTGCAAGCTCTGAGGAGCCCCAGCAGCAGCAAAGCGCACCACACCCGTGGAAAGGCTCTCATCAGGACTGAGCCTAGGTGAACAGGCAGCCCCAGCCGGAGCCAGGAGGAGGCTGAAGTCAGGTCAGGAGCAGGTTCACTGCCTTCACTGGCCACACTCACCCAAACCTGGTCTGAAGCCACTGTTGTGGCCTCTTGACTAAGAATAAAACCAACCTAGCAGAGAACTGAGAGATTTGTTTTTGTCTGAAACTGATTCAGTTTACCATCTGGGAAAATAAAACTCCAGCACCCTGGCTGTTGGAAATTATATCCTTTGTTAGTCAGGAATTACATTTGCTGGCAAAAGATGGGCTGTTTTGTAAGTCAGGGGCTGGGTGCCCTTTTGGTCTCTGGGTGGTTTGGGGGAGGAGGTCCTTTGCATAATAAGGTCAACAGAGGTTAACAAGCACTTTCTGGCAACTATAGTTTGCGCCAGGCCCAATGTCTGGGCCAGTCCAATGGTTCAGCTGTGATGTGTCTGAGGCCTGATTAACAGAGGCCTCTGAACTCCATTTTAAGTGCCCCAAACCAATGCTACCCCATTTTGTGCATCCCAGCACTGAGGAGGCTGAGGCAGGAAGATGGCTGTGACTTTGAGGCCAACCTGGACTACATAATAAGGTCTGTCTCAAAGAAAAAAAGATAAAAACTGTTGCAAGAGACCAAGAGGAATACTACATATTAGTAAAAGGGCCAATCCTTCAAGAATATAGGACAATTACAAGCATGTGTTCACTTAGAAACAAGCATTCACAGATTAAAAAGGAGAAATAGTCTTACAATAAGAGAAACATCAATATTCTACTTTCAATAACTGAAAAAACAACTAGAAAGAATACTGATGTGGAAATGAGGACTTGAACAACACACTACCCCAATGAGATCTAAAAAACACGTACAGGACACTTTACCCTATATAAGCAGAAAACACATTCTTTGCACATGCCATGAAACTTAGGTCACAAGACAAGTCTCAATAAATTTAAAAACACTGAAATCATACAAAGTACCTTTTTCAGCCACAATAACATGAACATAGGAATCAGTGACAAAATATTGGAAAATTCACATTATGTGGAAACAAAGCAACCTACCTGTAAACAATAAAAGAAGAATTTGCAAAAGAAATTAGAAAATGCTTGACAAGGAAAATACAACCACTCTTTATTATAAACACAGTGCAAGCAGCTCTTAGAGAGAAATTTATAGCTATAAATGGTGACATTAAAAGAGAACAATCTCAGGCCAGCAATCTATCTTCATACATTAAAGAACAAGAAAAAGAACAAAATGAGCCTGAAACCAGCAGGAGGAACTAAAAGCAAACAAGAGATAAAAGAAGCAGAAAGAAAAATGTAGAATCCACAAAGCCAGAAGCTGGTTCTTTGAGAAGACCAACAGAATTGACAAAGCTTCAGATAAACTGACCAAGAACATGAGGGGAGAGACTCCAATTACTAAAATTAAAAGAAAAATTGCACCTGAGGTCATTACTATCAACTTTGCAGAAATAAAAAGGGTTATAGGAACAGCATATATGGTCAGGCTGGTGGTACACGTATATGCGCCCACTCCTGTCAAGTTAAGTCTGCCCTAGGTCAATGATTTGTCAATGGAGTCAGATCCTACTTCTCAGCCTAACTTTGTAATGGCCCATAGTCAAAAATATGATTATGTGTGAAGTGGATAAAGAACATTTCTAAAATCCAGACAACTGCATTTGTAATGTTGGTGCGGATTCCTCTGAGGCTATAACACTAAGCCCAGGTCAATAGGTTTTGTGTTGGCTCAGATAATCCCTTTCAACCTAAAGGTATAAAGGTCAACTGGCTGCAATTCAAGGGAGTAGATTTGAATTAGATAAGATTTGGCAGGCTAAAAACTGAAGGCTACCATAGCTTGGGTCATGTCTGTGCATTCTTTTCCGGGTATGACACCTGCTCCAGAACAACAGTTTTGTTGCTAGGTTCAGATTCTTTCTACTGTGTAATAGTTGATTGGCTGCCCATACAATGGAGTGGCAGGGTCATGAATGAAGCATCTGTGAAATGGAGACTACCACAGCCTGGCCCATCGGCGTACACTTATTTCAGGCAATTAAACCTGCCACAGGTTTGTTGCTTCAGTCAAATATTCCTTAAAGCCTAACTGTGATGACCCAGTGTCTGCCAGCACAAGGGAGAGACTGAGGATGGTAGAGTATTGGTTGAATACGGAGCAAAACGGCCTGGTTACTCCTGCCCTATGTTAAGTGGAGTCCTTTCTGGAATCAGATTCCACTTTTCAGCCTAATGCTTCAAACCCAACTGGCATTCAAAAGAGTAACTGTAATGTGGGTAAATAACACTTGTGAAATGCAGAATACCACTGCCTTCGCCATGTCTGTGCATCCTCCCCTTTAAGGCTATCGTATCTTCCCAAACCTATGGTTTTGTGGCTGGTGTCAGACTTTCCTTACCACCCAATTGCTTGATAGTTTATTGGCAGTACATAGAAGGGATTGGTTGTAAAATGTGTGAATTATTTGCAAAATGCAGACTACCACTTCCTAGGTATACCCCTATCAAGCCATTATGCCTGCCACAGGTCAACGGTTTTGTTGGTGGAGGCAGAATCTACTTCTCAGCCTAACTCTGTAATGACCCCTTGGCTGCCAATACAAGAGATTGTCGGTGAAATGGGTAAAGAACTTTTGTGAAATATAGATCACTCTAGCTAGGTCACGTGTGAGCACATTCTTCCAGTCTGTTACACCCAGGTCAAACATTTCATTGCTGGATACAGACTCTTCCATCTTCCCTAACTAGATGAAAACCCATGCAAGTAAGGGGCTGACAAATGGGTAAAAAGTAGTTTTAAAATGCAACAAATCATTGAACTGGATACGTACGAGTACAAGCCTACCGTACGGTTAAGTTTGTGCAAGGATGAAGTTTTGGCACTAATGTCAGAATCTGCTTATTAGCACAACTGTTTATTGAAAAACTGGCTGCCACGTCAAGGGATTGTCTGTGAAATGGGTACAGAAGATTTGTAACATTCAGACCACCACAGCATGGGGCACATCTGTGCACATTCTTCTTGTCCAGGTGTAATATCCTGAAGCAGTGTACACAGACAAGCCTCAGGTTTGGTAGTTGTTAATTTTAAAATGCTCTTTGCCTACTTCACAGCTTCTTGTACTGGCAAGAAACGTGCTATTACGCAGGTAGCCTGAAAAGTAGAATTTCACTTCAGCAACAGAATTGTTTACCCAGGCTGGTCTTAACTTGTTAAGTGTTTTCTCATACTAGGCCCAGATTATGGTACTATGCGTATCAAAAAAGCTTTTCACCTGGGTCAGTGGCACCCCTTTACACAAGCAGCCAATTTGTTATTACACACAGGCTGAAGAGGTGAATCTGACGACAGGAACAGGTGTAACTGCCTGGAGGTTGTGTGCCCAGGCTTACTCCTGGCATCAGTAGCCTGCATTTCACTAAGGCCTATTACCCATGCCCTCCAGAATGGACAGCCAAAAGACCTTGAAGTATTTAAACTGAAAAGGAGTCTCTGACTCCAGTAACAAAACTTTAAATATGGCACAGTTCTGACAGTCTGCAAGGAGTATGCACAAACATGTCCCAGGTTGTGGTAGACTGCATTTCAAATATGATCTTTACCCATTCGAAAGCCACTGCCTTCTATGAATACCAGTAGACCATTACACAGTTTGGGCTGTTGGAGGAATCTAACTCCAGCAACAAAATTCTTGACCTGGGCATGTATAATATCCCCAAAGGAATGTGCACAGACATGCCCAAGGCTGTGGTAGTGTGCTTTTTACAAATGCTGGTTATCCATTATGAAGCCCCTTTCCTGAAACGGCAGTCAATAGGCTATTACAGAGTTAGGCTGCAAAGCAGAATCTGATTATAGCAACAGAACTGTTGCCCTGGGACAGGTTTACTAGCTTCATCTGCACCCAGGCCACCTGTGTAATGGCATGTTTCTTGCCAGTACAAGAAGTTGTCCGTGAAGTAGGCAAAGAATATTTTTTAAATTACCAACTACCAAGCCTGGGGCTTGTCTGTGTGCACTGTTTCAGGATAGTACACCAGGACAGAAGGAAGGTTTTGTTGCTTCCATCATAGTGTCCTTTCCATGCTGTGTAAGGCTCCGTGGTTGCTGATAAAATGAGGATCTGAGAAATAAGAGTATTTGTGAATTTCAGACTATTGTAGACTGGGGCGTGTCTGACACATTCCTGTCAAGTTATGTATCCTACCCCTGGTCAATGGTTTTGTTTCTGGAACCAAATGTTTCTACAGCCTGATGGTGTTGTTATAGGCAGCTGAGTTACATAGAAATATTATAGGCAGTCAGACAGGGCCCGAGAAAAGATACCTGTGGGCCAGACCTTATGACAAAAGGGGCTAAACAAATACACCCACTTACCTCCCTAGGTGTAAACATCAGGGATTGATATTCTAAATAAGTAACAACCACCTTCTAAAAGCCAGGAAGAGTCACTAGCCCTACCACCACAGGAAAAGCCCCTGATCTGTATTCATGGCCGCTTGCTATGTGACTCGCTTTCCCATTTGATCCCAGTTCACTCAGTCTTACCTGGACAATTATACCTGTAGTCTTATTGGCTGACCATAGTTTTGTCCATTTCCCCTACCTTGGACCCGCCTCACCTCATGGTTTTTCTCTGTAAAAGTCCCTAGCAAAGACAGAGGTTGGGGGTAACCCACTCGGGCCCCCCTTCTGTCCCTCTCTTGGACAGAAGCTTTCTTTCTCTCAATAAATATATTCGGCTCTTAACCTTCGTTGTTCCTAAAATTCATTCTTCGATTTTAAGGAGCATGAACTCGTCTGATATCATTCAGGTTGGGAGTTTTATTTCCTGCATCACTATTACTATTGAATACTTTCATATTTTTAGTGAAGATATAGTTGTTGCATTTAGCAGATATATACTGTATGTCACCATTTGGTTTGTTTTAGTGGTTATACTATAATTACAGATCTCTTTCCTATGGTTAACAGTGGTACCTTATTATTTTTTAGGGTATGTAAATATCCAGTTTGTCTTTGATAATATTACTGTTGCTGATATTCTTGACATTTCCGGAGTAGCATAGTTGTTACTATTATTGATTTTCTCCGTATGCCTCTGCATTATTAATGATGCTGAAGTTCATTCCTGGGGAACTGAGTGCTGGGCCAAATACACTGCAGCTTCCAACTCAAATTAACAGAGATTACTGGGCTCTGGGCCACAGGTAAAGATATACCTAAGGTTAACCAGACCCAGAATATATCACTGAAAAGCAGACACTCACTAAACAGCTCTTAATATTAACAATGTCTTTCCACTGTAATCAACCCACAGTCCTCACCACAGAAAACAACAGGAACACGAGAAGACAAGGCAGCAGAATGCCTCCAAACCACTTAACTCCTCCAAAACTGATCCACAGGGCATCAAGGGGGAGGAAATGAAAAGTCACACAACTGAATTAACAAAAAAAGGAGGTAAAAAACCAAATCAATAAAGTGCTTGGAAAGTTCAAAGAAGATATATTTAAACAGGTAGTGCACTTAACAAACAGAATGATCAGTGAATTTACAGAAGACACTAATAAAATCTAGGCAAAGAAAACAAAAAGATAGATAACACGAATGACCAGGTTAGCAAAGAATTAGGCGCCATGAAAAGGCACCAAAAGGAAATTCAAAGGCTTAAGAATTCTGTTGAAAGTATGAGCAGCAGAAGTAGCCAAGGTCAGGACAAGTGTCAGAACCAGGAGATAGGGCTGATGTCCGTGACCAGTTACCCAAGTACTGCAAAAAAAACAAGAGAACATGAAAATTGGATCCAACAGACGTTAGATGACATAAGGTTAATCAAAATTTCACTGGAATTAGTGAAAAATTGGAATGAAGCACAAATGACATAAAAATTTAATTATAGAAATGATACCAGAAAAATTTCCAAATTTGGGGAAAGAATTTAACATACAGATCAGTGAGGCATAAAACCCTAAATAGCCATGATCAAAGTGGATTTCAGGCCAAAACTGATCAGAAGAAGCAAAGTATGTCACTATGTTCAACGGGAAGAGATAATACCTATCAATATATACACATCAAACAGCAGCACGCTCAACTTCACAAAACAAAAATACTGGACACAAAAGATCAGATAAACATCAACACAATCATAGTGGTGAACTTCAGTACCCCACTCTCACAAATAGACTAATGAAACAAAAAAATTAACAAGGAAATACAAAGGTGGATCAAATCTTTGAACAAATGGATTTAATAAATAACTACAGATTGTTCTACCCAACAACAACAGAACACATGGAGCAGCACATGGAATTTTATCCAAAATAGACCACATACTAGCCCATAAAGCATGCTTAAATGCATGCAAAAGAATCAAAATTATCCCATGTATGTTATCAGATTATAATACAACGAAACTAGAAATAAGTGGCAAATCACAGACATTATGCAAACACATGGAAATTAAGCAATTTACTATTGAACAATCATTGGGTTACAGAAGAAATCAAGGAAGAAATGAGATAGTCTCTAGAACTAAGTTGCATCAGTACAATGTACCAAAATTTATGGGACACAGTGAAAGTCATCGTAAGAGGGAAGGTTATAGCTGAGACTGTCCACATCACAAAAACAGAGTAAGCCCAAATAAATCACCTAATGATGCACCTCAGGTCTTGGAAAAACAAGAATGATCCAGAACAAAAACTAGTATGAGGAAGGATGAAATGACACAAAGAAATACAAAGAATTATGAATCAGAGCTGATTTTTGAAAGAATAAATATAGGAGACAAATCCTTGGCCAGACTAAGAAAGGAGAGAAATCAGTGCAGTTAGAAATAAAAAAGTACACTGCTGAAACCGAGATTATAACACCTACTTTGCAAACCTGTACACCAATACACCGAAGAATTCACACAAAATAGGTAGATTCCTAGATTCGTACGGATTACCAAAACTGAGCAAGAGGATAAAAAAACCCAGAATAATCCAATAACACAATGAGATAGAAGTGGTAATAAAAACCTAACTAAAACACTTTAGGTTTTGATTGATTTGCTACAGAATTCCACAAAACCTTCAGGGATGCTCTAACACCAGCACTACTCTTCAAGCTCTTTAATGAAATAGAAAGAGGAGGAGTACTCCCCAAATCATTCCTGAAGCTGGCATTATCCTGCTTCCAAAACCACACAAGGACCCAGCCAAGAAAAGAGAGAAGTACGGACCTGTCTCTTTAATGAGTATAGATGCAAAAACACTCAACAGGCAAACAGACTAAAACAAACCATCAAAAAGATCACACATTATGACCAAGTAGGATTCATCTCAGGGATATAAGGGTGGTTCAACAAATACAAATCAATAAATATAATAAAGTATGTAAACATAAACAAGGACAAAAATCACATAATCATTTCGATTAACACAGAAAGGACCTTTGACAAAATCCAACATCCATTTATAATAAAAAGCACCGAAGAACCAGATGTGGTGGTGCACACCTGTAATCCCAACACTTGGGAGGCTGAAGCAGGAGGATTGCCTCGGGTTCAAGGCAAACCTGGACTACCAAGGGAGACCCTGTCTCAAAAAAAAGCTGAAGAAAACAGAAGATCTTTATCTGTCTAATAAAAGCTATCCAGGACAAGCCAACAGCTAGCATCATCCTAAATGGAGAACAAGACTAAGATACCTACTATCACTGCTCCTTTTCAATATAATTCTTGAAACATTAGCAGGTTGTTACCACCTAGTTACATTCTTACATGCTGACCTCACTGGTGCATGCATAGCTGTCCAGTGGATTCGTTGCAACAGGTGATTCACATTATCCAAGCTTGCCTTGTATAATATGTGGTGAATGACTATCTAATGAAGCCACGAAAATTTTAAGACTGTTTTGCTGGACTCAGTCTCTCTGAGATTCAGAATCCAGACACTAGAACACAACACCTTGGAGAACAGAAAAGGAGAGAAGTAGATTCCTGAGAACCAGGAAGGGTCAGACAGGAAAATTAAAAGCTACAGAGAAACTGAAGAGACAAGACAGAATGTAGAGAAGGGAAGGGGAAATTTGCCCTCTCTCCCTAGCTCTAAGATCATGGCTTACAGGAAAGGAGGACTGGGTAATCACTCAGACTGCTTCAAAGCTCAGAGGCATCTAAGGACACCTGAGGACATGACCTTACAATAGCTGGTGAGTGACTCCAGTCCAAGTGCTCATCATATCATATGGAGAGAATGCTCAGCCAGATGTCCTTCCAGGGAAGGGCTGATTGTTTTAATCCAGAGCTCAGAGTACCGGTGAGACAGTTTCAACTCAGGAATCCTAGTGTTATGTTTCCACAGTGACTGGGGGAGGGACAGCCATGGTAGACAGCCATAGTCAGGGAGCTATGATCAGGATGGAAAGAGATTCCCTGAGGGGTTAAAGCTAAAACACACAAAACCCACCTCACAGCCAGAGGCTAGAATCAGCCTGAACTGCTCCAGTTTTGAAATCATGGCATTGGCATTGTCAGGACCAGGGAGATTTTTGAGAGTGAGGTCCCCAGGTCAGAGAACACACATGCAGCAGACAGGAGCAACATGGCAGTATCCGGGAGCAGCCTGTGTCTTTATTGTTTAACTCTTATACATGCCGTTATCACATATTTACAGTCTTGTATGCTGCCTTAACTAGGGTGTGTGTGGCTGTCTAACATTAAGTCATGATTACAAAAGGGAACTCCCTGTGTGCCTGTGCTACACAGCAAGTTCATGTCCTCAGATGCCCCAAGCTCTGAAGCAGTCCAGTGTGGTCCCCCCAGGCATCCTCAACCTAATGCTACTTCCTGCTGGTGCCTGCATCTAGCATAGATCTGGGGTCTGACTGTCTTTTTTATCTATGAGCATGAAATAAGATATTGTCCCAAAAGTATAGATACCAGAAGAAAACCATAAGATCCAAATCACAGAGAAACTTCTGCCTATCCAGGAATGGGGAATATCTTTCCACTTTCTGATGTCCTCTTCAATCTTTTTCAGAGTATTGTAGTTTTCATCACAGAGGTCTTTCACTTCCTTGTTAGGTTAATTCTTAAGTGTATCATTATCTTTGATGCTATTGTTTTTTTTTATTTTCAAGACAAAAGAATACAAATACAGATCAGAATAACCCATAAACAGTTCAGAAAATACAAGATTATACAGAAACTAGTAGGGAATTAGCACTGGATGTTGTATTACATATTGTTATCTTCTCATCAGTTAACACATAAACGTTAAAGGAAATTGAGTAAAAAGTAGGGAATTAGTACTGGATGCTGTATTCCATAAAGCCATCTTCATTTTTGTGATCACAAAAATGACTAAGGAAATACAATATTATATAGAACATAGAAGTGAATAATCTCTGAATGCTATTTTACCTAAAATTACCTTCCTGTTTGTTACTCTATTATACCAATGGTGGCTCGTTTGAAATTTCAAATTTATAACCTACGTGGATGTATACAGACTATCATGTTTGGGGTGGAAAAGCACCTATATTCATTACGGACTGCCCGTCTCCTCTCCACCATCGTGCTACAGGGTATGGGGCGGAGGGAAGTGGTTTCAGTCTGCCCTCATTGGCGCCACATGGCGTCCCAAGGCATGTGTCCCACCCATAGCAACACCATGGTGCCATGCCCACAGCAGACATCATGGGGCTGCACGTCACGGGGCCATGCCCACAGTGACGGTCGGTCACCGCGGGGCTATGCCCACAGCAGCAACCGCCGCGGGGCTGCACCCGCCCACAGTGGCAGTCAGATTTGCACCGCTGCTGGAGACCCTGTCTTTTCCTCTTCCCTTCTTCTGGGTTCCAGCTTTACTGTTTTGCCCCCTTACAGCTGGACTTTAGGCCAACTTACAATGCTTGATACCAGGGTTTGACGTCTCCCCGGCAGTGTTTGCATTGAAGGTCCAGCTTGTGAATTGAGTTTAGAGATTAGTTCTAGAATAGAGTTAGAGGATAAAGTCAATTGCTGTTTTTCGGACTCCCGGTCTGTTGCTTTTCATCTAACTTGTTGCTAGGGGTTCATGCAAAGTTCGTATGTGCAAGCTGTAAGGAGATCCTCTTCATTTTATTAATAGTTTGGGGTGAGTCCTGAAGTTTGTATATTTGTCCGATTGCTGACAGGAGTGTGTGTTGATTGCATCCACAGCCTAGTCTCTACGTGTTCACAGTGAGGTTTCAGGGCAGGAGCTAAAGTCCAGCACCTTCGCTCCTGCTTCTTGCCTCATCTCGGAGTGCGGAGGGCATGGAGCCACTCGATTCCTCTCCCTACATGGCTCCCACCCGTCGCCGTGTTCCTTCCCCTTCCAGCTTCTCAGATGACTCCTCTGAAGCCACCGCTGCTGCAGCTTTCAGCTCCGGAGTCGCACCTCACCATTCCCCACTCACCCAGCAGAGAGGTGGGGGAGGGGATTGCCTCGGGGCAGACGCAGAGCCGGGTGTGGTGAGCTGTGTGCAAATTGGACTTTTTCCATCCTGTTTCCAGGCGCCGGTTAGGAAGATTGCTGCATGTTTGGGTTTCCGTGGGTGTTGTAATTTCTCGTCCTCTCCCTGTATTTGACAGCTGCTCCTGTCCGCCATTGTCTCTTTTTCTGGGCGCGTACTCTCCTCTCCACTCCTTGACCATCTCTCAGAAGTCCTCACTCCCCTGGCCCAGCTGGGAGGCTTCCGTGAGCATAGGTCTCTGAAACAGAAGCTGCGAGTGCCGGAACCAGAGCGTAGGCTAAGGATATGTGTGTTCGGAGTTGTGGTTTCTCCGTTTCGCCTCCCTCTGACTGCGCCATGGTGGTCCTCCATTCCTTTCAACCAGAAGAGGTCTTGCTTAGACTTTCTGAAGGTTTCAGTTTCCATTTCAGATCTTTCCTGGGTTCAAGGTACCCACCTCTCTCCTTTTTGTCCTTCTCATATTGCTGTATTTCTTAGTCTAGGTGGAATTTCTCCAAGAGGTTCCTCCTCTGCTTCCTACCCAGTCACCATCTTAGCTGCTCCTCTATCCTTGATGCTATTGGGAAAGGTATTGTTTCCCTAATTTCTCTCTCAGTGAGTTTATTATTGGTATACAGGAATGCTATTGATTTTTGGGTGTTGACTTTGTACCCTGCTATGCTACTGAATTTGGTTATTAATTAGAGACATCTTTTGGTGGAGTTTTTTGGGTCTCGTATGCAGAGCTGTGGTGGCAAACCTATGGCACATGTGCTGCAGCAAGCGTGCAGAGCCCTCTCTGTCAGCATGCAAGCCACGTCACCCGCAGCACCACTCTCGCAGCTGAGCATTGGATAACACTGCCTCTATATCACAAGTTGGCACTTTGTGGTAAATAAGTGGGTTTTGGGTTGCAGTTTGAGCACTCAGTCTCTAAAAGGTTCGCCATCTCTCCTATAGAGATCATATCATCTGCAAATAATGATAATTTAACTTCTTCCTCTCCTATCAGTAGGGGACTGCTAAGACTGCGTCAAAGCTTGGGGCATGTAAGGATGATGCTTCTGGACAGCCCTGAGGACAGGACCCTGGCATTTTATTTTAAAAGCAGCTTTCTTTTTGTGGGCAGTCTTAGAGTCTTTTGGTGTCTCATCATTGGTTCTGTCTCCCTTACAAAAAATTTTTCCAGCGACATTTGTTCTTTACTCATTTTGGCTAGGGCTAGGTCGTGGGTTTACCAAAACTGACTGAGATCCATGCATGTTAAAGAAAAGAGGAGTGGACAGAACTGGTAAAAAAAAATAATGGGTGCTCCATGGGTGACTAATATGTTAGATTCTGACTTAAAACCTGCTACCAGCTGGATGTAGTGGTGAAGGCCTGTAACCCAGCACTCAGGAGGCTGAGGCAGAAGGATTGCCACAAGTTCGAGGCCAGCCTGACCCTGTCTCAAAAAAAAAAACCTGCCACTAGATGCAGCTGTGAAACCAATGTACAGAAACTCACTTGCCACTATAAAATCTGGCATCGGATGCAGCTTGTCACTTGCCACTCACTGACAGGATTTTGATATGAATCTTCAAGCAACTGATTTATTACGGTCTATGTGTGGTCGAATCTCTGTTAATCTGCATTTGCAGCTGCTCCCCAGCACTGCCTCAGCGCCACCTCAGACCATCAGGCATCAGATTCCCCTAAAGAACATGCAGCAGGATCCTTCACATGTGCACTTCGCAGTTGGCTTGGTGCTCCTCACGATGCCCTGGACAGGAGCCAGATCTCAAGCAGTAATGCGAGTGGTGGGAAGTGGCTATAAATGTATGTGAAACATTGCTTGCTCACCTGCTTCTCATCTCCTGCTGCCTGGCCAGCTTCCTAAAAGGCTGCCGACCAGTACTGGTCCACGGTTCAGGTGTGGAGAGCCCCTGGTACACAGGCACGTGAGGCCTGCTCCTCGTTACACCCTCAAAGGCTGAGTGCACTAACTGGGCGGGTGCACAAGTCAACATGCTGCTTTTCACTCACTTAGCTAGGGCAATTTTGCCGAGTTACCTAAACTGTGACTGAGACAAGTAAATAATGAGGAAAAGGGGTGCAAATGAAGTGGTAAATAAAATAATGGGTGGTCTAGGCACGAGACTGGTAGGTGGTTTATGTTAGGCCCATCCCTGCGGGCTGCAAATACACACTCGTCTAGAGGGATACTACCATGGGTCTCTTGCAGCTTAGCCTGTGGTTCAGTCACTGGGGGTATTTCAGTAATTTCTCATGCAAATGGGCCTCCAGGAAAGCCACTATTGGAGGACTTAATTAGCTCAGTTGTGTACTGGTGCCCCTGAGGAATTGAGAGTGAAATGAAACTCATTTCACTGAAACTGATAGGTAAAACTGGGCTGAGGACAGTCAATGCTATGGTACTTTCATGTGCCTTACAACTCCACAGGGACTAGCTTCACCAAAAGAAAAAATAGGTTAAAACAACAGTTAAAAAGTTTAAATCAAGGCACCTTTTGTGAGTACAGGAAAGTATTTCCAGCAGCCATAGGTTGTTGAACAAAAATTGCAGTGCCAGGGGTGGGCTATATCCCTGAGTTCTTGTTGGCCATGGAGATCTCTGCCCCCATACCATACAGACCATTGCTAGTACAGTTGGTTGCGTGCCAGAACTGAATGATAAGTCCCTATTGCTGAAGATACTGCATACTTTGGCTGCAGGACAAGAAAAATCAAGCTGGGACTGGGTTGAAAGCTTCCTCCTACCAGTTAGCATTCATACTGCTAGACAGTGTAATGCAGGCTGCTGGGGAAGAATTGTCTCCATCGGTCCTGCTTGGCTACGGGCCTTTACGTGTTACAAGACCAGCAGGACAGGCAGCCTGCGTCTATTGGTGCAGCAGTGGCATGATAGGGCTGGGTGTGACCAAGCGCTTTCTTCAAGGGGAGGGGCTCATGTGTTCCTGTAAGTCAAGACAAAAACCTATGGCTGAGGGAGTTACAGGCCTGAGTGGGGAAGCCATTGCTGTCATTTTGGTAAATGGATATAATGTGTCAGTGAAACTGCCATTAAACATTAGTGTCTGCATCCATGGACCACCGTTGCTACCAACCACAGTCAAAGGGAACTTTTGGCAGTGGACAGCAACCACAGTGGCAACCCCAATAAGTCCTGCTGCTGGGTATGTGGGAAATTCCCCACTAGTCAAGTGAGCATGTCCTGGAATGGGCTACACTTGTCTCCCTGAAACTGGAGTAACTTTATGAGGATCCTGGAACCAAGATGAGGCCTTCCTTTCAACAACATAAGTGAGGGACATGTAAAAGAGTCCTGACCCACACACGCTTAATTGGTATGGTGGATTGACAGCTGGTGGCCAACTTCTAACACCCAGCCGAACTGAGTAAGTGTGGTGCTGGGTGTGGGAGGCCCACCTGGGGACTGTTGCCAGCTGCATAAGAGGCAGATATGGAGAAGTTGGGCTGTTGGGAGCTGGTAGAAGCTGTTGGGAGCCTGCTGGAAGTAGATAGAAGCTGTAGGTTTTCTCAGAGGAGCTTGTCACGCTGGCTTTCCTGATGAACTTGGCTGTTTTCACCCTCTGAGGAGCTCGGGACCTTGTTGGTGCTGAGAATGGCTTCGGTTCACTTTGGGGGAGCTCTGGTCCTCACTCTGAGCATCGCTTCCTGGCTCCAGAGGGGAAGATGGTGCACTGCCAGTCTCCTGAAGAAGCTTGTCACGGTGGTTTTCCTGATAGCATCTTGGCTGTTCTGATCATCAGAGGCACTCGGGACCTCACTGTTGCTGAGGATGGCTGTGGTACTTTCCGGGGAAGTTCTGATTCTTACTCTGAGCTTTGTTTCCTGGCTCCAGTGTAGATACCTCAGCCTGCTAGCACAGATCCTTCATTCTGCTGGCACAGACTTTCCCGATTCCACCTCTGACCTTTGGGTCTGCCAGTGCAGATCTGTGAAACAGGCTTACGTGAGATATTATTATGGGCTCTGGGCCTCTAGTTGGACTCATGGGAGGCACTGTTATGAGCTCTAGGTTTTCAGCTGGACTCATGCAGGACATTATCATGAGATCCAGGCCCTTAGCAAGATCCTTGGGTCTTCAGTGTGTGACAGATTTCCTGCACTGTCTTGTATATGATTCTTTGAGTGACTGTTATAAATAATCTGATAAAATGTGTCCTATATTATATCGTTTCTCCCTGAAAAAAAAAACCCCAAACTACGACAGTTGGGGATATGTACTCTTGCTGGTGTCATTCTAGAAGTGCACCCCTGCTGCTGCAGTCTGTAGGGCACTGTTGTGGCATAGCAGCCCAGTGCTTGGCTCTTAGTCAGAAGAGAGAACACTCCCTCTGAGGTGCAGGGCACATCACAGAAGGGAGCCTGAGAAGTGCCTAAGAGCCAGAAGTACGGAGTACAGTCATTACATCAGGCTTATCCTCGAGGGCTGTAAACGCGTACTCAGCTGTACAGGCGCTGCCAAGGGCCTCTTGCAGCTTACCTGTTGGTTTACTCACTGGGGGTCCCCATAAAGCTTTTGCACTTTTGTTCTCTAAACACTAGCCAAAGTAATTCCATCTGGTGGTTCACTCCCCTCCCCTTCCTAGCTATCCAGGGGCCTCCTTCCCCTCTCCCCACAATGCCAGGAGCTGAGGCTGTGAGCCAGACTGCAGCATAACAAGGTCACCCATCACTGCAGCTAGACAGTGCTCGCTCATTAAGGATGGGATAGGAGTAGAATGCACACAGCTTTTCCCAAGGACCTTTACTGCTTTTGATCCTGCCTTTTCTGTTTAATGAGTGTCCTATAAAACCAGTGGCACAGCACAGGGGAGCTGGCAACTTCAGTAGCACTGCGGCCTCTAAGTCATCAACTACTCTGAAAGTAACCCTTAACAAACTCATTTATTCCTTGCCCTAGTACTGTCTGAGTGGTTCTTCGGTCTGTCAGCCCTCTCAGTTCAGAGGCAGACGTGTCTTTCATGTCTCTGGGAAATTTACATAACATGTACTTTCAAGGGACATGCTGATCCCACAGCAGTGGTCACACCAGTGCTCTTGCCCCTTGGCAAGGATTATGTAGACCTAGCACCACCCTTCCCTACTCCCGCCTTCAGAGATACACCGAAAGAGCGGAACCTGCCCGGTAGGGCCTTTCCTTGGCTGTCCGGCGCCGCTCCCGACCCGCAGAAGGCAGCACGCAGACAATCGGGTTCTGTAACGTGTTTCTTTATTGGACACAGCACAAACCCCACAGGAGTCCACTCTACGTGGCTCCTTCCAGGCTGCTGCTTCTTCCAGCTTCCCGTTACAGCAACTTATATAAGGGCGGTTAGCAAATCACACTACGCCACGTGGGCCTTCAGGATTGGTTTCAGGGCGCCGTAAGCAGGCACCTTTCTATATAAGGTATACACAGAGTCGGCAACAAGAACCAGGAAACAGGATATAGGCGCCATCTTGGTAACACGGTGGGAGGGGCTGATTCCA